>PVIW01001308.1:11799-314402 GCA_004026585.1 Noctilio leporinus | reverse complement strand
TGTCTAAGCTGCTCCCCTTTCTTGCCTCTGCCTCCCCCCTCCCCCCAACCCTGTTCCCCTTGACCACCGAAGGCCTATTCCTTGTATTCATATACTTGGTTCTGTTCTGCTTGTTGTTAGTTTTGCTCATTATTGTCCCGTAATGGGTGAGATCATATGATATTTGTCCTTCACTGACTGGCTTATTTCACTAAGTGTAATACTCTCCAGTTCCATCCATGTTGTTGCAAAGGGTACAAGTTCCTTCTTTCTTTCTGCTATATAGAATTCCATTGTGTAAATGTACCAAAGTTTTTTGATCCCATCATCCACTGATGGGCACTTAGGCTGTTTCCAGCACTTGGCTATTGTAAAGAGTGCCTCTATGAACATAGGTGTGCATAGGTTCTTATGAATTGGTGTTTCAGGATTCTTTGGGTATAGTCCAAGTAGTGGAATTGCTGGATCAAAAGGCAGCTCCATTTTTAGTTTTGTAAGGAAACCCCATACTGGTTTCCACAGTGGCTGCACCAGCCTACATTCCCACCAACAGTGTATGAGGGTTCCCTTTGCCCCGCATCCTCGCCAACACTTGTTGTTTGTTGATTTGCTGATGATTGCCATTCTGACAGGTGTGAGGTGGTATCTTAATGTAGTTTTAATTTGCATCTCTCTGATGACTAGCAATGTTTTATATTCTTAATTGGTTATGTTATCATATTTCTTGGCTCTATAAAGTATCACATTTATTTTCATATTTAAAAAATAGCTTTAACAATTAAAACAAGATGAGAATTTTAGAAAGGTTTTGTTTTATCATTCATATTTATCTTAAAAAAAAAAAAACTATTTGGCAGCTCTGGGGTGGCACAGTGGATAAGGCACCAGCCTGAGAACCCAAAGGTAGCTGGTTCAATTCCCAGCCAGGGCAACATAACCAGATTGCAAGCCAGGTCTCCAGCCAGGTCCTGTAGCTGGAGGCAGGTGAAAGGCAACCATCATTGATGTCTCTCTCTCTGACTCTCTACCTTCCCCTCTTTCTAAAAATAATAAATAAAATCTTTAAAAAAAACTACTTGGCATCTTGTATTCACAAAATATGGAAAATATGTACTGAGAAAAGTAAGCATCAATGTTTTGTGAGAAACAGATAAACAAGCTAAATTCAATGCAATGATTAACATTTTTGAAACAACATATTATAAATTTGCAAAACTAGGATTTTTTAAATCTATTTTCCTTAGTTATTCCTTTTGTATTAGTCCATTCCCAATCCTTTCTTGCTTCCGTAGTGGTTGAGGCTCATCTCCCCCTTCTGTCAGAGACCTGATTTTAAGGAATTATAGTTGTTTACAATGATAGAAAATATTTGTTACTTTTGTATTTCAGAGAGAAAAAATTTAAAAGCATTGAAAATAAAATAACTTTGAATTAGTTAAAAATGTACTTAATTTTTTAAAAAGAGTGCCTTTTTTAAAAAGGCAACCATACATATGCTGGCCTTGGCTGGTGGCTTAGTGGATAAGACACTGGCCTGTGGACCTAAAGGTCGCCAAGGCACATAACCAGGTTGCAAGCCAGGTCTCCAGCCAGGTCTCCATCCAGGTCTGTAGCTGGAGGCAGGCGAAAGGCAACTATACATTGATGTCTCTCTTCCTCTCTGCCTCTCTTCCTTCCCCTCTCTCTAAGAATAGTAAATAAAATCTTAAAAAAAAAAAAGAATATATATATATATATATATATATATACACTTACTGTATTATGCTGTCTACAATATATATAGTTAAAGCGGTTATTCATTCTACCAACTAAAATTGAAATGGATTAGTTATGTTTTTGTAAAGGTTAAAGTCAACTCTAAATATATATAATTAATATATACACATATGCATGATATGTACTATATATAACATACATATACATATATTATATACACATCTAATATGTATGCAATGTATGCACATATGTCACATACATATATACACATATATTTATGATATATGTTCTTAGAGTAAGAAAAAATTTATTTTATGAGAAACAAATATCAAAACTGAAAGTTATAATCTCTGAGATAAGATCTAGTCCAAATTTCTTAATTAGATTGCAGATAGCCTAGTTTTACTTGAAATTTAACCTATTCTTATTTCTATCAGTGTCTACATCGTTCTTTGATTTCTTTTTCTTTTTTTAAGATTTTTATTATTTTTTTATAGAGAGGAGAGGGGAGAGAGGCAGAGAGGGAGAGAAACATCAATGTATGGTTGCCTTTCACCAGGTCCAGCGGTAAGGACCTGGCTGGATGTTCTTTGATTTCTTAGTTTGTCCAGTCTCTGTCTCTATTACTTTAAATCCCTGTTACTATTACCCACTATTGTGGGTATCTTTATTAACATTATCCTGTACTAATAATGAAAATAAGCCGTTTATGTTCTATTTTTTCCCTTCATTTGGCCATGCCACAGATATAAAAAATCTACATTATTATTTAGATGTAGATGTGATTAGAAGGAGAACACTGATGTTTAATGATACCTATGACACTATAGGTGTCATAGGTATCAAAATAGTTGGCAGTTTGGTTCCAATCATTGTGGTTTTAGTTCCTAAGGTTATTTTACATTGTTATGCTTTCTAAATAAAAGTTCAAGTGAATTTTGATTACTCATTTCATTTTAATTACTATGGAATATCATAATACCCTTAATTAGGCAATTATGAACAATATTTGGGTACAAAAATCTCTTATAGACATTAAGCACACAGAATGGTATTTATATATTTGCAGAGTGGGGCAAGTACATTTACAGTTTTGAGCACATTAAACACAAAATTTATTCTTGTTTATTATTTATTAATTATTTTTCCATAAAGCAACTTTAAATGTACTTTTGGATTATTTCTTTTTATGTAATACTATTATATGGATTTAGATAATTATTTCCTCTACATAGCTATGCAACAAGTATATTTTAAAGAGTAAATATGTTTTAAAAACAGTGTGGAAAACTAGTTTATAATCTTAGGCTTGCTTATTATTTTGTTTGTTAAATGTTGTGAGTGCATGTCAATTCCTGTGCAATATTTTTAAATACATCCTTGGCAGTGCCTGGAATTAGCTTTTTAACCATTTCATTCTAGCTTTTGTTAAACCTCACGTGGCAGTGAGGATGGGGGAAAATAAAAGACTAAAGAAATGATTTTGAGGTTGCAAAACATGAAAGCTTATTAAGAATGCAACTCCAAGGATGATAAAATCTGCAAAATACTATAAGATGTTATAGCATTTGAGGATGCCCAAATTGAATATCTTAATATACTATTGTGCTTCTAGTATATAAATACTTCTTGAAGGCAGGGGCATGTGTTACTACCACCCAGCGCAGTAGCTTGCACCAAGCATATACTGGATAAATAGATGAATATTGCCCAATAAAAATAATAAAATCACTATCATAAATAGAAATTCATTTAAATTACTATGGAGTTATTTGTAACCAAGTATCTTTATTTATCATTTATTAGAGATTATTTTATGAATGGTAAAAAAATCAATTTAAGATAACATTTTCACTGACAAAAACATTATACTTTAAAATTAATTTTAAGAGGAGTGGTCATAGACTCTGAAATCTATTTTGAGGCATTTTTAGTTTTATATTTGACTTGTCTGGTAAAGCATTACAAGTTTTACAACTGACCCTGGAGTAATAAACGATCCTAGTTTCCTGGTTACAGAAGGTTAACAGTATGATAGACTTTTTACAATTCTCAGGCACTGGGTTTGGATTACAATAGTCACAAAAATGACTGGTTGGAGAATAGATTTGGATTTCTTAAATATTTGATTTTAAATTATGATATTCTCACTTCTACAACATGTCTCATTCATACTGCTTTCATGGAAATACTTTCATTCACCCAAGAACTAATTAAACATATGCATTTCTGGTTATTTTCTGATGCATTTACCAAAGTGCTACAAAGTATTTAGCCCATTTGGGGAGATATACATGAATTTTTATAATAAAATAAATATAGGAAGATAAGGCTGAATGTTAAAGTGTATATTTATTGTTTGAACTTATAATTTCACAGTATCTAAAAAAATATTTTGAAAATGTGTGGCTATCATTGGTTCCCATGTGTGATGTCAAGATGGACTTATTAACTATGTATTTTTACATAATTTATACACTTGAATAACTACTCTTTGTTTTTGAAGTTTATAATCTGGACTCCATATGGTCAAAAGACAATTTTGTTTCATTAATTCAGTATTACAAAAACAATTCATTCTTTTGTAAACTGTAATTTTCACAGCATTGCATTTTTTTTTCTCATGTGATCCCCTCAGCAACCACATAGTACAAACTAAACATTGGTTAACTTAAAAAGACTAAGACTAAGAGAGGTTTAATTACTGCTGAAATTCACAAAGTTAGTAAAAACAAAATCCAGACTTTAAAGTTTAATTCTACCTTTTTTTCAGCATGACTCATAATCATTGAAAATGTGTAATCCATTAAGCTATTAGTTTCCTTAGGACAGGTTCCAGCTTGGCATCGTTAATAGTTTTAACTTTCCTTTTTATGACACATTATAAAAATCCTGCAAAAGTGATTTTCCTGAAGTGCAGTTTATTAATTCATTTATTATTCAGAATAAATCCTAATTCTTAAACTCCAAAGTATTCTAGGCTTTGGCATCAACATTTTATTCCTCCTGCTTTCTTCTTGCTATTCTAGCCAGACGGGAGTAATTCTTTCTTACACGTACATTCCTGATTGTTTATGTCGGTTCAGTCTTTTCTCTTATTCCATTGATGTCCTATCATTTGATGCATAACTGAAACATCACTTATTATATCAAAGCTTGTTCTGCTTTTCCAAGTCCAGCCTTTTTCCACCCCTCACCCAAGTAATGTTTTCATATTGTGAACTCTAATATATGTTGACCTATAGTTTTCTTGATACTTACTAGTCTCTAAATATTAGGCACCTACTGTGTGGCACTCATTTTCTTATAATTCAGAGTACGGGGGAAAGAAAATACAATTTAGATCTCTGAATTTAAGGAGATTTAGGTCATTAGGGAAGGATGACAAGTAAATACAAGACTGACATACAATATGATGCAAATAGCACGCTCCTAATTATAAGAAATGTGAGAGACTGTGGCAAAAAAAATTACATACTGAAATGCAGGAAAAGAGAGCAAGTTGGAGGTGCAGGGCATGCATGAGAAGGGATAGGGGTCAGTTTCATCTTACGCATGAACTAAATGTGCTATGATTGGAGCATGGAAGTTTTCTAACCTCTCCCCTACACATCTTACTATGACTACCAATTATTTCTCATTACCTTTTAAAACAGTTTCTCTCTTACTACTTTGAGAGCAGTATTCATATGTGATGGTTTCTCTATTGTATTTCATTGTTAATTAGGCCAAATTTAAAAATATTAAAATGTGCTTAAATTTATTCATATACTGTAATATGGAATAAAATTGAAAATAACAAGGTAATTTTCTGTTATAAAGTCTATAATGATATGATACAGAGATCGAAGCAGATAATGAGATGAGATAGAAAAACCAGACCCAAACTATACACTTTATCACACTATCTAGGAAGCTTCTTGGTATTGGCTGAGATTATGGGAAGCAATTTTGATTTTTTAGCATTGCCTCAGACTTGTTAGAAGTCAAAGAATTTCAAAGGTTTTTTTTCCAATTGGCAATTTTATTCTGTGCTAAATTAAACTTCCTCTTGTCACCTCTCAAAGTTTCAAATCCAGGGAAAACTAAAGGAATAGGTTTCATGAAATTAGTATAGTTATAATATTTTCTTCACAGTAAAAATATTTAAAGAAGTCACAGATTCAGCATATAAGATGATGATTAAGACTACTTGTGGGATGAAGCATGACAAAATGCCAAATTCTGCAGAAAGTGTAGATCCAAATAATATATTTAGAGATTAAAAATACACCAATGAGAAATTTCTTTAAACGTATAGTTAAAATTATACATAAGGAACTGGGAATTTAGGGGGAATAAATAAACTTGATTCTACTTATTCTTTGCTCATCTGATTTATTTTAATTATCTGGACCAGAGTTCTTATCTATACAATAAAAGGAATGAACCGGGTAGGTCAGTGGTTCTTAAGAGAAAAATATATGTATGTATGTAGTCTTTTGTTTCCATTTGAAAACAGGATACTACCTCTGTTAGAGCTACGGACCCCAATGTAGCATTAAGTTCCAGACTCTCTTTGGCCTGTTTGAAGAAATCTATAATGTCTCTTCCATCTCCTTTCAATTTCTACTGTTTTATATACTAAGGCATCACAGTTTTGCAGATTTTAGATTGTATGAGGATTTTAAAAACATATTATAATGTTCTTACTTTTTGAATAAGTAACATATTTGTCTTAATTAGTGAACTCAAATAATTAAAATAGTTATCTCTTAGGAATTTGGGAACTAATTCCAAATGCTCTCTAAATTCAAGATATATAAAATACTGTCTTACTAGTGACAAAGATTTGAATTTTATGATGTCTCTTGGAGGAACCAGAAAGTATTTCTTAGTTACATTCTGCTACATTACCATCATAGAACTAGATCCTTAACATATGAAGTAATTTTGATGGGGGAAGGAATTTTTTAGCTTTTACTGTAAGAATAGAAAGTCAGCTATTGTCCCAGGTTGTACATGTTGTATATAATGGAATTTGCTGCTCTAAGACAGCTATAGTACCCTTAAATCTATCATCCATTCAAGGATATGGCCATTATTTAAACTTATTTATGTAAATAAAATTAACTAATTTGGCTTTTAGAGAACAAATAAAAAATAACACACTAATCTCATAAAGACTAAAAGCCATATGACCCTATGTAGCCATTACTTTAGTTTTAAATGTATAAATTATTATATTCAACAAAGGACCAACCCAGATTACTATTTGGCTATGCTATGATGTAAAAGATAAACAATCACACCATTTCACTTTTCCTAACAAAAGGTATGTTTAAAAATCAATGTAGATATACATAGTAAAACTCTTCAAAATCAAATCTGATTACTGAAGTGAAAATGCTCGTCAGTACAAGTGATAACACATTATAACATTAGTTCAAGTAAATTCTCGTGACCAAATTGATATAAAAATTAAATGTCAATTTTCAAAGCATACAGACTTTAAAAGGCAACTTAGTGTTGGTTTGAGGCAGCCTCTATGACAGCACCAGCTGGGTTTGAATCCTGGCTTCAACACTACTGCTGTTTAGTCTATTTACTTTTAATATATTCATCATAATGGTTTAATCTAATTCTATCATCTGATTTGTTTTCTATTCATATCTTATGTTTTTTGTTCCTCTTTCTCCATCTTTCTGTCATATTTTGAATTAATTGATTGGGACATTTCATTTTTTCCTACCACAGTCTTATATCTATACCTTTTGTTATCTTCTTTCAGTGGTTCTCTAGGGTCTACAATGTACATTATTTACTTATCACAGCCTACCTTAATAACATACATGTATATGTGACCACATTTCATTTTTTATTATTGCTGTTATCCATTTTATTTTTAGATGTTACAAACCTCACAATTTTATTAGTATTAATTTATTTTTTATTATTTTTCCTATAAGTAGTCAATGCTTTTTCCAGCAAGTTAAGAAATGAAAACAAAGAAACAAAAAAATCCTTTATTTTTATTAACATATATTCTATTCCTGAACGTCTTTATTCCTTTAAGTATGTTCAAATTATCCTCTGACATAATTTTCTTCTTAATGTGAGAGCTATCTTTAACATTTCTGGTTGCCCAGTTCTTCTAGAGATAAATTCACTTAGCTTTCTGTAAGCTAGGCAATGCAGAGATGATTTACTTATATTTCTCCACTCCTCCTCACAATAACACTGCAAAACAGATTTTGCTTACCCATTTCACAGACAAGGGGACTAATGATGAGAAGTTAAATAGCTTGCTCAAGCAAACCAAACCTCATTGTGCCAGAACAAAAATTGAAACCAAAGTCTTCTCTAACTCAAAAAGTCTCAACTTAGTTGGCTCTAAAAGGAAGCTTAGGTTAGCATTATTCTTGGCATGCACAATTTGCTTAATGTATTAACTAAAAACCTCTCTTGTGTTAATTAAATATGCCAATCTTCTTTACATTACAATGTAATTTTGCTTACATTTTTTCATTTAAAAAGAGACAGCTGGAAAGTAAATTTCAGTTTTTCTGTGGTAAAAATTTCAAATCCAAAATTTTACATCTATTTTTATTAAATTTTATATACTTAAATAGTACAACAGTATTTTATTTTCTTTTTCAAAAAAAAAAAAAGACTAATAAAGCAAACACCCTTTATCTCTAATTTTTTAAAAATGATTTTATTTATTATTTTTAGAGGGAGGGGTAGGGAGAGATGCAGAGAGGGAGAGAGACATCCATGTATGGTTACCTTTCACCTGCCTCCAGCTACAGCCCTGGCTATGTGCCCTGGCTGGGAATCGAACCAGCGACCTTTGGGTTTGCAGACCTGCGCCTTATCCACCGTGCCACCAGCCAGGGCCTAACAGTATTTTATTGAGTGAGAGTAGGTGGTTAGTTTTTAAGAGTTATGTATTGAATTCTTATGTAATTTTTAACTAGTTATAAGGCAATTTGATTTATCTGTTGCTATTTGATTAAATCTTAGTATGTGATTTTAGAAATAAATCAATAGTTAATAGACTGATCAGCATATAGTTGACATTTGGCAAAATCTTTGTGTCAGTCCTCTCTAACTGTCAGTTTAAATAGATGTAGTACTGGCTCTGGTGTAGTATATCCATTTCTAAGAAGAGAGGCTTTGTTGAAACTAGTTTTTATTAAGGAACTTATATATTTTGGTGTATTGAGGACTTTGGGTGAGCTGTTTTCAAGAATCCCAAAATGCACCCTATCTGCACTATTGCTGTGACCAAAACAAGAAGCATGGTAGTGTTAAGAAATCAAAATGATTAATAGCTCACAGAAGAAATAGTTCTTTTAATCAGTCTGGTCACAAGCACAGAGAGCAGTACTGCAGACAGACCGTGGGCGAACCAGTCCTGGCTCCCTAGCGTGGACACAAGCAGGACCAGTCCACACAGCTCACAAGTTGGCAGAAGGTGGCAACAGGCTGTGGTCAGGTGTTTTCCAGGAAGGGCCCCCTACCTTGACTGCAGAGGATAAGACTGCACCAAAATGCATGTTTGTGCATGCATGTGTGTTTAGTTAGTGTTTTTAACTTTCCGATTGGTAAATAAACAATATTCTTGTTTTGTTGATTTCTGATCACAATCTCGTCACAGTTTTATGCTGGTGATTCACACTTAAGTATTTAAGCATATTTGTAAATGTAATGATGAGTAAAGATACTAATATTACTGACTATAAATGTCAGCTTTTAAGAGGAAATGGTATAAGATTACATTCTTTATTTCTATGTAAAAGCATATTTAATTTCTACAATATTGACATTTCAGGAAGGGACTTATAAATATGAAAGAAATATGAAAGGTACAGATATTTGGTTTTCTCATCACCATATCTCTCATGTTTATCAAGGAAGGACTATATGTGTATGCATATGTGCATGTGTATTTGAACATGTAAATGAGTGGGAGGAAGTGCAAATTTGGTACTAGTGAGGATTGATGTTCACCCATTTAATAACTTGACAGACTAAGCATCCTCTCTTCCTGTCCCCTGAGCTAGAGCTCATTTAACCTAAAGCTGATGAAGACAGCAGAAGGGGACCAGCTGAGCTTTAAAGCCTTCCTTTAGCCTAATAGACCAGGTTTGCATTTTGCAGATGTTGGGTTCCCAAATCAATAATCCTGTTGATGGTGTCTCCCAGCAGTAGCTATTAGATGATGTAATTGGGAATTTGATTTGCTTCTTAGGTTAGGACAAACAAATCTCATTTGCAGTGTAAAATATCTAACATCATGAAAATAATGCCTTCCATTTTGCTTTCTTACCCAAGGGCATTTTACAGAATAGATGTCAAGGTTATGGTGACAGTCTTTGCACTGCAAAAAACTGCAACTATAGACTACGTTTTGAAAATCTGCTTTTTTCATTTACAAGGTTATCACAAGCAATAGCCATGCTAGCAGGGTATTTGTAGCTTTGTATTATGCTAGGAGAAATAGAATCCCCTGATATTACAACTGCACTTTTGATTTGTCATTTAGTATTTGGAATAAATAGAGGGTGGTATGCCAGTTGCTATGGAAACTCATTCCATTTTGGAGCAGTGCAAGACTGTTAAGCACGTTTGAAATCGCTTTCTTCTTATATGTTTCTGCACTGAAGAAGGTGTGGTGTGCAATTAAATAGAAATGAAGATTTAATTAAAAATGAAATTACATTTTCTGGATAATCCTTTTTGTACAATAAACTTAAGAGCGAGAGCATTGCTACCTGCAAGGCTGACTGGACACGTATTTTGGAAAGAGAAAGAAGATTTTTTTTTTGCTGCTTGATGCTGTGTGTGTGTGAATATGTGTGTGTGTGGGTGTGGGTGTGGGTCTGTGTATTTAAGAGAGAAGAGGAGAGAGAGAGAGAGAGAGAGAGAGAGAGAGAGAGAGATGCAATGGTCCCTTTATTACGAAAATGTCAATTGCATCTAGAATTTCTGGAAACCCTGGTAAACGTATGCAAGATTATGAAAATGTTTGGATTTGTTTGTAGGTTATACATCAAGAGAGTTAAGTATACTGAGACAAAAGGATATTAATCACACAGATTTTTAAAGAGAATTAAAAAATAAGATTGTTATATACTCAGAGCCTTGATATATAGGCATTATAAAAATAGAAATTTATGCATATGAAGCAGTCAGGATATGAGGATTTCATATGATGAAGGCTAAAAGCAGGCTATATTATATATTAATAAAAGGTAAATGTATTCATACTTTATGCATAAAGAGTATTCTTTAGCTTCTGAAATTGAAAAAAAATGTTGATTTAGTTTATGTAAGAATTTTATGTTATCTTAGAAATACAAATATAGATTATTTAAGGGTGATTGCCTTAGCTACAGCAATATGTTAAAACCTTACTTTTGATGGCTCTTTACAGTATATAAAGGGCTTCCATATTATTTCAAGTGCTCTCTCAACAGCTGTTATGTTATCTCCATTTACATAGAAGTGACTTGCCTAAAGTCACCCAGGTAATCAATGAACTACTACCTAGCATCAATGTCTCCTGACTTCTAGCTCTACGACCTTCCCACTCCTAGAACTATATTTAAATTCCAACCAACTGCACAAAACATGCTGTTTTCTCATGATTTACTAAGGAAGGCTATCATAGAATATCTAGGGATACAATTTAAATGCTCCTCAGAGTTACAGAAAGTGTGTGCTGCTGTGTGTTTTAAAAATTAAGATTTTGTGTTCTTCTAAGCATGCTAATATATACATTTATTTTTTGCAGGTTTGAAATGAGTTTCCGGGTCAGTTCCCATTGATTAGGCCGATTGGCCACGAATTCATTTATAATTGAACAATCGCTGCTATATTGATAACCAGGATGAACACTGTTACATGTATGATCCGTCCACTTAACCAGCGCTCTGTTCAGTGGCTGTTGGCCCAATCGCGCCTATACTCGCGACGAGCCCTATGGCAACGGAGCCCTGTACTACACAAGGTTGTAGGAGACCAGGGAAAGGTGCTCCAGAGTAACAGGAGCTTCATTGGCAGCGGGCAGCTGTTGGCTCAGCGGTCGGAGGACCTGCATGAAGCTGCTCTGAACCTGCGCACAGCGCGCTGAGGCCGGTTGGGCGCTCGCTGCACAGTCCTGCGCGGCCAGAATGCGCCCAAGCGTGCTGGCTTCCCCTGACAGAACCTTTCTTAACCGAGATGCTTTATCCTTTGGTCAAGTAAAACTGACGCCGTTCAGTGTGGAATCCATGCCTTCAGATTATCCGCCCACAGAAATGAGCACTTGGGAAATGCTACATGTGTTTTCGTACTTCTTGTTGTCGTTGAGGTTGTGAGGTTCTCCTTTATCACGAGTCGCCGGCTAAGGAGCTAGATTTCGAAGGGGAATAAAATGCGATCTGTTGTTAAATTATTGCAAGGACTATTTTGGAAGGTAAAGACTTAATCAAACATTAGCTTAAGATGGAGATGACAGTCATGTCAGATGCCACCAAGCTGGACGGCAGAGTGTGGCCCGTTCTCTGGCGAAGGGGGCCTGACCCGAGGGGCCCACACCCAGCGCTTTGTGCGCGGGCACCTGCTTCGTGCTCGCGAGTCCTTAAATGGCGGCAGCTGCTTCTGCAAGTTTTTACACGGATGCTAAAATAAATACCAAGGAAGCCAGCAGAATAATCTAAATAGGTTGGTGAGATTTTTTTAATGGTGAGATTTTTTTTGTTATTATTATTTTTTAAATTTTATTGTTGTTGTATTACATCCATCCCCTTTTTGCTCCCCTCTGTCCCCCTCCCACCCACTCTTACCCCCAAAGTCAATCCCACCTGTCGTCCATGTCCATGGTTCCTTTATACTAGGTTCTTGTCTAAACTGCTCCCCTTCCTTGCCTCTTCCTCCCCACTGCCCCCCAACCCCCTTCCCCCTGACCACTGAAGGCCTATTCACTGTTTTCATATATTTGGTTCTGTTTTGCTTGTTGTTAGTTTTGTTCATTATTGTCCTGTAATGGGTGAGATCTAATGGTGAGATTTTAATAGTGTAAACTATTTACAGAAATTGCACAAATCATGAGTGTACAGTTGAGTGAATCTTAGACTTAGAAAATGAATGACCTGAGAAAGCAGTACTATGGCCAACACAAAATATGACTGTTACTCCATAGACTCTCCTGGAGCTCCAGGCCCATCACTGTTAACCCCAAAGGTAGCTAATGTGCTGTCTTCTAGCAACAAAGATTTGCGGATTTTGAGCTTTATGTAACTGGGGCCGTACAGTACATATTTATGTGTGTTTGGCTTCTGTTACTCAATGCTACATCAGTGAGATTCTTCCATGATTTGGTGACTACTTACAGTTTGTTCATTTTTATTACTGTACAGTTTGTGAATGTATCCCAATTTATCTAATCATTCTTCTATAGATGGTTGTTGATGTTTCCAGTTTGAGAATAGAATGAACATTCTATCTTCTGGTGAATATGTTTACTTATTTAGGGGGTACATACCTGTTGGATCGGTAGGTTTAGCTTTCACGGATACTGCTGAATTGTTTTCCAAATAGGTCAGACAAATATACACCTTCATCAGTGGTGCACAAGAATACAATTGCTTCACATCTTGTCAAAATGTAATTTTGACTGTACTTTAATTTTAACCATTTGAATGGGTATACACTGTATTTTATTGTAGCTCTGGTCATAATTTTTCTGATCACTGGTATAAAAGAGAAATTTTTCATATGTAGGTTGGCCACTCAGACATTTTTGAAGCCTGTTAAAATATTTTTTATTGTGATTGCCTTTGCCTTATTGTTTTGTATATATTTTTATCTTTGTATTTTGTTTTTTCTAATATATATTTTATTAATATTTCTTTTCAATGGAAACTTACCTTTGTACTTTCCTAATGCAGTCTTTTCATAAGCCTATCCCTTTTGAAACTTCTGTTTAAGAAATCTTTAACATTGGCTTTGTTTTTAATTTTGTTGAAGTCTAATTTACTTTTTTTTTGCTATACTTTTCATCTTTAATATTAAGAGAACCACCCTTTGTTTTTTTTCTAAAAGATTTATAGTTTTAGCCTTTCACTCTTAGATCTACAATTCATCTGGAATTGATTTAGGATAAGTGGTCTGGTAACTGCAGAAGGCTTTCCATTGCATTGTAGCATCATCTTTGCCATAAATTGAACAGGCATGTATACGTGGGTTTGTTTCTGTACTCTCTGTTTGGTCGTAATGGACTATTTATCCTTTCAACAATACCATCTTGCATTTATGACTATAAATCTTTTATGGGCTTTTCTATGTGGTAGTGTCAGTTTTCCACATGGGGTCTTTTTTAAGATTGGACTATTTTGACCCTTCATTTCATACAAATTTTAGATGTAGATAGCCATTTTCTGCAAACAATCATTATTTAAATGGTGGTACACCAAAGAATAATTTTTGAAATAAGTGATGTCAAATGGATAGCCATATAGATAAAAATAAACTTTTACTTCTATACATTAAATTCTCATACTATATATTAAAGGTGATCCTAATTGCATTATAAATCTGAACGTTCAAAGTGAGGAAGTAAACACCTATAAAATAAAAGTCATTGTGTTTATGACCTTGAGCTTAAGAAGTGAGTACAAGAATACTTCTTAAATAAGACACTGAAAACACTAAATAAAATTGGAAAGCAAATGACTATTACATTTACAACACAGATGAGTGTGATAAATATAACGTTGAAAGAAAGTGACAGCATTTAAAAGAACACTGTTTGTATTAATTTGATTTATATTAAGTTAAGAACAAGCAAAAGTAACCTATGATTTTAGAAATCTGGGTAGTTATAATAGTTCAGATAGAGGTAAGACAGGGGTTTCTCAATGCAACTATTGTTTAATTTCATGATCTGGATCATAGATAACACATTGTGTTCACTCAGTAATAATTGATTAAACTGTATAGCTATGATTTGTGTGCTTTTCTGAATGAGTTTTAAATCTCATTAAAGAGGGAAATATATATTTATATATTTATTATATAAAACTATGTAAAACATATTTGTTTATATATTTTGTGTATTTTCCCATTTTATGTGAGCATGAGACATTAAACAAAAGAGGCCTCTTTCTAAAATATACTTTCTATGTTTTATTGAGATATAATTGACATATACATTGTGTCAGTTTAAGGTGTACAATATGTTGATTTGATACACATATATTGTGGAATGATGATCATTACAACATTAGCTAACACATTCATCATATCACATAATTACCAATTCATTTTTGTGGAAAGAATATTTAAAAGTTATCTACTTTCTTAGCATCTTTGAAGTATATAATATAGTATTATTAAATATGACCCTTCTGTACATTAGAGCTTCAGAACTTACTCATTTTATAACTAGAGCTTTGTATCATTAGAGTTTTATGTGGATGAGTAAATATCTAATAAAAATATTAAAATGTAGAAGTAGAATATATAATAACTTAAGTGTAGTAAGTGACAGAACAAGTTAAAAAGATTGAATTAGAGAAATAAAAAGGAACTTCTATTTTAGATCAAATATCTCATATTGTAAATGCTGATTTTGTTGATTTGTAAATTTGTTAATTTATGTTGAAAGATACACCTTTATCTGTAATTATATTCCATTACATTTTCTACCAACATAAGAAGTTTTATGTAAAAATATTAAAAATACAGAAAAAATGTTTTCATGTTTAATGACATAGAAAAGTATTATTCTAGACACTGGGAGGACATATAGAACAAAACAAAATAAAATCAAACAAAAAACACAATATCTTAAGGGGAAATTGGAGTAAAGAAAATATCCTGACAAAACACAGTGCCTTAACTCTACTCCAATTATCCAATTTTAAAGCATAGATAGAATAAAATTCTTAACCAAGAAAGTTCTCAAGCTGATGTGAGATTCAATATGTATTTTTGGAAAATCATAGCAGCATTATTTACAATAGCCAAATGCTGGAAACATGCTAAGTGCCCATCAGTGAATGAATGGATCAAAAAACTGTTACATTTACACAATGGAATACTACACAGCAGAAAGAAAGAAGCAATTCCTACCTTTCATGACAACATAGATGGAGCTGAAGAGTATTATGCTAAGTGAAATAAGCCAGGTGGTGAAAGACAAATACCATATGATTTCACCTATAAGAGGAACCTAATGAACAAAACAAACAACCATACAAAATAGAATCAGAGACATGGAAACAAGGAACAGACTGACAGTAACCCAAGAGGAGGTGGGAGGGAGATAAATGGGTAAAGAAGGATAAGGATCTAATCAGTGAAAATGTATAAATGACCCATGGACATGGACCACAGAGTAGGGATTGACTTGGTAGTGGGGGTTTGGGGGGATGGCGAGGTGGGCAGGCCAAAGAAAGCAATGGGGAAAAATTGGGACAACTGTTAATGAACAACAATATAAAAAGCAAAAAAGAGAGAGAGAAATTGTATTATTTCCAGTTCACATAATAATAGATAATTAATGAGGACAAAAATGGTTTTATTAACATTGATCTCTGTAGCCCTTGGTTTATATATTTGTAAAAGGGCTGTGATATCTGGGGCATGTGGGGAAGAAAATGCTCCTATTTAATTAAGTAATTGAATTTTTCAGTCCATTTTCAATTTGAACTTGCCTGGTCAATTTCATGAAAGAAATATTGCTAAACTCTTAATTTCCATATTCTTAAAAAATTAAAAGATTGTATTGGTCCCTCCCACCTTGAGTCACTCTTCCCTCTGCCACACCTCCCTAGACAAGGGGAAAAACAAAGTCTTCCTAGTAAGGTTAATTTCATGGATGATAATAACAGTCCTAAACATAAAATCAAAATTTTTTAAGAGTTTGGACTTTCTTTTTTTTTTTTTTTCCTGCCAAAATTTTATTTCATTATTTTTAGAAAGAGGGGAAGGGAGAGAGGCAGAGAGGGAGAGAATCAACGTATGGTTGCCTTTCACCTGCCTCCAGCCACAGACCTGACTGGAGACCTGGTTTGCAACCTGGTTATGTGCCCTGGCTGGGGAATCGAACCTGCGACCTTTGGGTTCACAGGCCAGTGCCTTAATTGACTTTCTTGATTTTTGTATCTTTAGTGACAGCTACGTAACTGGTTTATTCATACTTTTCAAATAAATGAAAGACTTGCACCACACTTGTTACCACTTGCAGGAATTTCATTTGATCTCACATTAGACAAGGCTAACTAACCAAATGAACTATATTTTAAAAAGCTGATGTTAATGTGCAATAAAGCATGTATCTCATTAAATAAAACTCCCATATTTAATATAAACTCACTTAATAAATTAAGATTCAGTTAAAACAGTTTTGAAGTGATTGCCGTGTTTGTATCAATAATACCCATTTAATGGTCTGTTAAAAAATTTGCAACTCTTACTTCATGTAAGAGTTAAACATGAAGCATTTCCTCCAAATGACTATTGGTTATGATTTAGACACCTTTAGACAACTATCTTCAGCCACTAAATAAAATGTGACCTATTCAAATAAAGTAACATAACTGCTAAGTTTAATAATGTATGATGTACAAAATATTACCTATTTTTAAAAAATAAGTAAAGGTGAACAAATGCACAAATGAAGAGATCATTTAAATATAGAAAAATGTAGAGAGATCACAGAATTGCTTTTACAGAAAAGTATACAAAGTAGTCTGCCATGATGTTAGTAATAACTGAACATTCATTAGTTAAAGATTTATATTTTATGTAAGTATTTATTTTTAATGGTATTTGAAAAATAATCTTTAATTTATTTTTATACTTAGAAGTGCATCATGGGAAATGCTGTGCCTTAATCCATGTACCCAGGTCTAGATATTAAGATTGGTTTAAGCAAACAAGGAAGTTCCATTATCCTTTGCAGAATACTTACTTTTCTCGCAAATAAAACTTTACAGAAGTGAATATAACTTAGGAGTACAAAATAGATGATTAAGAAGTGAGTTATATCTACATATTTTATTTTTAATTAATAAACATTTCTTTCAGGTAACTGATATTTTTAAAAGATTTTATTTATTACTTTTAGAGAGAGGGGAAGGGAGAAAGGCAGAGAGGGAGAAAGACAGCAATGTATGGTTGCCTTTCACCTGCCTCCAGTCACAATCCTGACAGGAGACCTGGCTTGCCACCTGATTATGTGCCCTGGCTGGGGAATCGAATCAGTGACCTTTGGGTTCGCAGCCTGGCGCCTTATCCACTGCCCCATCAGCCAGGACCTAGGTAACTGATTTTTAAGTTGTAACTCTCCTTACAGTCAACCTTATACTATATTGAAATCCCTATTTCCTTATAGTTTCCAATGACTTTATTTTTCTAAAGTGATTAACTGAAAAATTCAGATAGATGATAGGAATTTGTCATTATTTTCTGTGACTCACACCTAACTTTGCTTATTATAATTTTATTCTTTTATCCAGCAAGGAAAGGCATTTAGGTCCCATTTTGACCAAATAGTTGAATGACTAACCAAGGATTCACTTGTCAATTTCATAAAAATAATTTTTATAAATTACACATTTAGTGACAGTCTTAGACATCTTTTAAAATGTATCAACCTCTTACTTTTCAACTGCCTATTTTAGGAGATAATAATTTGTGCTAGTCTCCATTGGTTAACTACCTAGCATACAGTTCATTCTACCTGTCAGAAGTATAATTTTGTTTGGGACCCAGCCCACATTACCTAGGTCTCATGGTAATAAGAAACAGAAGCTTAATAGCTATGTTATAAATCCCTACGAATGCCAGGTCAGTTTGATGCACTTTAAATGTACTTATTCTTCACAAAGCTCTATGGGATACTCTGATTATCATAAATTTACTAAGCAATTGAATAACCTGCCATAGTTTTACAGATAGCAAGTAACAAAGCTGGGATTCTTGCCCTGGTAAAGCCAGGGTCAATGTGCCTGATGCCCACTCCAACTGCAAAGATGTACTCTTAATTTACTAAGCCAATTACAGCAAGAATTTCCAAAAATTTGAACAAGAATGCAGTTTTAAGCCATTAGAGATAAAGTGCTCCAGTGTACATACATACAGACTCACTTATTCACACATGTATTAGGTAGGCTATTCCATTTTTATTTACATGGAACTATGATGTTCATGTTGTACCTATTTCACTTAATCTAATATGTATGTGACATGTAAAACAATAATAATATGATATCACATGATTGATTAATGTATAATATTTATATATTATTAACAAATAACTTTAATGTATGTTAACACATTGTTGACCAGTCATGAAAAAATTCATGTTTCAAGCCCAAACATAAAATGTTGACTGATAATGAGTTAACTTGGGCTTACACTTTCCTTTCCTTTGGCTATAAAATTACCAGTCAACAATGTGTTAATAAACAGATAGATGTAGATTGCTACATGAGTTAATGCATGTTTAACATGCATTTAGCTTTTGTATAAAGTTGCTGGTCAACAATTTGTGTTAATATATTAATATACTATAATATTAAATAGTTTTTTTCTTATAAAAACTCGGAAAATATTTTTAAGGGAACACTTAGTATTCTAATGCATGCATAAAAGTTTTAGTTTGTACCAGTATTCACTAATATAAATTAATGTGCTTAAATCAATAAATGTATAGTTTTTATTTCACATATTCACAATTACTTCCTTATAACTAAGAAGTATGTACATTTAAAAATCTTGATGTTAATTACATTTGTGAAGAGTGTGAGAAAGTGTATACCTCACTTTAATTATTTTACATTTTTCTTATTCCTTTTTATTGAAATAAAATTTATATACAGTGAAATGCACATCTTGTCATTTAATGAATTTGAATAAGAATATATATAATCTAACAAACACCACACAAATTAAGTTATAGCACCTTATATCAGTCCAGAATGTTCCCTCCTTCTTCTGGTCAACCATTACCCACAATTGACCCCTGCTGTTCGAATTTTTATCAGAACAGAATAATTTTTCTGTTTTACAGCCAATATATAGAATGATATAATATGCTTTTTGTGTCTGACTCCTGTCACTCAATATGGTTTTTTTGAGTCATCCATGTTGTATATCACTAAGTTGCTCTTATTTATTTATTGCTAATTAATATTTTGTTATATAACAATGTCTCAAATGATTTTTTAAATTCTCATGTTCATGTATGAACACAATTTTTCAATGATAAGTAACTTTAAAAGTTGCTATGAACATTCTTACACAAGTCACTTTGTGGAGATGTTTATATACATTTTAAGTAAATATCTAGACATAGAATCCTGAATCATGAGTTATATGAGTATTTAACTTTTAACTAATTGCCATGTTAATTATGATGTGTCTTGGAGTGAGTCTGTTTGGGTTCATCTTCATTGGGATGATCAATTTTGATTACTAAGAAATGGTTTTATAATAAGGATGAAAACACTTTTGGCTATCACTTTTAATTGTTATCAGGAAGAACTTAGTTCTGAAAATGTTTATATTATTTTAACAATTGCCTGGAAACTTTTTATTTATAATTATATACTGTATATATGTGGAATAAAACATGTGGTCAATTTCTTAAAAATGTGTTTTCAAAAGTTATTTTGTAAAGTGCATTATAATTCTAGCTTTAAATGGATATATCCTACAGATCTTTCTAATTTTTCTTCACAATACAATCTTCAAATTATACCAGATATATTTAAGTACATTTAAATATAGAAACTTTCAAATGGCATATAGATGAGTTTTCTAAATTATAGCAGATTTAGAATAAAAATCCCAGGTATTCCAACTCTAAACTCTTTCTTTATTACCCATTTGCTATGCTGTCATATAGCAGTTATCAAAATTAGTATGTTGGATTTGAAGGAAGATATGACTACTGAAGGCTATTTAAGAATTTGTTAAGCTTTGGAGATTAAAATTCAGTGATGATATCATGTTCCTAAGACATTTGTTTCTGACTAAATAAATATACATTATTGTATTTACCTATGCAGGTCTATCAATACTTTTAATAGTGTACACGCATATTCTTGCACTAGCATTGGGCAGCCAGCCATGATTCTACGTAGGAGGAGACTACTCAAATTTGTAAATTCCATTAGGCTAGGATCATTGTAGGCCATATTTGAGGAAGACTATTATTGATTGCCCTCTGAGCACCAATAATTCAAATTCCTCCCACATTCAAAATACTCTCATCCTTTTCTGAGGCTCCCCAAAGTCTCATCTGATTATAACAGCAGTTCTAAGTCTAGCATTTCATCATCTAAACTAGCTCCAGGCATGGAAGTATATTCCTTGATTATGACTCAGTCATACTACTTTCCAGTAATAATTTTCTATATCTCTTGGCTCTACCCTTTAGGGCTAAACCTCTCAAATCTTCGGTTATTATTCTTTTTACCATAAATGATAGCTTGTGTTTATAGATAAGTATGTCTCTTAGTCTGCTTGAATGTTATAATAAAATACCACAGGCTAGATGGCTTATCAACAACAGAAATTCATTTCTTACAGTTTTGGAGACCAAGAAATGTAAGATAAAGGCACTGGTAGAGTCAGTGTTGGGGGAAGGTATGCTTCCTTGCTTACAGAAGGCTGTGTTCTGGCTGTGTTGTCAAGTAGAGGAAGGGCAAAGAGGTTTTCTGCCATCTTTTTGATGAAGGCACTAATCCCATTCATGACCTAATTGTCCCCCAAAAGCTCCACCTCCAAACACCATCATATTTGGTGTTAGGTTTCAACATATGCATTTTGAAGAGACATAAACTATTAATCTATAACAATAGGTTCCAAGACCTATTTTTATCTGAACTGTTTCATATTCTTTTAGTCCAAACCAATGAAGTTCTGCAACATTTGTAGGTTTCTGTTGACTATTTTTGACTCTTTTAAACAAAATGTAACATTTGCAAATGGCTCCAGGGAAAACCCTTATTTATTTTAAGTTTCTGCTGAGACTGCTGATCATCAACTCCCAGCATTCTTAGCTGTCTGGCTTAAGAGAGACGATGCAGGAGACACATACTGAAAACCCCTAAATGGAGGGCTGGGGAACTTCCTAAATGACTTCATTATTCTTGGTGAAATATCTTTAGATAAAATAGGTGAGTTAATATCCCAGCATCAATGCGCAAATGATTTACAAACAAAGAAAAGTCATACAACTGAAAATTAAAAATTTTGAGAACAGAAACAGGGAGTTTCTTAGCTCAAGAAAGCTTGTGTATTTTTGTATGTGGGAGGGTGGTGTGGGAAAAAAATAGTGAATTCACATTAGAATACTCAGGACATTACTTACCAAGAATAAACTATTTATTTTCACTTTCTTTATAAAGATGATGACAAATATCAACTTATAAAATTATAGGACAACCATAATAAAGGAATCCAGATGCTATAATTTATATCTAAACTCATAACATGCCATAGGTTAACAAAATAAAGGCCTAATTATTATTCTACTTTTTTGTACCAAAACCGCTTTGAATTAGGTATTTGTGCATTCCTCAAATGACATGTGTTTAAATTATGCAAAGAGGTTTTATTTGTATGCCTGCTTTTGACACAAATATGGATTGTAGTAAGGAATTATTTTATTCCTAGGAGTATTTTAATATATTATAAATAATTTTTCTCCCCAATAATTATGGTAAAAGCCTCAAAAATTACAAATGAATGAATAAACTAGCAACATGAAATAAACATGAAAGCTGGTTAAATAACCACAGCTATTAAACTAATTGTGAATAACTGGAAATGTTTCATTCAGAACTGTTTTATAGAATGATTAAGTGTGATTTGCATAATTTTCTTTCAGAGTAAAAATAGGTCTAAAATACTCTGAAAAATGAAAGAAGGAAAACACATCTGAATCACATATTTCATAGAGCACTGTGAGAGAGTTAAACTTTTGTTTTATCTAATTTTATGCAAAGTGTATCTGAAACAATTTACTCCATTTATTTATCCAGCTATTCATCAAATTATCCATTCATTCAACAAATATTTTGAACTAGCCCTCTGTCAGGTCTCAGCATGCAAATTCTCACATAACTGCTAAAATTCAAATTGGTCCTGGTAAAAGGGGTAATAAAAACATAAACATTCTACATGTAACCAAAATTCTAAAAGCAAGCCAATGATATATCTACATTTGGAATTTCAAAGTTTTTAATAGATTAACAGATGTCTACAAATGGTGTTTTTTTCCTTTTTGTTTGTTATGTAAAAATCACAGACACTGGAGAAGGAAAAAACAGTACAAAAATGTAAGAAATGCCTTTCCAAATCTTTTTAGATCTTTTTGTTACTGTTGGTAGTTAATTGTTAATTAGAAAAGTACTAATTATTAATAAAAAAGGAAGAAGCAAAGGGAATCAGCGACTGAGCTTAATAAACTGGGTAGTATAAACTTGTTTGCTTAGCCAGGAAGCTCCTAGGGGATCACAGCATTTCTCTGTGAATGGGATTGGCACTGTCCCCCAACCCCTGCCAGATTGTTGGGGAGGCATTGGGAGGTGCTTGACCAAAGATGCTTGGTAGTCTAACTAGGGGTGTGGACCAATCAAAAGCACATGAACAGTTGAGAAATGGTTGGTTATTTTGAAAAAAACACCTGGCAGATCCCAAACCCAGGTGCTGACATAATCCTAGGGTAACAAAGAAAGGCTCTTCCCTCTCACCTACTAGGTAATACGCTTGTTATATGTGTTGGTGTGTTCTCTTTCACCTGGGAGCACGCAGCCATGTGGGTCTAGCAGTTACTGGTGCCCATGGAAGATGGCTTGAACTCCAAAAAAAGACTGAGCTGGAAGATAAAACAGAAGCTTTGAATTTAGGCTTTTGTTTTGGCCTTGCCCAAGACACGGTTAGACTTTTTCAGTGGTGGGATGGATGGAACAGGGATACAGGGGATGCCTTTCACATCAATTAACCATCTTACCACACCACAGTCTTCTGTGCATAGGTCCTTGCAAAGCTTTCCTTATAATCCTGTGCAAGAGCCTGATTTCCAGCAACAATTTGATCTTATCTCAGCCAGAAAAAAATGAATGAGAAAAATCTATTTAGGTAGCCAATTTTATTAATAAAAGGCACTTTCTTTTTACATTTCTCAGGCAACGAGTTTTCTCCTTGCTCTGTATTAGGTGGGGTACTAGGTGAGACCCTCATGTATTTTTATGATATATCTCTCACTTTTCTTAGCTTAGCTCTGATCAGAAATGATTGAACTCTAGTGCACAGGAATGTGGATGGTTATTTTCAGACTTTTGTCAAAATTATGGTATAGCAGAAGAAACTAAAAACCATTTACAGATGAAATATAATAGTTGATGGATTTGACTTGTCTGTCGATATCTCTCCTCTCTTTGCTTTCCTGATTTGGACTTTTCAGCTGTAGGCAGATAGGTCAATGAAAGAACACAAGGTTGGGATCAATCATCACATGTACTAGTGTGTCTTGATTTTCTTGTAATACATAGTTAAAATCATTGTAATTTTTAACTTGCTTGACGTTTTTAGGCATTTATCTAAGAATAAAAAAAATCTTTAACCCACAGCAGCCCTGTTTTGAGGGAATTCATTCTGAGGAAACCACTTCATAGTTGGATTTGCAATTAAGGCTGAACCCCAAATTATTAGGCTATGTGTAAGGATAGCTCCTGGTTTAGTGAAACCTGAAGCTGAGGGAGTTTTGAGGGTCACTTACTGAAAAAGGAGACTATGAAATTAAAAACACTGTATTAGCTATGTTACAGTGCATTATTTCAATGCATTATAACTTCTGGCTTTGCAATTTGAGATCATGATTCTGGGTGAGATGGCACAGTATACAGCAAGAATATTACTAGAAGTCACAATTCCTTTAGGATGACCAGCAATTACTTATGCATTCAAAGAAGTAACTGCAAATCATGTCCATACAAGGTCTGTGCAGAAGGTATCCAGCCATGTAATATGAAAAATAGAGGCATTTCTTGAAGAAAGTTCAAGGTACAAAAAACATTGTACATAGGACAATGACATCTCAGTCCCTTTCAAAGTAGGCACCTTGGGACCTTACACAGTTCTCCCAATCACCATCAGCTGCCCCCATGGTATTTTTCTGAATCTCATTGAAGGTCTGAAATTTCTTTCTTTTCAAAAGTGATATTAGTTTGGGGAAAACATAGAAGTCACAGGGTGTTAAGTCTAGGTTGTAGAGGGACTGAATCACCTGGTTGATTTGATGTTTCACCAAATATCTTCTCATGAGATGTGATGCACGAGCAAGCATGTTGTCATGATGAAGCTGCCAATCACCAGTTGCCCATAGCTGCAGCCTCCTGAATCATCTGGGTATTTTCCATGGAGGAATGTTCAAGCGTCACACAAAATTTGATGCAAATTCGTTCCTCTACTTGCTCAGTCATTTTAAATGTGATAGCCACATAGTACACACACTCACTCAAGTGCATCTACCACCCCACTAACTAGTACAGTGAAGATGTCATTGTTCATGCATGCATATTCCAGTCCACTCTCCTTGGCTGCCAGGTTACATTGATATCATGCAAACCATTCTTGTTATGTTAACAAAGGCTGAACTTTTTCTGGATAGACGATGAGGTGGAGATTGACTTTGGGGGGAATGGATGGGTGGGGAGGGGGACAGAGGGGAGCAAAAAGGGGATGGATGTAATACAACAACAATAAAATTTTAAAAAATATTAACCAAATCTGTATACTGGAAATGATAAAACGTGAGGTAAAGAAAACAAATAATGAAAAAAATATTTTTGAAATGAGTGTAGGTTTAACACTCAGTAAGAGGTTGTTTGGAACTTGTCCATCCAACTTTCTTCCTCCTCATACTATGTACACCTTGGGTTCAAAATGAAAACATCTCCTGAAACCAATTAGAATCTTTAACTCAGAGAGTAAGACATAGTAGGTTACACATTAGTAAGAAGTATGTCAAAGATATTCATGTGAGTGGTACTTGAGACAATGTTTATGAGAATGATGCTTGAAATAACAATTACTAGCAGGGTGATTGTGCCATTGAATAACAACTGCAGAAAAGCAAAAAATAAAGAAAAGAAATGACATAGATGGAAGGTAAACAGTCTAATTTTTTAAATTAGTTTAAATTTTATTAAAATAGAAGCATGGTTTTTAAAGTGTTCATTTACAAAACTTCAAATTCCGATTCTCATGAGAAAAATATTTTAAACATATTTAAGGTTTCTTGTCTTAATATTTAACTTTATCTTTCAAAATAGTACATATACAATATAATATACAGATTTACAAAATGTGAACATTATTGACTTTGATGGTAGATAAGGGTTTTAAAACAAACTACTTTTTTAACAATTAATTTATGTGAGTATAATATTAAAATATTATTTATTAATTTCATTGTGTATATTTTATTTTAGAACTTTTTGTTATGAAACTTTTTAATTTTCTTTAATCTTGAGATATGTCTTTTTATTCTTTCTATCACCTGTGTGTTCTGATTCTCAATAAAATTTTTGCAATAACTTGTCTGACAATGTATATATGATCCTTTTTGTTGCTTGGCACTCTCTCCCATTTATCTCACATCTTCATGCTTTGAGTCTATCTAAGCATTGATTGCTTTCAAGGCTGGTTGCAAGAATGATATACTGGAGCGTTCTTGCATTTTGCTCTCATGTTAGATTCCCAATTTCTCAGATTCTATTTCTTACTTCTTCATTTTTAAGAAAGCAATTTCTATAGGTTGTGTAAAAACGATATTTGACTTTAAATCTCTTATAGTTGAGTCAAAATAACTTGGAAACAAATAGTGTTAAAAACACATCTTTGTCTGAGGGCATTATGGAATAAAGGGGACATTCAAAGAAAAAATTTTGATTAGCTGATTCTCAGGAAAACAAAAGTAAAAATGTTACTTTTTAATGTTTATGAGTATTAGTTACCTAGAAGATTGATGGTAACATAACATATAATACACTATAAATTATATAATTTGCATAATTATTTGATGCAGTATAACTATCATGAACTATTGAGCATTAACTTTAGCTCTAAAAGAACCCCCACAAACAATAATGAGCTAAACACATAGCAGATTATTCCTCTCATTTAATAAATATATCCTAGCACTATATTTAATAGGTAATATAAGCAGACACAAAATTAAATTAATAAAGTAAAATTTGATCACATTATTCTAATGTTACATCTTTAGAACATAATCTTAAGGAGAAAAAGAATTATGAAGAAGTCGGTTTCTTTCCCTGAAAAGTGTCTCCAACAATTTTTTAATTTACTGTGACAATGAAGGCACAAATTCTTAAGACTGTGTTTTATTTCCTATGAACTCAGGATGAGAGTGTCAACTTGACATCCTGATTTGAGTGGTGCATGATATGAATGTAAAGTTCTGTACAGTGACCATAAATATTAATCTTTCTTAATTGTTTTTGAAATTAGTTCTACAACTTTAGCTTCCAAACATGTCTGATATTTACATCCTGACTTATAGAACTCCTAGCAAAGCTCATAAAGGAAAGAGGAAAAAGTTAGAAAAGGGAAGTATTTCAGAATCTGTTTTGATGACAGCACAGGCTAAGTAAGCTGTTCTCCCCACAGAGAGTTAAGAAACAGTCCAGGGCAGGTGGGTGATTCAATCAGGGACTGAACATCTTCTGGGAGATGGCCTTTTGTTTTGGTCACATGGATAAAGAGTGCTTTTCAGAACCATACCAAGGTCCAGTCAATAGACAAAGAGAAATATGACCTAAAAATTAAATATATCTCTTCGGCCCTTATTCCAGGATTTAAAACTGAATCACAAGGCCAGAAGAGTGACATTAATAAAGACTGGCTAGGAGACATGAGATCAGAAAAGAAGAAGGAAACCTACATTTAAAACATAACATTGTAAATGCTGTGATAAAGGGATGAATAAATTGCAATGAGAACGTGGGTGAAGGAACAAGAAGTCAGCATTATGAAATAAGAAATGGCTTTTCTCAGGCTTTGTTTTTATTGATTTCCATTAGTACTTCATTAAGTTGACCAAATACATCTAACCTTTCTTTTTATTGATATGAGTGTACATTTTGTATGATATTAAGGTATCTGTGCTGGGTTTTTTGTAAGTTTTAAATATACCACCCCTTAATAGCATTTCCTCAGAGTTTGCTATTGGGTCTAGAATGCTGAAATAATCATTCTGGTAGAAGTGTTTTTCAAGTCTTTTAATTTTAATGGTGTTTACTTGAATATGCCATCTCCTCCACTTCTTCACTTTGTTAGATTTAATTAAATATAAGCAGATGTTTGAAAATTAATATAATTGAAGATTGGAGAAAGAGAAATGTGATGAAGTAGGTGGCATCAAGTAGGGAGAAACAAGAAGCTAACTCAGCATTAAAATGAAGATGCTGAACTGAGGTGAGGGAGAAGTCAGGTGGAAGGTAGAATGCTAAAAATGGGCTACAATGTGTTCTATAATGGAGTTTTCTTAGACATATGTTCAGTTGAATGACAATTCCAATGAGCAAGACTTAACTAAAAGTCCTCCCTTTAAGCATTTGAAAGTATTTGCATTATTATACTATGTCCTTGGTCCACTTAGTCACGGCTACTATGAGCTAAGAATTTTGAATTAATAAAAGTTGTTTCTTTTTTTCCTATTCAGTTACTCAAGGTGTTTTGCTTGCTTGAGTCCAAGTTTTATCAGGAAGCTGTCAGTAACACATTTCAGAAACATAAATTGACATCTGTATTGAGGAAAATGGGGCCTCTCCATGGGAAAACAATCAATCTACTATCTAAGATGGAAAACTCCAAGAAATAATAAGTTGTAGTTCAGTAGCTTAAAATAAAGTTGAGTTGTATTATTGGAGTGGGTGGGCCTGACTCAGAAACCAAATCCATTTTTTACTATGGGTTTTGGGACTATCTCTAGGAAAGCTTTCACAAAAGTGAGTTCTGCAATCACCATTTCTGTGATATATTTCACATAAATAGCATTCCAGTCTAAAATAAGTTTTAAAGAAAAAAAATGCTTTACAACAATATATCTAAAATATTATTTAACATGTAATAGTTATATAAGCTATTGACATTTAAAATTTTTGTATTAATTCTTCAAAATTCAGCATGTACTTTAAATATTTGTAAAAGCATGTATGTGTGCATGTATTTGATAATATTGCAATTGATATTACTTTAAAAACTAATTTAAAAAATGAATTAACAAGCATTCTGCAATAATAAAAAGAAAACTTTGTATTAATATGATTTGAGAGGCTGACAGAAGGCAGTAATTAAATGGAGAATTGTCTGGATGTGAAAGGAAAATAAAGAAGTACACATTGGTGGTTACAGAATAGACAAAGGGATATTAAGAAAAATCTAGGAAATGGCGAAGCCAAAGAACTTATATGCATGACACATGGACGTGAACTAAAGGGGACATTTGCTGGAGGAAATAGGGGTACTGGGTGGATGGAGGCAAAGGGGAAAACAGCTAGAACTGCAACAGCAAAACCAATAAAATATATTTAAAAAACATAAGTTGATATCAAATGTATACCTGTCACCTCCATTAAAAGAAATGTACTACATGTAGAGTTAAAAAGATCAAAAGTGCTCAAAGTCAACAGGACTGACAAACATGAGAAACCCGAGAAACTAAACTAAACTAAACTAAAATTTAGTTTCCACTGGTTAATGTTGTAATGCCTGGTTACTGTTGTAAAGGAGACACATGTTACGTGATATGGAAACTTATGAAACAGTGGTTTGCATATCAGAGATTGTGAAAGCACACCCAGATGATGTTTGTGGAAAGGGCACGAGTGGAACCCTGGGGCACTCCATCCCTCTGCTATGTCCTCTTTTCAGTGGTTCAATCAGAGCACATTGTGTTTTTCATCAGTTTATACATTCAAATTCTACATTCAGTTTGTTGGACGAAAGAACTCAATAAGTAAAAAGAATTGAAGTCCCATTGTTTCAAGACCATAAAGCTAAAAAATGCCATTAATTCTGACTGAGTGTTATGGATGTAGATCATGAAAGGTTTCTCTGGTTAATTATATGTTTTAATATTTATTGCAAATATGCCTAATGAGAAAATATGAACACAACATGCTATAGTAAATGCCAAAGTATCGACCACCCAGTTTAAGGGAGAAGATGCTGGCATTATAGGTTGAGACCTCCATGTACCCTTTTTGATCTTATCCCTATCCTTCATCTCAGAAGAGACTGTTAAACTGAATTTGGAGATTATCGCTATCATGTGTATATGTTAACAGTATACTATAGTTTTACTGAATTTTAACTTTATATAACCCTTCCCATTTTTGTGTCTTGTACTTTTTAATCGGTTTATTTATGGGCTATATTTGTGTTAAGAAATGTAGCTCTTTTTCATTTATTTTCAGTATTGAGAAGTATTTTATTGAATCCACCATAATTGATTATTAATTCTCAGGTTGGTCTCATATGTTGTTTCTATTTTTCATAAGTAGTGTGATAGGCAGAAATCTGAGATGGCCCGAAGACTTCCAACCCTTGGTATACGCATCTTGAATAATTTGTTACTAGTGAATGTAGGTAGGACCATGTGTATGATAGATTCCCTCCTCTGATTAGTTTACATTATAGGCCAAAGGTTAGGGATTTTGAATTGTGCTTAAGTTGAAAATACTGGGGGTGAGGGGTATAAGGGGCTTAATGGTTAATAGAAAAAAATACAATAAAGATTACATCAAAAAGAAAAGAAAAGGACAACAATGGACTTTGAGTTAATTAAAGAAATATTATGCTTAGGTGGGCTATACCTAATCAGAACGGTCACTGGACATTCCTAAAGGAAGAAATTTAAAACATGAAAAATATTCTCTTGCTGCCCTTAAGTAAGCAAATATCTATATTATGAACTGCCTATGTTCACAAGTAATCTCTAGTTTCTTCCAGTCCATAGTCACAAGATACTGTATTATCCTAACAATTTAAATGAGCATGGGAGAGGAATCCTAGCCTCATGCCAAAATTTAGTCTTGGCTAACACTTAGATGTCAGTTTTGGGAGACCCAGAGCAAAGGATTCTAATCCTGACCCTGATGCAAATTGCAAGATAATAAATTTGTGTTAACTCAAGCTACTAAATTTGTGGTAATTTGTTATACGGTAATAGCAGACAAACACAGCAACTAAAAATGTTGCTATAAGTTTCTTGTGCACTTGCATGACCATTTCTCTGGGATAGGTAGGAACCCAGGGCTGCATTAGCTGGATTGTAGGTGGTACAAATCTTCACCTTGAGCAGATATTACTGAAGGGATCTCATAGGGGTGAACTTCTTTACTACCAACTGTGTATGCAATAATAGTTGACTTTCCTGGGAGAAGAACTAATTACCAAATTATTCATTTTATAACTAAGATGTCTCTCTGATATTTTATTTTTTCTGGAAAAGCTCTTTACTCACATACTATCATAATATAATAGGATATTAACACGTTTCTTCTTAAGAATTAATAGTATAGATTTGCCTCTCACATTGCATAGTATAATAATCATGTTGTTCAAGTCAGATATTTACTGGAAATGTAATTAGGGATGATAACTTTCAATATGTAACCACTGTTTTTTCCCCACTTTTTCTCCTAAGAGGAAATGGTCTTCTTGGCTCATTTAATTTATAGGTTAAAAATCTATACAATACATATCTAGAGTACCCTCCAAATCTATGAGAAATAGCACAATAATCAAAGATCCTTCATACACATTGGAGGCAGGCACAAAAGTCACTCATTTTGCTTCTGTAGATCTATATTTGTACATGTTGCTAGGCAATGGAAAAAAAATCATAGCCCTGATGCTCTAGATTTCCTTTTCCAAAATGTCTTATTAAAAAACAAACAAACAAACAAGGAAAATAACCCACCAGGATCAAATACTGCAGTGATATAATTTTGCATAATTATTTTTTGAAAGTTGTTAAACATTAACACTTCTTATCGATAAAAAAGTTATAAGAAATAAAGTTTTGTTTCTCTTTTTGTCATACATTTTTTGTGAAACAATTTTAGATATTTACTTATGTTTAGAATATGGCAAGTTTCTCCTAAAAGTCCAAAATATGTTCGATGTTGTCAGCACTTAAGGTTAAATTTTCATGAGTGATATTGTTGGTTATCTATGTTCTTTTATAATTTTGCCAAGGCATGTATTTGAGAGCAAGCTTAGCAGACCACTCAGCATATTCACCACAAAGGTGCCTTAATTTTCTCTTTGTAGGCTCTTTCTTGTGAATCAAGAAAGAAGTCCATGCTTCTTCATGAAAATATCCAACTTCACATACAAACACATTATTTCAACTCCAAAGGTGAAAAAAGCCATGAGGGTTGGTTGAAAACATTTCTAATAATAAAAAAGGACTGAGTGATGCTAACTTTGAGATTTGGGGCTTTCTGAGGTCTTCAGGAAGCATCTGGTGTGAATGCCAATTATCTCCTTCGACATTTTATACCAACCATCATGAAATCTGTAGGTACTACAAGGGTGAGATCTGATGGGACCTTTTTTTTTTTTTTTAAATATTACAGATGTGTGTAAAACATTCTCCAAGGAACACAAACTAGAATAAAGAGGCTATGACCATTCCTTCAGGGCTTCCTGATTCTCTCACTGAGAATGGGCCCTTCCCATGAATTTTCCATCTATTGTGAACATGTCTTTTAATGGAACTCTTTTCAGTGGCATTTTTAGTTTTAGACCTTCCTCCATCCCTCCACCTGTGCCTAATCTGGGATATCCTGCCATGCATTACCATTATACTGGTGCATCCCCTCCTGGAAATCATCACATTATGTGATAACTACTTATTTATCTTCCCCTTAGACTGCATACTTCAACATGGCTAAGTCCTTATTTGTCCACTAAATGTGACATTGTTAGGTATTCACACAATGCCTGGAATATTCTAGGGGCTTAATAACTGTATGGAAGCTTTGTGTTATGGTAATTAAGAGTATCAATTTTGAAGTCCAAGATCTAATACTGATAAGCCATATTTACTTCAAGACCTCCATGTAGGGTTGGCATTATGTGTACTGGTCAATTCTGTGGGGCACCATTCACATAAAGTTACCACATAAATGGTCATATCTGGAGTCCTCATTATTCATGACCTTGGATATGTTATTTAATTCCCACTGGTCTTGGTTTTCTCATTTTTAAATTAGTATAACTATTGTTTCTACTTCAAAGAACTGTGAAGATTGAGAGAATTAATATATGTTAAATATCAAGTGGCTTCTCTAGAGTAAGCATTCAAAAACTCAACTATTTTTATCTTTTTAATAGTTATTATGAAATGAGATATGAAGCATTCACAACTGTTGCTTAGCATTCCATTACATAAATAAAGCATTTTTCTATTGTCTGAGTGGTTATTAGGCTTTTGTCCATTTCTGTCTTGACAATTATTGTAAGATAATTGTAAATAATTGTGCTCAATTGTAAAATGAGCACTCTTCCTGAGAGCTCATATCTAGGACAGCCACCTAGAAGTGAAATTTGTGGGTCCCAAGTTATACACATGTTCACTTTAACAAATAGAAGCCAATTGCTCTCTGGAGTCACTATTTCAACTTAAACTCCTACTAGGACCCTAGTCATATATAGATTCCTCTTCCCACATCTTCATCAATACTTGGTTTAATCTTTGCCAAGCTGATAGGTGTGAAATATTTAATTAGCCTTATATTAGTTTTCTATTGCTGCTGTAACAAATTACCACACATCTAGTGGCTTAAAATAGCAGCCATTTATTATCTCACAGTGCTGTGAATCAGAAGTCTGGGAGCAGCCTATTTCCGCTCGGTACTGTCTATAGAATCTCACAATGGGAAAAATCAAGGTATTCACAGGTCTGTGTTTCTTTCCTGATTCTCTGGGGATGAATTCACTTCAATCTCAGTCAAGTTGTTGGCCAAATTCAGGTCCCTTTTCTTTATTAACTGTCAACCAGTGGCCAGTCTTGACCCTGAGAGGCTACCTGCCATCCTGGTTCTTTCCAGCAATGGTGAGTCCAGTTCCTATCACACTTTAAATTCCTCACATATCTCCTTATGCCTCATGTTTCTCCTTTCAGCTGGACAAGTCCGCTGCTTGAAGGGCCTACTTGATTGGATCAGGAGGCCCACCTAGATAATCCAGGTCTCTCTGTTCTGAGGCCCACACCCATGATCATACCTGTGAAGTCAGTCCTTTCTGTCATGTGAGCCCAGAGTTTTTAGGGATCAGGGCCTGGGCACCCTTATTGGAAAATCACTCTACTTACTGCAATTGCAATTCTACTTAGCATTTTGCTGATTACTATTGAGACTGGCCATATTTTAACTGGCCATATTGACTTATTTCTTATTATTTAAATTGTGTGTGCTTTTTCTAATTTTCTACTGGATTATCTACCTTTTCTATTGACTTGTGTCTTTATTAAAAATTGTGGCCCTGGCTGGTAGCACAGTGGATAAAGTACTGGCCTGTGAGCCCAAAGTTGCTGGTTCGATTCCCTAGACAGGGCACATAACCAGGTTGCAAGCCACATCTCCAGCCAGGTTCCTAGCTGGAGGCAGGTGAAAGGCAACCGTACATTGATGTTTCTCTCCCTCTCTGCCTCTCTCCTTTCCTCTCTCTCTGGAAATACTAAATAAAATCTTTAAATAAAGTAAAATAAAATAATAAAAATTGTGGCTTATAATCATTAAACAGTGATGTGCATTAAAAATATTTTAAAAGATTTTTATTTATTATTTTTATAAAATATATCTCAACACTATTTAATAGTGATGAGATCTTTTATACAGTAGGTGTCAAGTTCTTACATACAAAATTTTTGTTTATTTCTGATTCTTAACTCTGTACTTTATGATAATATGATAATAAGTAATTATTAACTATAGTCAATCTTGTGAACTGATAATGAAGATCTTTCCTTATTAATCTTAATTTCTCTTGGCTATTTATTTTACATTTGCTTATTGTTTGTGTATTTTAGGATCAAGTAGCTACATTTTGTGAGAAACTCTTTAGGAATTCTAAATACTGTGTTGCGTTTGTAGTTAATATTACCAAGAACTATCATCTTTATAATCCCAACTTACTTTCATTAAAAAAATGTCCTCCACTTATGTTTGCTTTAATGTTTTTATGATAGCTGTTATGGTCTGAATGTTTGTGTCCCCCAAAATAGGTTACAATTCTAACTTCCAAAGGTGATCACCAGTAGGTGGGGTCTTTGGAAACTGATTAGGTCATTAGGTCAAGCCCTCATGAGTGGGATTAGAGCTTTCATGAAAGAGACCCCTTATATATTCCTTTTCCCTTCTGCCATGCAGATACAAAATGTCTGAAACCTAGAAGAAGGCCCTTTACCTGACCAGGCGGGCACCCTGATCTCAATCTCCAGAATTGTGAGAAATAATGTTCTGTTGCTATTAAGCTACCCAGCCAGTGATATTTTGTTATAGCAGCCTAAATGGACTAAGATGATAACTATTATACTTTTTCTTTAAAAGTTTTTGTTATTGTTAGACCAAATTCAAGAAGGTTATGGCATTTAAAAATAATCTTATTTATATTATATTTTAAATTACACTATATAATCATTTTTTGCCTAGTATAGCAATATTATTAATTTTAAATATTGATCTATATCAGGCAAACTTTCTAAGTATTTTTTGCTTCAAATAGTATATAGGCCCTGGCTGGTGGCATAGTGGATAAGGTGCCAGCGTGCGAACCCAAAGGTCGCTGGTTTGATTTCCCAGCCAGGGCACATAACCAGGTTGCAAGCCATGTCTCCAGCCAGGTCCATAGCTGGAGGCAGGTGAAAGTCAACCATACATTGCTGTCTCTCTCCCTTCTGCCTTTCTCTCTCCCCATCTCTCTAAGAATAATAATAATAATAAAAAAAATAATAATATATAGTCTCTTGAATTTTCTGTGTAGACAGACATAACTGTTAATATTCATAAATTTATTTCCCTATTTCAAGGAAACAAAAACTTTTACCTTTAAATTTTTATCTGTCTTATTGCTTTATCTTGTCTCAAATTCCCATAAGATTATGAAGATTATGATAATATTGGTCATGTTTGTTTTGTTTATTCTTTAGGCTCACAACATTTTTTGACATATGATTTTAATACATGGTTTTCATCAAATTTAAGTTTTTTCTCATATTCCTATTTTCTAAGGAGTTTAAAATTGTATATGATATGTGATTTTATCATGGATTATTATTATGTCTAATTTACTTTTATTCTTTTAATTGATCAATATTATAAATTACATTAATGTATTATTAATGTACATAAATGTACCTTTGTATTCCTGATATTACACAAAAACTTAAAACCTCAGTTTAAAAAATACATTACTAAATTTAGTTTAATATTTTATTAATGAACAGCATGTTTGTTCATAATTAAAATTGGCTGCAATTTTCTTATACTGTCTTTGGGTTGAATGCTTCATTAGAGTAATTAAAGAAATGGAGAGGCTGTCTCTCTTTCTCTGTACCTGAGAATAGCGTGCACATAAACACTAATATTTGTGTGAATGTTTCATACAACATATCTGTTGAATTCTCTAAACTTCATGTTTATGAATTAAGTGGTTTTAAATGTATTTAAATTTTCTATTTCTTTTTGAACTGGTTTGAACTCTTTTAGGGATTTTATTAATTTATATTTTTATTACATATGAAATTTTGTCCTAGATGTCTTTCCAATTTTATTATTTGTGCCTTCTTGGTTGTTTTCTTAAGTCTCTCATGTCTTCTGTCTCATGTTTTTTTATATGTCCTTAATTTTTTCTATATTTTCAAATTTTATGAATGTCTCATGGTCTTAACTTACACCTTTATTCGTCACCATATCCTGGTCACCATATCCTTCTGAGGCTGTGGTAGTTGTACCTGTGGCTTTACAGTCACAACTGGACAAGGGGAATCACATAAGTCACATGGCTCTAAATATTTTTCTTCCTGCATCCACTGTAGACATTCTCCTGATGGTAGTGGTCATTTTGCCCTGCCAAGACAGCAACTCCTTTCTTGCCTACTGGTACCTGAACACATGGAACTTCAAGTATCCAGGGGGCAGCTATAGCTTTTAATAAATGGGACTTTTGTTCTGTCTCAGGAGCAGGATCCAAGAATTGCATCAGCAGGAAGCACACATTCTCTCAGTAGATCATTTGTGCACATACTAATGGATATAGCCTACTTATACCCAGTGGCTTGCGGACTTGTGAATTTTTCCTTGTAAGGAGACAGTGCCTCATGAAGGTCTCTGAGTGTACCTAGACATGTTTTTTATGAAGAATGGCACCTTTACAGAGTATTGACTGCCTACTGGCACTTCAGCTGCCAGCTGGCCACCAAGTGGGTGATTGATACCGTTGAGGTATGGTGTTATCACCTGGGAGGCTCAGTGTTGGTCCTTGACTAGAAATCTGATTTTTCAACAAAGGAAGAGCTAGAACAGGTAAATGAAAGTATGCAGTGTTGGGTACAAAATTCTAAATTAGTAATTTCCTCTCAAAGCTAGTCCATGAGGCCATAATCTCATAAACAAAGTCCTTAGGTTCATTAAAGGCTCTCAATGTTTCTGGGAAATTATATTATATCCATTTAATTTCTACCTGAATAATTTTTATTCTCTTAGTTAAACATTGAATGAAAGCATTTAGACAAAATGCTGAAATGAAATCACTTGTACATTTTAATTTGTTACAAACCCATAAAAAGTAAGTCAGAATTCCATAGAGCAGTGGTCCTTAAACTTTTGTGCACATCAAAATCACATGTAAGGCTTATTAAAATACAGATCCCTGGACCTCACCCCCAGTTTCTGGTTTATCCAGTCTGGAGTTGGGGTGAGATCTGCATTTCTAGCAAGATCCCAGTGATACTAATGTTGCTGGTCCTTTTGTGAATCACATGGAAGAAACCATTGCATAAAAGATACTGCTTTCCTGGCTGGAATTTTGTAGACTCTGGCTTCTTTTTCTCAGTGAGCTGAGCCATGCAAGAAGCTCCATTTTCTCTACTCATAATTTTTAAGGCTTTACGAGCAAAGACATTTCAGACAATAAAAATCATTTCTGGTATGATTTGATTCTTCTTTCTTTAATTCTTGTATTTTGGTAGTTCAAGTTCTGCTCATCTTTTTCTTTCTTTTTTTTTTTTTTTAAGATTTTATTTATTATTTTTAGAGAGAGGGGAAGGAAGAGAGGCAGAGAGGGAGAGAGAAATCAATGTATGGTTGCCTTTCACCAGCCTCCAGCTACAGAGCTGGCTGGAGACTTGGCTTGCAACCTGATTATGTGCCCTGGCTGGGAATCGAACCAGCAACCTTTGGGTTCGCAGGCTGGCACCTTATCCACTATGCCACCAGCCAGGGCTTCTGCTCATCTTTTTTTGTGCTCTGTTCCATACTTTTCAGTGAAGTCGGTGCCATTGTGTTCCTTCCTTCTCTGAACTGACCAGGCTCTGTTAGATCTTCATCTCCACAATGATCTGTTTAAATGCCTGGTAAACCCCACCTGCTTCTGCTTCAACACCTCAGGGGAGACCTTCGAGCTCTTTCTTCTCTCAACTCTCCCTACACAAAGAGCTCAATATTTTTTGTCCCCACCCTAGAAACTGATTGTTTGCTTTCTGATGCACCTTTCATTTAAATGATCATTTGGTTATCTAGCCACAGAATGCACAAACTATGAAAACAATTAGCTCTTGCTCCCTGTCTAGATAAAATCCGTTGTTACTGTTTTTTCAAATCTAACCTGCCTCTTACTAATGCTCTTACAGCAGTTTTTACATTTTTTTTGCAGTTGTTTAATGTGAGTTGTTAAACACTTAATTGAGGTTTATTAAAATTTTTAAGAATTAACTTGAACTAAGATTAATTAGAATTGGGCAGCATCTAACATAGAAAATAGAATGGAGCTTGAAATGCTGTACCCAATGAAAAACTTTTATAGCCTGAAGGGACCAGGCTAAAAAGCTGGGTGGTTTTTGCAAGGTTACTTCTTTCCTTATGGATGGCAGGGGTCTATCAGGCTCTAGTGCTGATGGATGATTTCTGATAGACTTGTTTAATAATGTATTTCTGGGAAAGAACATAATTAAGTCTTGGTTTAGTGACCTGAGGCTTAGCATTGCTGGCTCAATTTGGCACTATTGTCTTTTTAAAAAAGACTTTGTTATAAATACTGAGATTAAAAAAAAGAATTCCCAAGGAAATTCTAGAAAAGCTTCTTCAATAAACTACTCCTAAAGACCTCAAATCTGAAAATAGCTTATATCTCTGACTTTTTGGATTGGCAGCTTTCTGTCTCTCCTGTAGGTGCATTTTAGGTACTTAACAAGCTGTTGAATGGGACTGTTTTTTGTTTTTTTGGTGGCGAGGACAAGACAGCAACCCCTGTCAAAATGAGCAGAAACGTTGGCATGATAACACTATAATGAGCCTCTTGGTTGTAATAGCTCAAGAGTATTATTATTTAAGCAATTCATGGCCAATTTTATGGGAGCTACATATAGGGTGGGGCAAAAGTAAGTTTACAGTTGTTTGTATGGAAAATAATGTAATAATTAAATAATAATATGATTAAATTGTGGTTTTGCTTGCTCAGAGCCATAAAACCCACTTTTGTTCCATTCTGTATATCTACTGTTTTATGTAATCCCATTAATAGGCAGAAAGCATGCATTATCATATATTATAGTCGATATTTTAACTTTCAATTTAATGAGGATGCATTCCTTAACATCCTTATTTTAATTTTTTAAAAGATTGTTTATAATATAATTAAAAGTCAAAATGAGAAAAGTTGAAACTAGGATACGAAACCATGTTCTATTTTCAATACTTCAGGTAACCTCAGTCCTGGGCAGCTGACATTTATTATATCCATTTTCTGTATACACCCTGTTTACCCCTTAATGCAAATCATAAGATTCAAAGCATTTCATAGAGTTGTTACTTATACATGTCTGAGGACATGTATATTAATGTATCTTTACACACGTAAAATGATGCATTGACAATTATTGATTAGCCTTTATGAGGGGGACCCAAAAATGTATTCATAAAAATTTGTGTATGTAGTCTTACATATTTAAACTTCAGTCACCTTCAAGGTGTTTTTTCCACTGCTCAAAAGTTTTTTAACTCAATGTTGATGCCTTTTAGTGCTTTTGCCATTTTATGTTTCACCTCTTCCACACTGGCAAAATGTGTCCCTTTGAGGACCTTTTTCATTCAGGGAAACAAATGAAAGTTGCTCAGGGTAAGATTTGGTATATAGGAAGGGTGGTTCCTGAGGATCATGTCAGTTTTGGTGCAAAATTGGTGTAGACTCAGTGTGGTATAGGCAGGTGTGCTCATTAATCACCCATCATGAAATGGGCAATCACACTGAAAAAGTCTTCAAAAAAATTCACTGAAGCTGAACTCAGCCTCTAACAACAGTGCCAGCTGGTGCACTGATACAGTTGGGTTCCTAGAACACTCACCTAGGAAGGGAAACCTGTACTATAAACGACCCACCCTCAGGAAGATAATTCTGGATTTTGTGGTTTCACCTTTGTATGTGTTTTACAAACTGAAACTTGTTGTTTAACTGAATGGGTTAGTTAGAATGAATTAGATTTAAAGGAGCACATGTTGACTTGTTTAGATACCTTTCTAATTTTAATAATTATTCTGCAAATGAATGGCTCTAAAACAGAATGCATCTCAATATATAGGCAACATGAGTAGGTTCTAGTTTTCCCAAATATATTCCAGAAGTAAATTTAAAAATCACTGATAAAAGATTCTTACACATTTTATGGTGTACGTTTTGCCAGTCACATTAACATAAAACTAGTTTAGGGACTTGCAGATGATTCAAATTTTTATTTAAAAAGTTTGTTATGACTATACTCATTATGAGAGTTTGACCTTTTCTACCACTATCTCTTGCGGCTATAGCTCAGGAAGGAAATAATGAATTTCATGTAGTCACTCACATTGCCATCATGCAGCATTTAATGGTGCTCACAGATGGATCTGCCTTGAATTTTGCAGCAGTGAAATCCATTACGTGAGAATAAAATCTTCAGTTTGTTAACTTTTCTCAGTAACATTCCTACTATGTTTGAATACATTCAATCTGCGTATTGCATGTGGGAGAGTTTTTAACATTGATAATATTTGAAACATATGATTAGTTTTTAAGAAACGTAGTCTGAATATGTATAATCTATTAACCACTTATAAGAAAATAGTTATATTATAAGTCTTTAATGGTGTCAGTTATACCGTCTTCTGCTTGCCAAACTTCCTGGCATTTTCATTTTTTAATTTTATTGAATTTATTGGGGTGATATTTTTCAATAAAATTATATAAGGTTTAGATCTATGATTCTATAACACAGTATCTATATTGTATTTTGTCTTCACCACCCAAAATCAAGTCTCCTTCCATCATTATTTGTCCTGGTATTTTCAATTTTATGTGTTGTTTTGTATTATTTAATGTACAACCCAAGCTGCAGTAATAAAAAGACCCAGTGCATCTAAAATAAATGATGATTACTTTTCTCTTCTGTAATGCTTCAAGGTTAGGTGGGTGGTCCAGTGGAGTAGGCAGCTATAGTCTTTCTTTGACATGATCATTCCCTAATCCAGGCTCCTTTCTGGCTGCTCTTCCATTACCTATGATCTTCCCTCTTTTCCACAGTCTAGCTTATAGGAGACAGTGAAATGAAAGGCAAGCAATTTCTTAAGACAAAAGGGAAGGATAAATTTAAGGACAGTAATTATCAGCTTGTTGCCTCCTTTTTTGAGAAAAAGCAGTCTGATTTTATGATGTCTAATAATAATTCTTATTCTTTATTCAAAATTATGTTAAAAGGTAGTCTTTAAAATTATTTAATCATTAGAATGTATACATGAGTAATTGACATGTAAATATCCACACATATGAAGTGTTAAAATATCCACTTTGTGAGTGCATCTAATTAGAAAGCTATAGGAAACATATTCAATTCTCCTATCTGTAACTCTATGGATTTAATATTTTTATATAATTTGATCAACTTTATGTATGTGTATCATTTGAGGGGGTTAGAGGAACCTTTTAATGTTCTTGAACTTTAAAATATGGTATTTAGACTCCTGCCAATATAGCTCTGTAACATTAGTCATAAATATGTCCAATATAATAATTGTGACTTCACACATGCATTTGTTGTTGATTGATAGCATTTACACTCATTATAAAGACATGGCATTAAATATAACATTAAACCAAACATTAAACATTATTGGTATTAATTACTGAGTTTGAAGAAGCTTTTAAAATTATAAAATAGAACTCAATATTGAAATCATGTTACAGAATTATGTTTATTGAATAAATAATTGCTCAGAAAGCCTTTTCTCTTCTTTTTTTTTTTTTTTTTGATGATTTTATTTCTTATTTTCAGAGAGAGGGAAAGGGAGAGAGGCAGAGAGGGAGAGAGACATCAATGTATGGTTGCCTTTCACCTGCCTCCAACTATGGACCTGGCTGGAGACCTGACTTGCAACCTGGTTATGTGCCCTGGCTGGGAATAGAACCAGCAACCTTTAGGTTTGCAGGCCAGTGCCTTATTCACTCTGCCACCAGCCAAGGGTAGCCTATTTTTTTAAATTATGATTTCCCAGGAATGCAACTGATATATACTATATGTGCTTACATGTATATGTATACACACATGAGTATAATACACATATATATACATGTGTACATTATGTGTATATATGTGCATCTTCATATATATACCCTTTCATAATAAAAACTAGAAAGTATATAAAGTTTAATGCTAACTTTGTTTAAATAGGGTAAAATATTTCAAGTAATAGTTGTATTCTATAGTGCTGCCAATTTAGCATTTATTGATACATAGATATTTTCCTTCGTCTTCAAATTTTTGTGGAACCATGACTTATGTCCTGGTTACGTTAAGCAAAATTAGGTGAATTCATGAGTATATTAAGACAGATGTGGCGTGCTCCTCCGATAGGCTGCTGTAGCTTAAAGCAATGTCAAATTGTGCTGTCGTCAACACGTGCTGTTGCAACTGCTCCCTGCCGTAATACCAATAGTACAGCTCGCCCTTGCCTGAGGCTGTTCTCCAGACTGAAGGCGATGGCCGTTTCCTTCTCTCAGCAACCCTGGAGGGTGAGCACTATTATCCGCCCTACATTACACTGCAGAAGTGAGGCACAGGGTTTCTACTAACACATTGTGTTGGGCCTCTTCCTAGTCCAGGACAGGATTATGAACTCAAGGACAATTTGTGATATGTATGGATGGGAAAAGGTGTCGGGGGTCAAACACCGAGTCTACCTCTCCACCCCTGGAACTTCAGTGGGGGAAGTCAGGAGAATGAGGCAGTTAGGAGTGGGAGAAGAAACTTCTACTGGAGCCTGGAGGCTCAGGACTGACCGGATGTGTCTGCTTGAGTCTCCGGGCAGAGGAGGAGTCAGGGTACCAGGGACTCTGCTGATGGGGGAGCCCTAGAGAGCCGGCCCTAGGGCTTGCTGCGGGGACCCCTGGGCTGCCTTGAGCTCCAGCCAGCTCTCCTCTGGCCTCCTGGTGGTCGTTCTCCACGATGTCCAGACCTCTGAGGCTGCTGGCCCACATTCCCTGTCTTGAGCTTAAAGCACCTATGGCTTGGGGAAACTTGGTGAAGCTCTGTTTGTTTGAATCTGAAAACATGTGAGTCACACAATCCTATGTGGCACCTTTGCTGAGACTGGAGGGATCACAGGTCCCGCCATCCTGCCAGTTTGTCTGCAGCTCAGGAAAGGGGCTGAGCTGTGGAGGGCAGGACCAGTAAAATGGCATTGGTCTGATAAGGACAGCATAAAGCATATAAAACAAAGTGAAGTCATTCATGACAACCAAAATGGCTATTAGTCAGCCATGACACTGGTTCAAGAGGGAAACTACCCAAGTCATGCCAGACACATCTGCTAAGGAGACACAGCTAAGATTCTCTGCACATGTGATCAGAACGGCCATGTCAGCATAATGGGACCACCCATGGATAGGGCCCTGGGGAAATTTCACTCTTGTGAATAGGGGTGTCAAGCAGAGCAGCCATGTGCTACCCATAGGCTCCTTGGAAAATTCCAAACTTGGCATCAGGGGTGCTAAGTCAGTTATCAAAATACCCAGAAGGGTGGAGTATACCACTTTCAAGGTATAACTGAGGCAGGTTCCTGTCCACCTCAGCTGAGCTCCACACACCAGAGAGCTGCCCTATGCCACGCTGATCTTCCTGGGCATCGGCCACCGGAGGCTTTGCTCTGTGGACTGAGGACTCTTCCCTGCTGTCCACCTGGCTCCAGAGATCTTTCCTTGCAAGACGCTGATGACTCCCTTGCCCACCGTGCTATCTCCCAGACCTGCTCACAGACTTTGGGACTGGGGTGTATTATCCCCCATTGATGGCTGTGTGTGAGTTATAATTTTCTCAGATTGTTAGAGTGTGAGTAGGATATTCATGTATGTTGATGTTCTACTATAAGCGAACCTGCATTCAATAAAAGCTGAGTGAACAGCATAGTTACCATGTGTGACTCTTGTCTATACCCTGATGCTGGGCTGCTCAGCAGGCAGCTAACCAGGCAGTTGCCCAGCTGATATATAGGAAAGACCATATCATAAACCTACGCTAGTGACATGAGCGCAACCTGTCCTTTGTGTGAGGATCCCAGATTGCCCTTGTGTCTAGCACCTGCAGTGCAGGGGCTGATGTTTTGGTTCTTGTTTAGTTTTTCAATGCTGTGAGGAGGAGGGGTTAAATTTAAACTACAAGGGCACTATGGAAACCAGGGGGAATGTTCCAGGATCTTCTTGATCTTCTTAATCTCCTTAATTAAAAACAGAAAACATTTTCGAGAAGTCTCCTCCAAATAAATGAGGGGTTTTAAAAATAAGTGCCCAAATAACAAAAAACCCCTGCATCAGTTTTATGGCAATGAGAAATAACCTTTAGATGCTATAAGCTAACATTATGAGAAGTTATACTAGAATTAATTAAGCACTAGGTGGATTTTTTGGTAAGAAAATATGTAGGCTACATTAGTTAAAACTCATAACTCAACTATGTGACATTTGATTTAAAAAAGGGAAGAGAAAAATATGTGGAATTCAATCAAGTTTGCATAGGCTGCTGTCTAGGTAGTGTGGATGCTCAAATGCCAAGTATAGATTAGAAGATATACATGGGAAATTATTTCTGACAAAAACATACTTCTAACACATGATATTTAGAGAAGAAATATATACAAAACTTCTAGGTCTGTTAAAGATTGGAATTATTTCCTTTAAGGAAAATATATTTTTGACAAATTACTTTCTAAAATGTGCAAGGGTTAGGTTGATCCATTATATTCTAGAATTGTTACTAGATGAGCTATGAAAAATAAAAGAACATTTTTCATAGTAAATTTGGAAAATATTAGGTTAAGCAAAGACTTTTTTCTTCCACTGTGAGATTTGTCAGTGCTTTTAATACAATAAATAATAGCTCACATCATTGAATTCTTGCTCTGGGCCAGGCGACTGTGATAAAGTCTGCACATGACCATCATCACAGCCTTAGGAGGTAGGTATTATCATCAACCCCATTTTAGGGCTAAATATATTTAGGCTTAGTGAGGTTATACAATTTGCCTGTGTTTACAGGGACATTAACTGCTAAATGGGTTGTATGGACCACAACAGACCAAAGCACAAGTCTGAATTTTCAACCACTAGAAAATATATCACCTTTTCTCAGACAATAACCAATGATAAAATATAGTGCATCACACTTCTCAAATTTATTGTATGTCATACTGTATAATTTTTCCAAAGAATATCAGAGTGCTTGTGTGTTGCATAATCCATTCTGTAAATGTTTAATTTTTATTGCCTTACCTGTAACCTGTGTTTTTTGGTGGTTGCTTTTTCAAAATGAGAAAGGAACATGGTAGGAAAAAAAAGAAAATCTGAAGGTAGGCCATAGGATAATTAGATATAAAAGAAGCATACCATGTTAGATAGAGGATAAACTTGGGTGGCAATTTAAATCAAAGTGACCTCCTACTACTGTTATTATAAGTTATTATTTTAAAAGTATTTATTTATAGTGGTTTGTAGCTTAGCTAAATGGTTGTGTCCTAAAGCAATTCAATGAAAAAAAAAAAAACACTTTAAAAAATGAAATAAACAGAAATAAAGTCTGAAGATGATTCCTGCTGCTTTTCTTTTCTGAAAATCATGAAATAACAAGAAAACCACAGAGGGTTTGAATAAACCACAGCATGGGGTTTGTATAAAAGGAAGAAAATATCTTCCTTGGCCTATTTAAAACATGTATTTTCAACTTTTTTCTTTATTCCTACCGTTTCCTCAATCAAGAAGTTGGTATAACTCTCAGGGAGCAGGAAGTTGGTAAAATTTAATACCCATTTTGTTTAAGTGGAGCTGTTTCTCCTTTGGACCTGAGAAGAGCAGGGTGTATACGGTTCAACACAGAAGACCATATAAAGAACACATTAAATTATTTATTTGGTAGCAGTATAGCAAGAGTATCTGCTTTTCATGCACATTTATTTAGTCTCAGATTAAATTATTCATGGTGAATAATTTCATCAGAATTTTGCAAGAGATGAATGAGATCTACCCTGCAGGACTCAGTTTTGCTTCATAATTAACAATTGGCATTCATCCAATGACATTTCTGTATGTTGGGAGCTGCCATGCTAAAACAGCTACACCTGTGATATAGTGGACATTGTGGAAAAAGTCCTCCAAATATCCTTCCTCTCGACAGGATTACAGGCGTCATTTCTGGCAGGGCTTTAGGGGCCCCAGCATGGCTTACACGTCACTGAGTTTCCATGCCTGACCCATACCTGGGTTAACTTGGAGACAGGCCAAGTTGGATCACTAGCTTTGTAGGGTGAAGTCTACAAAGCACAAGGTCTTGTTGAAGTAATTCATCAGGGTACGAGAAAATTCCTGGGGTTCAAGTTTTTATTTGCTTAAACGTGGAAGAATGAGATGTCCGTAAAGATAAAGGAAATGAAACAAGAGAAGTCAGAGGTAAGTTTTGGCCCAATGTAAGCATGATTCACAGATGCAAAATATGTGAATTTTTCTTTTCTTTGTTATGATATATTGATGGTGATTTTTTGATCATCATATGCACAAGGGCCAGGCAGGTCCCTTAAGAGTCATTTTGGTTACCATAAAAAATACAAAATGAGGCCCTACCCGGAGAAACCCTAATTTGACAGGTTTGGGATGAGATTCAAGAAGCTGAGTAATAATATAATAATAATAATAATAATAAATATAAAACCCCTAGAGGATCCTGGGACACAGGCAATCACACATGTCAGATTGCATCAAACTAAAATAAATGAGACATGGTAAAATAAGACAGGCTAGATCATAAAATAAGTAGGTTGCCTGACAGCTGAATTTTGGAAGTAAGTGGATCAATGAGACAGGGTGATAATTTCCTCTAATACTAATTCTTTAAGCAGATAGGCAACAGAAATTAAAATTATATTTCTCATTTTTCTTGCATCTAGATGTGGCCACGTGACTGAATCATGGCTATTGGGATGTCAGAGAAAATGCCATACTGTGGTCTAAGTATCTTCTTGCTCCCGTTTTTCATCATTCTTCCCTTTCCTTTAGCTGTTTGGATGGTTGAAGTTGCCAAATTAGTCCACTAGGTTAGAAGGTGCCAGACTTCCTGAGAACTTTGTAGAGGAGAGCACCACACCAGCAATGGCCCTGATAGGTTTTAGGTTTTTAAATTTAAGACATTAACATTTATTTATTTACTTACTTATTTTTAATTAATTAAATTCATTGGGGTGACTTTGGTTAATAAGATTAAATATGTTTCAAGTGTATAATTCTATAACACATCATCTATATATTGCATTGTGTGTTTACCACCCAAAGTCAAATCTACTTCTGCCACCACATACCCTTTCATCCTTTACTACCCACCTACCCCTCTTTCTTAGCTTTTTCTGACTGACTGACTTCACTTTGCATAATGTTTTCAAGGTCCATCCATGTTGTCACAAATGGCACAGACCAATGGAACAGAATTGAGAGCCCGGACATAAAATTGCATATATATGAGCTAATAGTATTTGACAAAGGAGTCAAAAACATACAATTGTCAGGGGAGCTTCTTCAATAAATGGTGCTGGAAAAACTGGAAAGCTACATGCAAAAGAATGAAACTAGACTACAGTCTTTATCCTTATGTACAAAAAGTAATTCAATATGGATCAAAGACCTAACTATGAGATCTGAAATACTACATTGCACAGAAGAAAACATAAGTACTAAACTTGTGGACCTTGGTCTTAGAGGAGATAAACACTTTTATTTTTCATGCTGTTCCTCATCTCCAACATTCCTAATTTAAAATTTACCTAATGATATTCACAGGACCAGTAACAAGGCTGCACAGTACAGAAAGAGTGGTAGCCTGGGATGCCAAAAGTAGGATACAGAATTACAAAAACAATGCCTTTACTGTTTGGCCCTATGTAATTTGAAACAGCAGAAAGCCATACTATGACACATGAACTTCAAGAAAAGCACAGTTTAAAGATACAAGAGTGAGAGTCTGTTTCAGAGCATTAACAAAATGTGCAAGAAGAGATATATTATGTTAGCTTGTATTGCTGCTGCCTCCGGATTTTGATTGACCCTAATTAACAAAACCAATGAAAGTGCATGTGGGTGTGCATTTGAATATAAAAATATAAAAAACAGCACTATAATAAAAAATAGAGCCTTCATTTTTGTGCCTGACTTGCCTTTTTTAGAAGGGGTAAGCAGCAATAAATGTCCTATATATTATAAGAATTACATTATACATTTGAAAGACATAAGCAACCCCACTCAAAATATATGAATACTGGACCCTGGCTGGTAGCACAGTGGAAGAGGCACCGGGCTGTGAACCAAAAGTCACTGGTTTGATTCCCTAGCCAGGGCACATAACCTGGTTGCAAGCCAGGGCTCCAGCCAGGTCTGTGGCTAGAGGCAGATGAAAGGCAACCATACACTGATGCTTCTCTCCCTCTCTGCCTCTCTCCCTTTTCCTCTTTCTGAAATTAATAAATAGAATCACACACACACACACACACACACACACATATATATATATATGAGTATTGAGTGTTAATTCTGCCATAACTTGCCTCATGTACCAAAATTAACTCTTATGAAACTAGTATGGAAGAACCATGGACATGGACAAGTGGGATTGACTTTGTGGGACAATGGGTGAGTGGGGAAGGGGAGAGATGGAAGTAAAAAGGGGATGGATATAATACAACAACAATAAAATTAAATTAAAAAACAAAACAAAACTCTCATGGTCACAGGCCTTAAGGTATAACTTAAAACTACAGAAGTTATAGAAAAAAACATAGGAGAGTATCTTTATGGTCTATTTTTGGTAAGTAAAGACATGTTAGAGCACAGCCATGCCCACGGCTGATTTCTCAATAAAATAGCAGAGCTGAGGAACAGAGATTACAGGGCCCATGGGCCTAAGATGTTTACCACCAGGTTCTTTCCCAGAGTTTGCTGACCCACTGAAAATGATAAGAAATAAAAAACCCAACAAAAACTGGCTTCTGGGCTAAAACAATGGACATCCAGGAGGAAGGGTGGCTACAGGGTAGTGCCAATGCTGCCAGTCTGGGTTTCGTGGGCTGGTGGTCATCTTCCAGCAGGTATTCTGGAGGCCAGACTTCAGGGCCACACAGACAGGTGAACCATCCAGAGGAATAAAGAAGTTGCTTCTTCTTGGGACTTATTGTAGCTTATGGAAACTTCACTCAGATGTTCTCAATACATTAACTTCACATACACCTGCTATAAATGACACTGCGACATGGGAGTGACAGTCTTTTTCCTGAATCATTCACTTTCCCACGAATGTATGGCTTGGGCCCACATCCTGGAATCATTCAAGAGTGGGGAGTAAAATGACCTTCTGACCACTTAGTGCCTTATTTCGGGTGGAGGTGAAGAGGTGGAAAGTTAGATGAGGTGAGAGTACTGATTGATGCTGCAGGTAGCCTTCCTGCTGTTTACTCCAAAAAGCAGTGGGTTTAATTTATGTCTAGTTTAATTTTCAGGCAAGGTTTTTTTCTTTTCTTCTTTTCTTTCCTTTTTTTGCCCCTTCCCCCCCTCCTCTCCTTCCCCTTTTTCCCATCCCTTCTTTCCTCCCTTCTTTCTTCTTTCCTTCCCTCCCTCTTTCTTTCCTTTTATTTTCTCTTTAGCGATCCTATTGCTGAACACAATTGTAATAAATTAGTTTTATCTTTTAAATAGTCTTAACTGTTGGTTGGAGATAAATACCTTTTACAATAAAAATGAACATTCTTCATATAGTATTCTGAACATTTTAATCAGAAATGCTTTTTCAACTTCAGATATTTTATTATATATTTAAATACTATTCAAAAATTTAAAATTTAGAGGTATGATGTATTATTTAGTTATATTTTTAAATATTTCATTTTTGCATTTTTAAAAAGCACCTTTTATATGGCATATTTATCTTTTAAAACTCTTGGATCATATTTTATTTATAACTTTTATCTTGATTTATAAATAAAATTAAAGTCTATATTTAAGAGTTTCATTGGGTTATATTAATCATATAAACTGTGATACTGAAGCTCTGTAAAATGTTTTTGAAGCATTCCTTTTATTCTATGAATTGAAATGTTATCAACAGAATTGAAATATTTTTCTCCAATGTGATTTAATGTGACTGAATGTTAAAACTGTCTTCTCCAGGCACATATAAAAAATTGCACCATGATTTATTAGTGTAATAACATTTTGTTTCTTTATTCAATCAGCTGTAGCAACATATATTAGAACATTTCAAAACTTTTGATTCTTTTATTAATCTTTATTTAAGTGCATATTACTATGTAAACTAAGTAATATGTATACACATAAATCATATGAAAAATAGTTGTTAATGTAAAAGCTAGTTTTTTCTTTTAGAAACTTAATAACATATCCATTATATACCAAGGGGTATCCAGAAAAGTCCAACCATTGATAATAAAATGAGAACCATTTGTATGACATCAATGTAACCTGGCAGCCAAGGAGAGTGGGCTGGAATGAGCATGTGTGAACAATGACAACTTCACTGTACTAGTCAGTGGGGGTAGGAGACTCCATTGAGTGAGTATGTGTACTGTGTGGCCATTACATACAAAATGACTGATCTAGTACAGCAATAAATCTGCATCAAATTTTGCATTAAGCTTGAACATTCCTCTGCAGAAACTATTCTGATGATTCAGAAGGCTGAAGTTATGGGCAACTGGGATTGGCAGCTTCAGCACAATAACATGCCTGCTCATGCATCACCTCTTGCGCAGAGTTTTTGGTGAAATATCAAATCACTCAGGTTACTCAGCTTCCCTACAGCCCAGATTTGGTGCCCTGTGACTTCTGGCTTTTCCCAAAGCTAAAATTACCATTGAAAGGGAAAAGAGATTTCACACTATCAATGGGATTCGGGAAAACACGATGGGGCAGCTGATGGCAATTGGGAGAACTGTGTGAGGTCCCAAGGTGCCTACTTTGAAGGGGACTGAAGCATTATTGTCCTCTATACAATGTTTTTTATATCTTGTCTTTTCATCAATGCATCTCTATTTTCCCTATTACATGACTGGATACTTTCTGGACTTTTATGTTTTACAGTTATTCCAGTTATTGCCCCTCCACTCCACTCCACCTATCCTGCCCCCACTTCCATAGTCAGTCCTCATCTCATTATCCATGTCCCTGGTTTCTTCATGTATGTTCCTTGAGTAATCCCTTCACTTTATTTCAAATATTACCTCAAAACTGGATATATATTGTGAGCAAAATTAAAATCAGCTCTTAAGAATTTCATGAATAGCTAACATGAAAGCCAAATGTTTTCATCTTATGAAGTGGAAAAAATACCAATGCCAGTTAGTTATACAATCCATGGGCTACTATGGATTTCTTCTCTATGTATGCAGTTTCATAAATATCTATTTTTAGCTTGCACAATGTTACAGTTATTATGGATTCTTGTTTTAGTAAGCTTGATGTTGAAATATAAACAGTTAAATAAACTGCTTTGCTTTAGTGAAAATCCAAAATCACTTATTATGAATGAGTATTTCTAACTATATATAGATTAGACTCAACATCCTTTACCTAGCTTCCTAGACCTTTGTCTAGACTGGTAGTTATTCTCTTAACAGATGGTTTAAGGAAAGAAAAAAATCCTGTCCAACTAATATGAAATTATTTTTGTACTAGAAGGTTGATAAGCAGGCTATTAACCTCCAAGAAATCCTAAGCAGACATTTCTACTCAAAGGTGTATGAACTCAGCTTCTTGCCTACATATCTTTTAATTACAAAGCTATTTACTACTTAGAACCCTGAATTGCTGTGATTTCTAATAAAAAATAATGTAAACATAGAAACACCTTCAACATTAACACAAGACTGCATAAAAACAATAATTAAAATTAGTAGTTTTTCAGGAATTGTGGCTTTCCCTTTGGATGTTTAGTATTTCTTTAAATAGCATAATCTGTGTTTTTAAAATGATTAAAATGTGTAGAGCTCATTTAGATGGATGAAACACTGGACTACCAAGTATCATTAAGAAAAGAAATGAATGCTGATATCGAGAGGCAAATGTTTATAGTTTCTGAATGTATACAGCTTTTAATAAAAATGAAGACATTGATTTTGAAGACACATTAAGACTTCCAAAATTAGAGTGCCAATTTTAACATTCAAGCGTATGGATATGAACCTTTGCCTTATGGTGGTTCAGCTGGTTCATAACCCTATACTTTTGCATATATATTATAAAGCTCCTGCATTATCATTATATAATTATTTACTGATTTACTATTTATTTACTTATTCACTTGACAGTAACAAATTATGCCTACCAAGTGTTCATTGTGTCTCAAAAAGATACATTTCACACAATTCTCACAGAATTCCTGTGAGTCCTTTCTGGTCAATCCTGGTTGCCATGTTTTTCTTTAATATTTCTGCTAAATTGAAATAAGGATGTGCCCATACCATTGTCCTCAAATAAGGTAATTACTGGGTCTCATTATGTTCAATTACTTAAAGTTGAAGCCAATTTTATGTTTTAAGTAAAGTCCCACACTACACATAACAAAAAGTGGGGGTTCTGGACATGTTTGGAGATTTAACTCAAAAAAGGAAATGTTACTAACTAAATCTACTGTGGTACTATCTGAATGCTATTTAGTATAATTTTTATAATAAACAATTGAATGGTACGACAGCCTTTTGACAATTTTAAATATGTTCTTGCTCTGTGATGTCTGCTTCATCTTATAGTTAGGCACTGAAGTTACAACTAGTTAAGAAAAGAGGGCAATCTCTGATTTAGACACGTATCTATTACCACATATAGGTTCTCTCTGTATGGCTGTGCACGTTGGTCACTGCACATGTGTGCTTGGAAAAGAAAGCAACTAGAGGCACAAAATTAATCCTGGGACCTACTCTTGAGCCATTTACCCTTGTAAAGCAATATCCTCCAAAGAAAGTTCCACATTTAAAAAAATTACCCAAAGGTGCAATAAGACTACTGTAGTTATTGTTGGGAAATTCATGTAGTCATAGAAAAATATAATAGTGAAATATTATAAGATTATGTCATGTGTATACATTAAAAATAAGTTTAGAATTAGCTCTGAGGAATACAACTTTAGTTTTTTTTTCTATCAAACATGTATTATTTTAACATTGTACATATAGAATGTTTTAAAGTACAGAATAAAAAAAAATACCTCAGTGTTAGAAACTCCATTCCTCACTGGATGATTTCTACAAATACAAATAAGAATAACTATCACTTAATTGAATAAATGAAATTAATGAACAGTATGAAATACACATGAACCACCAATAAAAATATTAGGTTGTAACACAGAAGTGCCATTTTTGTGGTTCAAAGTAGTCCTAGATCATTGATTTCTTATGGATCAATTTAACAAATGCTTTGCTAATGAAGCTCTAAGCCTCAGCTATGTCTCTGACCTATAATGCTATTCCACTTTTTGTGCCCCTCATTAAATTAAAAACATAGTCTGGATCCCTTTTTGATTTGCATATCATCCTGTTTTCCATTCATGAGTACATTTATTTCTTTCATCATTCGACATTTATTTATTGAATGCCTATTCCTCACCAGTCAACCATTCCAAAGGATCAAGATTCAGACTTATTAACAATGCCTGATACCAGAAGCTTCCAATCCTGATGGCAAAAATAAAAAACGAACATGGTTTTTAAATTTCTATCATTTTGATCTTTAACTGCATCTATGAACAGATATTTTTCATCTAATCCTAGGAAAGTGTGCAAAGGAGAGAGACTTCTTTTATAAACTAGTAGACATAAAATTTTGCACCATTTTTAAAACCCCATAAAAAAACACTATAACTTAGACATATCCTTGTAAAATTGAGAGCATGATGACAAAAGAGAAGATTCTAAAGGCTTTCACAGAGAAACAACCAATTAAAATGATCATTTATAAAGAATCAAAAATCAATCAGACTTGTTACTAGTAGATGCTAGATACTAGATAATACCAAGTTCTAAGTGCAAAATATAGACATGGGTTTCTCCTGTCAGCCAAACTTTCCTTTAACAATAGGGCAGATACTTTCAGGATTGCAAAATCTCTACAATTTCACATTTCACAAACAAAGAAAATAACCTACAGAAACAAAGAAAATAATCTTACTAGAAAGGAAAGAAATATAAATACTTAAAGGAATAAGACATAGAATCGAACAAAAGATGGCCTAAGATGTGCAATGAAAATATTGATAAATGACATGATGGCTGTGCTGCAGTCCTAGAAAGCACTATGTCCAGATCAGAAATTGAAGAGTTCTATAAATGATGTCATCAGGAGTCAAGTGGAGCAGCATCATTAGAGAATTGAAATATCTTAGAAATGCCATGAAAAAAGGCATAGGCATGAATTTTCAACAATAAAATCAATGCAAAATGTAGAAGAATGGAGAAACCCAAAGGTCAAATAAAGTGCATCATGATTTGGGCAATTATTGGGGAATGAAAGCAAAATCCTTTTGATTTGTTTGTGTGGAAAAAATTGTTAGGCTTAATCATTTGAAACAGAACTTTTGTCATTTACTGAAAAACTGTATGTAAGAAGTAATGGAGAAACTTGAAGTCAGGGGCTAGAGATCTCTGCACTTCAGTATTTGACGGATAAATTTTTAATTTTATCTTACACACATAGAACAAGATTCCCACTCTTCTCTTCTAAATATATTCCCAGCACCTTCCAGGAATACTAGCCCTTATACTCACATGTAAATAAACTTCCTAAAAATGCTATCACATTTGGAAAAATGTTCAAATATGAATTTGAGAACAAGGAGAGTCAAAAGTAAAAGAGACTAAATGTATACTTAAAAAAATTCGTGTTCTCTCAAAGGGTAGCATTTCATCTTTTCTTATGGCTGAGAAGTATTCCATTGTATATATGCATCCTATATTCTTGGGACAACATGGATGGGTCTTGAGAATGTCATGCAAAGAAAAGTAAGTCAGAAAAAGTCAAGAATCATATGATTTCACTCATATGTGGGATATAAAACTGAAGGCAACAAATGAACACACACGAACAACAAATAAAAAACTCATAGACACAAATAACAGAAGGAAGGGTGGTGGGAGATCAGTTACCAGAGGAAAGGGTGGTGGTGGGGGCAGTAAATGGTAAAGGGGGTCAAATATGTGGTGATGAACAAAGATTGGTCTTTTGGTAATGGGCACGCAATGAAATATACAGAGGATATATCACATGTGCACTTGAAACCTATACAGTATAATCTTGTTAACCAATGTCACCCCAATAAGTTTAATGAAAATTAAAGAAAAAGATACAATTACCTATTTGCAAAAAAATTCATGTACCAATTCAGGAGAATGTGGGAGGGTGTGTGACTAAATATATGTAGAGGCCACCACTGTCGCTTAGGGAAGTAGAATATTAAGTATGTTCTTTGTTGTTTGAACTTTTCATTTTTAGAAGGTGGGACAAAGTTAATTTGTATATCATGGGGTTGAGTTCGTCTTCATCTTGACATTTAAAATATTCTTAACTGACAATTTTATTGACATGTATAATTGCCTTTCTCCATGGTCTAATTATCATACATTGTGCTATTTTGAATATTGTTTTCACAATTTATTATGTTAAATGCTCATTAATGATTTAAATTTATGGAAATTTCATAGAGTTAAATCTAATCACTGAAGATGCCATTAATACATACACACACCTAAATATCTACTAGGCATCAGTCTTATATTTTCATGTCACTGGTATGCATTTTACTATACATCATTCAAAGGCATTATATACATATATTTATATAGTTAGCTCCATTTGGTGCCACTTATTTTCAAACAAAGCAAAGTTAGAGTCCTTTCTGCATTTTATCTAAATTGTTAGATAAATTTTCAATTTGACCTCTTAGTTTTGATTCTCTCATTTTCATTTCTTCTCTAATATTCATTGTCATGCTCTTAACTCCGGCTCTTTTTATCTCACATTTGGATTATTGTTGTAACTTCTTATATGGAAGCTTCATGTACTTCCTTTCTTTCTTGTAACATTTGTACACTAAACCAAGTTGCAAATTAAAAATCCCTATTGATGTCTCTTTTGTGCTGAAAAACATTCTATCTTTAGTCTGACCCTCAAATATTTTACTGTCTGACACAAAAGTAAAGCCAAGGAGAGGTTTGAGAATGATCTTAGCCCCTTTATTCCCCACCTGAATTTTTAAGTCACTGAACAAAATTTCACTTAAAGTAAAATAAGGTGTTTGCCATTGATTGGGGTCTCAGGATGGGGTCTGGGCTGTCACCTTCTTTTCTCATGTGAAACTCTAGCACTGTCCCTGATCTAGAACTGCCCCAAAATGCTATCTCAATTTCGCACAGCTACTGAAATATTTATTATTTACAACTCATCTCAAATCTAACCTGCCTCACCCTGACCTCCTTCAATAACTTGTTTTATCCCAATTTAGATTTTGCTATTATCATTTACTCACATGAGTAAATGTGTCCCATTCTGTGTATTGTGAACTTAATCAGTTGTAAAATGCTTGCATAAGATCTTCGCTTGTTAACTACTTAAGGCTTCTATAAGATTGTATGATCTGGAGAAGAAAAGCCAAGATTTTATTCTTATTTTCCAAGACTTCAATATAGTAGGAAATCTACAACTCTTTTAAATAAATTAAGAGGATCATAAACCATTGTGAATAATTAATTCCTTATATATCACTGATGATCGAAATCAATGATTTTCAACTTGAGGTGATATTTTTGCTGATGTCGGGTATTTGGCAATGTCTGCAAACATTTCTTTTGTTTCTTACAACTGGATAGGGCAGGTTGCTATTGGCAACTAGTGAGTAGACACCAGGGATGTTGCTAAAATTCCCACAATGCACAGAAGAGCCTCCCAGAAACAAAATTTATTCAACCCCAGATGTCAATTTTGCTGAGTGTGAGAAACTCGAATGAGCCCGTGGTTTTTGAAGATGTTAACTTGGTCTTGTGGCTTCAGCAGCATATCTTAAGAAATGCCTGTAGTACATAAATACAAGGCCAGATATTCAAAGCCACCATTTTATCATTATTCAGAAAACTTCTTTAAGTAACAGTATTAGATTTTCAGCCCCTTTTTAGATCTTGATTATAAAATGCCCTCCAACCAACCAACAAACCAAAAAAAAAAAAAATCAAGCTATTACTAAAACCAATAGCACAACTACTATGTAAAGCAGACTAGGACTTACAGAAGGCTCAAAATGGGGGAAAAACATACAGAAAGAACTTGCATCAGTGAGATTTCTTAGCTGTATGGCACAGGAGACTTCTCTGGCTGACTAGGAGGAAAAGGGATTTGATACAAGGATGTTTGCATAGCTCCTGAACCAGTGAGAAAGTGGGAGAAATGACAAAATACAATGCTTCCAGACCAATGCCCATAAACGCTCAAAAACCGCCCCCAGAAAGTTGCTCCTCTCACCGAACACTAGATGCTGCAGTATGCATAGCTGCCTCTTCTGCACAGGAAACTCAGCTGTACTGTACCGTCATGCAACTGCTCAGATACTTTGTTTGGTTGGCAGCCTGACGCTCTAGGAGAGGGGGAGGGTGGGGGAGGAGGCGAGGGGGAAGGAGGAGAAGAAGAGGGGGAATAAATATGACTCTTGAGAGAGAGAGAGAAAGAATCTGACACTACAGCTTCTTCTACAAGTGTAACACATGCCAGTTTCATCTGCTTCAAAAAGCTTAAATCACATGCCCACATATCAGCTGCAGAGAAAGCTGGGAAACCAAGTATCTAGAACTTTTAACACTTATAATAGAAGCATTTTATGCCCATTGGACTAACCAAGAGAGGGGGATTCTTTAAACATACATATATTGAATAACCTCCCAAAGTAATTGCTAAAGAGTCATAAAATATTAAAATTCCTGTCTAGTTTTAACATAAAATGATTCAAATATGACACATTATTAATTTTAATAGTTTGTTCCTTTTAAATAGAAATTGCAATTTTCATGGTTATATAAAACCATATAACTTCCAAAAAGATTGTTAATGTATAAAGATAACATACCTATTAACAAGTAATTTAAAATTAATATAAATAAATTATTATTCAGGACATCCTTTCTATACTATTTTTTTTTTCCTCATATGGTATGTTAATCAGATGCATTCAAATAAGGTTGTAATATTTTTCAGTCGTATCTTCAGGTTTTGAAATATATTACTGAATTTGACCTGCTTTAACAATGAACTATTCTGTAGGCTGTGAAAAGTAGATATTGTAAAATTGCCAATAACTTCCAGAGTTATTACATCTAGCAAGATTTCTATACCTAGACTTAGCTGAATCAAGACAGAAAAAACAAATTAGTTTCTTGGTATTAGGTTTTAAAGTTTGAATCAATTTTGAAGTCAGTAAGTTTCATAAAGTTTCTGAGAATCTAAAAAGTCAAAGATACATCTTGGGATGGTTTGCTTTGGGAAGTGTAGTAATTTTTATTGTCTAAAGGAGAGTGCCTTACATCTGAAGGAACTGAAAATATCTCTCTCCAGAGACTGCTAATTTTCTGAAATGGAGAAAATTTCTTTAAGGCCATTACTATCAGTGGCCGCTTGAAGCACAATTCACATTTAAATAACTATTTCATAGCACCTCTCTTGGCCAGCTGCATGGTCCTGAGTCTAATGTGTACCAGGAAAGAGACTGGTGTTAGAACATCAAAACACTGATGTCCTTTGAATGCCATGTCTGATGTTTCTACCAAGATGTCCTCCATTTTTACATAAGCAAGCTAAAATTTTAACAAAGAATGGTAGAGACTAAAAACAATTTCTGTAAAAATTTTGGACCAGCCTATGAATTATCCAAAATGCAGTTTTATTACCCTTTCTCTATTATATGCATATTCTATCCATCAGGATACAGCAAATACCTGAGTCAGTGTTATTCTACATTAAATGCATTATTTTCCAGATGACTTTAACCTCAACATATTTGAATCATGAGACTTTGCTTTTAAGTTGTAATTACTCTGTCACCAAGTTGGATGATTTACAGCAACTTACAGTGTATCTAAATGCAACATTTTGCAAAGTAGAACTATAAATTATGAATGGAATTTTATTTATTAAGTTGAGCCAGATGAGACTGGATTTGCTAGGTCCAAAAAGTCCAGAAATTGACAATTTTATGTGGTTTAACCTATAGAAATTGAGCTCTTTATTAGAATTAGTTGAGTGAAAAGATAATTATTTGACTTGCCATTTCTCTGGTTTTTATAAATTTTGAAGCCAGAAAGAGGTTATAGTGTGTCCTTCAGCTTGTGCCTTCACAAAATCAGTGCATTTCTTTACAAATTGCTCTGATGGGAATTTTTATATAAAGCCAGTAAGCTTTACGTACAAATCAGATTGGATTCTCAGTAATAGATAAAATAAATAAGAAGCTGGGAGATGTTATGTAAATAGTTTTAAAAGTGCATTTATATTTCAAGAAAGGGTAGCCATTTTATTAATAAAGTCCATAACAAAAGGACCAACCAATTGTGGAAATAAGTATAGGCTAGATATAAAACAAGCTAGCACATAGCTTGATTTTAAATAATCAGTGCAGTGTAAGAAAAAATATTAGCCTATCTTTGCTTTGAAGTTGCACAGAATTGAAATACTGAAACTAAAGGGAAGGACATGTAATTAAAGGATTTAAATGATTTATATTGTTCTATTGACCTTAAGCTGATACATACAACCTAAGAAGATAGAGCACCTGACAAAATAGAATGCAAGCATACCAACCTGGACAATGTGAAAGCAAATTTATTGTCAACAAGATTCAGGGGTTTCTAAGCAAGAAAGAAGCTGAAAGTGTTAGTAAGGTATCTGGTAAAAGGTATAGGAAAAGAGTATTGTCTTCAGTTAATGGAACCCAAATTAGAAGTTTATGCATATTATTGGGTTGGCCAAAAGTCTGTTTAAAAAGTTTGTTCAAATTTTTTCCATAAAATAAATGTCACATTTGTCATGTTCACCAATAATTGTATTGATTTGGATACTTTGAGTATGTTGGCTATCACCTACTATTGTCTTCTAGTGGGTAGATGCTGGGGTACTACTAAACCTCCTCCTAAGCATAAGGTAGTCCCATAGCAAAGAATATTTAGACATATTTGTCTAAAATGTCGTAGTACCAAGAAACTTTGTAAACTACTTTTGACACACTTGATCAGTCACAGCACCTTCCCCATACACTGCACAGATCTTCTTCTTGCTTTGCATTTCAGTTGCATTTTTACTTTTCTTGAACTATAAAGCATAATATGCCAAAAGTGTCGTGCATCTTTTTCCATCTTCAATATTAAAATGGCTGCACAAAAATCAATATTGATATTTTTTAAAAGATGTACACTGATACGAGAGCTGTCACAATACAATCTAACAAAATCATTTTGAATGAAGTTAAAGGCAACTAAGCACTATAACAGCCATCATATGGAAAAACTAAATGAACTTTTTGGCCAACCCAATATTTAAAATTATAGAGGTAACTGATAAAGAAATGATGATATAATCAGGAGGTTGAGTATACTCAGTGTGATAGAAGTGTGATAAGTATTGTTCTTTTATAGCAGCAAGTCAATAGGTTCACATTATATAAAATTATGAATTAAGAAAGATCTGGAGATATGGTATTTAGGATAATGGCAACAATTACCTATCAACTAAAAGTAGAAGATGTAAGGAGAGATCTCTACTAGAGAGGGTAAGTTGATTTTGACAATTTACATAGAGATTGTGCTTTTTCATTATAAAACTTTCTGTGCTGTTTGATCTCTAACAACTATTATAACAGTAAAAATGTCATAAAAAAGCAGTTCCATTTTTAGGGACAAGTGACTATAACTACAAAAAATTAGACTAGATTTGCTTCTTTTGTTTGTACACACAAGTAAAATGAAACAAATCTTTAAATTCAAACTTAACATTCAGTCCAATATCTAAAATTCTAACTTATTTTCTTTCCAGAAGTTAACATGTTGCCTAGAGGTTATCATGATAGGTGGAGGTAGCTGCATATACTTATTGTGCTGATAAATCAAATAGTCTGCATTTGTTAGACATCAAGACGTTGAGGCTTGTTACCAAAATCAAAAGCAAAAACAAAACATGACACCTGGAACCTTATATCCAGTTTATGTAGTTCATTTCACTCCCAGAATGCTTCATGAAGTGAGAAGTTTTTCAGTAACACTCCTCCAGTTCATAGGGCTGAACACATTGATTTGGGCATAGAAGATGGTCAAAAATATAAGTTGAAATACATTACAAACTGTAGATACTAGAAAAACCTTTTACATCTGAAGGAACTGGCCAAGCTCTGATTTAGAAAGCAGTGGAGGAGCCATTTCCATCACCAAATGCTTCTCAGAATCTGTGGATCAGTTCACTCCTACCCCTGTGATGACACAGTGGGCTGGGTGTCTAGAAGTCTGGTCTCTACTCTCAGCCCCAGGATAGCTGCCCATTCTTCCCAAACCTTGTTTTTCTGTCTGTAAATAGATGAGTATTTCCCTCTAGGGCAAATGTGACCTTGCACTCATTTCCTTTTGCTATTACTGGTCACTGGATTCAATGAAATGGGCTCTCACACTACTGATCCAGTCTATCACCTGTGCCTTGGATACTTGAAACATTGTGACACTCAGCTGGAGATACTGTTAGCTCTCCCTAGAAACACACAAAAATCTGTAAATCGTGATAATAAATCTTTAGTCAAATTAAAATAATTGAGAGCGTTTTCATGGAAAAGTTCCCAGTACTACAATGACATTTATACCCAATGAAATTTATCTAGTAATTGCATCTGAGATATTTTAGCATGTATTAAGTATATTTTTGCTACATTAATACATTTCTGCTAAGATATTTCTAGAATAAAGGAGTTAAATTTTTAAAATATAAATTTTGCTGGTAGCAGCAAAAGGAAAAAAAATAGTCATTTTTCCTCAGGCTAGTGAAAAACATGTATATATATATAAACGTGTGTATGTGTATATCTAAACTAGTAGCATGATGTAAGATTTCATCAAGATCATCTTTACTATAATATAATGAATAAAAATAATCTCATAGGATTAAATGGTTCATCATGGAATTTTTTATATTGATGTCTTCAGAAAACACTTATTTTTAATTAAAAAAATGGAATTTCAAAAATGTGAGTTGTTTTCATAGCACAATTTATGGTCAAACCTTTTTTAAAAATCACATTGCAAAATAGTTTAAATACTGTTTATTTAAACTTACATAGGCTATGCTACACTATTTTTGAAAATAATCAACTTGAAAATATTGTATTTAAATAACAATTGGGTGATAAAATATCCCAGGTACATACAAAAATGCAATTAACATGGGAAAATATCACAGTTCAGATTACATAGGTTATACTTGGGCATGCACATATTTTCCTTCCTATATTCATTCATGGAATCAATTTTTTTACATATCATCACAACTTTCCTAATCACATTTTATAAAATATTCTAATGAGTTTGAGGTGTTTTATATACACACGTCCACTCTTATAAAACACTTTGACCTCTGAAGTAAAATGATAGATAAAAGATTGAGAGAGATCAAAATTTAAAATAACATTCATTTATTTATCAAGAAAGAAAAGAAAGAAAGAGGGAAAGGAAGGAAGGAAGGAAGGAAGGAAGGAAGGAAGGAAGGAAGGAAGCAAGGAAGGAAGGAAGGAAGGAAGAAAGGAAGGAAGGAAGGACAACTTACACACTATCCCCCGAATAGAAATTAATTGAAAAGGATCAGGCTGCTTCCTTTAGTACTTTAAGGCCTCAGTATCTGATGCTGTTCCACTATCCCAGCCTTTCCTATCACCACTAACCTTACTTTGGTTGAGTTATGCCAGCATTAGGGGAGCAGGAATGCTTGCTAGGAATGTCCTGGCATTGAAGAATGATGGTCCTTTTATTTCGGATCTCCTGTGTCTTCAGCTGAAATGTAGACTAGGGAAGCACATGCAGATAGCTGAGAAGAAAGGAGACACCACTTCAGCTAGCCAGAGCTTTGAACACACCCTGACAATCAATACACCCTACCATGCTATTCCAGCTCACAAATGATTTCACTGGCTGGGCAGTGGAGAGGTCTTTCAGATTTTTCTCCAATGTTGTCTACTTTTGTTGCTTTCCAGGGGCAATGGAAAGATACAGAAGTATTATAGCTCATGAAGGATGTCCTTATGCTTTGCAAATTGAAAAATGAAAAGAAAATGATTTATTTTAATAAGCTCCATGGCCTCTATCTTCTCACTTATTATCTTATCCTGTTTGTTTTATTAGCCTTTAAAGCATTACATGGACAAAAAAGTATACAAAAGTTAAGAAGAGTAGAAAAAGGTAAGGTAATATTATTTTAAAAAGGTGTGTGTATATAAAGTTAAAGGAGGAAAATAGAGAGGAGGGAACACTTCCATAAGTGTGCCTTTCTGACTCAGATGAAAATTTAAAAATCACTACCTGCATACATTTTAAGTATTTGTTAAATTAAAGTAGGAATTGGCTGCTCCATTTTCAGTACATCCAGATACATTTACAATTGCACTGATAGTTTAAAGAGTTTACCTTTTCTGAGACATTTTGTTAACTCAGTTTGAATAATATTAATTATCATTTATGAGGACTATATTTATTATTTTATTACATAGCTTTTTCTGTCCTAGCCACTGGAAGGAATGTCAGCTTCATCAGCCAAGAAATCATGTCTCCCTTTACTCAGTGGGTTAGTCAAAGCCCAGTAATAGTTGAATCCACTATAAATGGTCTTATTTGATATGGTTTATATTTCTGTAGAATTAGCTGAGGAACTCTCACTGAACATATTTTCAGAAGTTCAATGCTCACATACATCTCAGTAGATCTGAGCCCTGTTTTTGTTTGAAGACTCTACTCTTTTTAGAGACCAGTGGTTTTCAAATATTTATTTGTAGCAACTATTCTTTCAAATAAATTTGTATGAGAAACTTCAATTTAACAGAAAGAAAAAAACCCACAGGGGATATTCTTGTTAGAGTCATATTTGAATATTTGAATGCTGGTGATCAGGCTCCCTTGTCCTGCACCTACCGCCACATGGCAGCCCTTGAAGTGTCTTCAGAGACCTGAAGGAAACCAAAGCATGAAAGTTGATCATTTTTGAGAGAGTAATTTCTGTTGTGAAGTCTGTGCTTTCTGTTATTTAAGGCATTGCCATGCAATGTAATAAATACAAATAATTAATATAAAAATCGATTTATAAATGTCCTGTAAATTTTTAAGTTATTTCATGTCCTCCATAAGTTATTACTTTAGGATAAATGCCTAAAATAGGTGTACTTGACTTTCATGTACTATAATAGTAAGCTAGTATCTAAGACCAGTTCTTTCTTTATAAATGCTCTTTCTGAAAGTTCTAGGGGCGAATATATCCTTGTCTCTTTCTAGCTTCGGTGATTGCTAACAAATCGTGACGTTCTTTGTCGACAGTTATAGCACTCCTGTTGCACCTGAGTCCGCATGGTTGTCTTCCTTCTGTATCTATGTTTCTGGGTCCAAAATGTCATCTTCTTATAAGGATAACATTCATACTGAACCTAGGGTCCTTTCTAATCCAGTTTGACTTCATATTAATTCATTTCATCAGTAAAGGACCTATTTCCAAATAAGGACACATTCTGAGGTTCTGGGTGGCATGAATTTTAGGGTAAGCCTATTGAATCCAGGAAAGAGCTGTTATATAGTTGAATAGGTTTATGGGGTGTAATTATATTTTATAAATATCAATATGAAGTTTTAATTGAACATGGCCTCAAGGGTTGAGATTTGCACAAACTAAAGTCAAACTCACACACCTGAATCTGGAGAAAACAAAGATGGCCTGGGCAGTTTAAGGAAGAAGTTTAATGAAAATTGAGTCATGTTTTGTATGGAAACTAGGCTAAAAATGATAAGGAGTTGTTTTTTTTTTTTAATTGAGGACTAGAATCAAAGTTATGTTTCATATTGCCTGAATCTAGCTCAATAGAGTTTTTATTTTTTTTAAATCACTGAATATATCAAGAAAAAAAGTTTACTCTAATTCTTTAAAAATAAATTCTTAAAAATTAAATAAACATATTTTTGGAATGAAAAAGATGTTACATGTGTAGTTAATAATTTTACAATCTAAATCTAAATATTTCTTTTATTTTTTGTTGATAGCTATCTTTTTGTTCATTTATATTAGATCCAATAGGACTCCAAAATAATGGTGTGGTGTATTGTTATTAAATAATAATCATGAAGCCCTAGCTGGTGACTCAGTGAATAGGTGTCGGCCTACGAACCTAAAGGTCACTGGTTCGATTCCCAGCCAGGGCAAATAACCAGGTTGCAAGCCAGATCTCTAACCAGCTCTGAAGCTGGAGGTAGGTGAAAGGCAACCATACACTGATGTTTCTCTCCCTCTCTGCCTCTTCCCCTTCCCCTCTCTCTAAAAATAATAAATGAAATATTAAAAATAATAATAATCATGAGTAATTGATTGATTCACATTTTTCAGTGGTTTACTACGTCTTTGATTGTAATAAAATAGTTTTGTGGCTAGGTTAAACAATGTTTTCTTTGCTATTCTTTTGATTTCTATATCCATAGTTAATCTACCAGCTATCCATTGACATCTGAAATTTGTTTTTTAAATATTAAAATATAATATTTCTATTCAAAAAAGTTGAATAATAATCTCCAAAATCATAATGTGCATATGCAATTGTGTTGCAATGTATTCTGAATGTAAAGATCATCTTTACTAAAATGAAGTACCATGTAGTTGAAGCTACTGGGGCCTCCTCATATACCATCTTCAAGATTCAAAATACTCATCCTCAGGTGCTGCTGGGAATATGTGTTTTTGATGGTTCATATCTCTGTTCCTCAGCCTTAAGGAACTGCCTTGTTTAAGGTTACATTCCTATCAGGGGCAACGTATATCTAACAATTTCTCTCTGTGCCTAATCTTGAGTTCTTCACATCCTTAAATGGTGGATCTCTCAAGAGTATCCCTGAATAGCTCCTACATGAAATTCTTCCCTTTAGTGTCTGTTCTTAGGTAGCTTGATTTAAGGGAGTCACAACTAAGAAAGGACATAGAGACTAACATTTTGAAGTACATTGCTCACTCCCTGGCACTGAGTACTCTATCACCGATGATAAATGGCACATGGGCATATGATAGCAGTAAAACTGTGGAACATTCCTGTGGAGGTGAACTTAGATAGGATGTAAATAAAAGGAAAGCTCATTTCGGGGTACAATATCTATGGCATTTGAGGACTATGAAAGAAATTACACATGTAGACAGTGGAACTTAGTGACTCTTACTGAGTACCATTCATTCACTGAAGGGAGAAAATGACAGGATCTGGGTGGTAAATAACCATTTCAAGAGAAACTGAAAGCAGAGAGTCTTTTTGTTAGCATTTAAGGAAACCTTAATTTCTAGGATCTGGAGAGCAAAATAAAAATGGAAAGACTTGGCTCAAGATTTAATCATAAAACACCAGGGTTTGATGGAAGGTTGAGTGCTCAGCCCTGACATTTTTTCTTATACCAATTTCAAGGGCCAATAAGGAGGGAGTAGAACCATGAAGACTGAGAAGGGGATATTTGAGGAAATACAGCTGAGATACTGATCTAGACTCTACTGAGCCCACTAGGCCTGCAGAAGTAAAACACAGACACAGACACACACACACACACACACACACACACACACACACGCTGCTAGGTGGGAGTGCTTCTCCTCTTAATGGGCTGGGACTAGGGTAAAGGAAGTGAGGTGCATAGGGGACAACATTTAAGGAAGTACTCATTTTCAGATTTGTGCAAAAGCTGGGCCCCCTGGAATCCTGAGCTCCTCTGGGTACCTTACTTGCCTTACCCTTGTTCAGGTACCTCATACTAGAAGATCATGAAAAGTACTTTGGCAGGTGCCTTTTGAAGGACTGCTAGACTATCTCCCTTGTTGTCATCTCAGAACAATATGAGTAAGGAGATGCTGAACTTTCTAAGAAAAGAGAAGAGAAGGATTATACATTGAAGGAGCTGCAGAAGATGTTCAAAATATGTCCAAGAGCTGGGAAAGCATACACAGGAAGGAATTCCAAGGTACTGACAAAGGGATGCAGAATATTAAATTGGCTAAGAGAGTTTATAAAATTTGGATTACTTTTGCAACACAAGATTTAACACCCTGGCAAGAATTTCTGATGTGGTACTATTAAGCTGTTAGCATGGCCCTTGAAAATTTGGCAAAAACAATGGCTCACAATAAGTCGAAGTACCAAATGGTGAAGGAATGGGTCTGAAATGGAATGCCAGACTGTGTACCCTATGTAAGACTAGAAGACTCATCAGCTGACTTCGTTCCATGAAAAGATTCAGAATATACTCTCAACTCATTGGCAACTTGTACAGTTACATCAAAAGTTATGATCTCATACATAGTCCTAAATAAGTTATCAGGGTTAGAAGCTGCTCCTTTATTGAAGGAGAGGTTTGATGTCTATGAGAAAGGACCTTGTAACATCACAACAAATGCACTAAGCTGTAATTCTAAGGACCTTTCGAGAACTGCTGCATACTGGTTCTGAATGGGCAGGGACTATGAACTGTGCAACTCCTCTGCTTTCTGTTATAATATAATTCAAAAGGACTATGACCATCTGGATATTCTGCAGAACAATACATCAATCCATCCTATTGCTGCCATTATGTGAATCACACCAGATGAGCAAGACGTGACCAGTATATGGAAAGCCTTGGTAAAGAAAGAAAGAAAGAAAAAAATACCTAAGAATGTGAGAAGTAAATCATACCAAGATTTAAGGCTTGTCATATAGGTTAAGTCCTTTGGGGTCCAGTGGGCTGAGGTATGTTGGAACATCTTCTTATTAAAAGGCACATTATTGCATTAGATTCTTCTTGACACCAAGAGAAAATCCTAATGCTTGGTAAGCACGTCTCAGTTCAAAAGTCAGGGTATTCTGCATTTCTTTATCCCATTTTCATGGAAGTCTGCCAGCTTCAAATTGGACCAAATAGGAAAATAATTCTGCAACAAATCCTGGCTATGGGACAATCAGAACTGCTGCATGAGCCATAAAATCTGGCTGACTCTCTATTTTAGAGATATCCATGATGAAAAAAGATCACAATAGAAGAATCACAACATGGAACTCCTCAGACAAAGCCATATATCATGTGCAGCAGGCAAATATACGTACACCATTTGCAAACCAGCTTGTGGTGTGCTAGTGTGTGCTGGTAGGGATGGCTTATTTGACAATGGGCTATCAAATTATTATGTGGTCAAAAATAAATTCTGTCAGTGCCACTATGTTCTAATGATGGGTAACCCAAGCAACAAATCATCACAAACACAAGTAGCACATATAAGATTGGGCATAAACAGGACCAGATGTATGAGTAAACTACCCAACAGGTGGGTCAGAACTCTATCATTTCACACATTGATGTATTAAAGTGTAATTACATGAATTCTAGCTTGTGAAGGCAGCTCAATGGAAACATATTAGTGAGTAAGAATGAAGGAGCATGAGTTTAGTTTAGAGGACTTAAATTTCAAACTCCTTCAATTCATCCAGATAAAAATATTTATTAGAGGGAGAGCTATGAAAAAATAGAGAATAGGAAAGTGTTCTAGGGGCTTGGGCAAGGAGGTAAAGAATATTGGGGAAGATGATAAAAGGGTACAAACATTCAGTTATAAGACAAAGAGGTCTGAAGATTTAATGCATCACATGGTGACTGAAGTTGATAACACTGTATTGTATAATAGAACTTTTCTTAAATGTTCTTACCCATTCCCCCAGAGTAAATATGCATGATGCATGTTAGTTAACTCAGTGTGGGGAATCCTCTCACAGTGTCCATATAAATATCTCAAATTATCACCTCATTTACTTTAAATATCTCACAGTTTTATCAATTTTACCTCAAGTTGGAGAAAAAAAGAATGAGAGTTATTAATAGAAGCTTGAATTGGATGTATAAATTTGTAAGTATTTGGTGTAAAGGAAGCAGCTGAAACCTAGGGGTGAATGGAAGAGAATCAAATAGAACCTTCATTTCAGCCTTGAAGAACTCTAGTATATAACAGCTTGGAGGAAGGATGTTAGCCTGCAAAAGAGGCTCAGGATTTGCAACCAGGAATGTAGGAGGGAAACTTGAAGATTGAGGTCATGAAGCTAAGGGAAGGGTTTTTGTAATAAAAGAAGTCACTAGGAGGGTGATATGTTGCAGAGAGATCGAGTAACGTAAGAATGCACACAATTAATTTAATAGTGACAGTATCAATTCATTCAGTGCAAACATTGAATAGATAGCAGATTGAGTTGGATTTGTGTATGTGCATGCGTGTGCATGCATGTGTATGTGTGACATGAAATGGAGATAAAATGAATAGTCAACTCTCAAGATATTTGGCTGTAAGAGAGAAAAGATATAAACCTGTTTCTGAGAGGATTATGTCAAATTTAAAAAGCACTGTGTTTTGTTTCTTTGCTTGTTTGGTTTGTTTATAAAGTGAACTTGTTTAGACATTGCAAAATTTCAGTTCCTGGGGCCTTCCAGCTTCAGTTCAGGAAATAGAAAGTTGGGGAGAACTTTACTCCACCCTAATAGCAGCACCAGCAGCAACCAGCCCAGTATGGACCATCAGCGGATTCACAACTTTTCTTGAAGTCATCAGAGAGTTGAGGAGGTAGAGATACAAACTCATCCACAATCTAAGGAAGGAAAGTCAACTTCTAAGAGAGCCTGGGAGAGAGCTTTTGAGAGTAGATGATGGCCCAGTAAGAGGATACAGAACCGCATGTGGTCCAGATAAACAAAACAAATTTATCCTTATGTACAGCCTGTGTTTCTAGGAGACACATAAGTAAGAGTAAGACTGATAGTTAAATCAGGAATTCTAATATAAAAATGTTTCTTTAAACCACATGAAAGCTCTCAATTCCGTCAAGGTGGCCCTCTGAGTTTGCAGCATCATAGAAAAAAACTGTATCTGTGATGATGCAGAGAGACTAATTGTACCTATTAAAAACTAATCAAAGGTTTGTAAAGTTTTGGAAAACAATCTTTTCAAACAGCTGGTTTGGTTATATAATTTAAAATGATCATTATTACTTTTCTCTGACTTAATTAACTTATTGCCTTTTTAATTGTTTTTTTTTTTCCCCCTTTGGTAAAGGTATAATAAAACAAAACATTTGTAACAAAATATTGACTAATGATGTTTAAAATCTGAGTTTAGGGCAGACAGGCAAGATTCATTTCCTGCAAGGGATTAGAATGTGTCATTATAGCTGTGGCAATTAGGAGTGAAGAGTTCACTGATATTTCCAGAAAGCTTACAGGGACTGAGGTAAGCCAGTTCATCATCAGGTGCTTTCATCTGCAACATGGAAAGTTGAATTCCAAGTCAAGAAAAATAATAATATTGGGGTATATTTCTACAAAAAGTATAACATTTTAAAATGAGTTAATGTTCTAAAATTTAGTCAGAATAACAATGGGCTTTAAAGTCTGCTGAAAAAACAATACATTTTAAAGAATTAAAAAATACACATTCCTAACTAATGCTATGTCATGCTGGATGAAAGAAGAAGAAATCCTTTTCAGTTCTTCTTACCTTTTAGCTTCTTTTTGAAGGAAACAGATTTTCAGGTTTAAAAGGAGAGGATAAATATTGATTAATCCAACAGCCTGCAAATTGTGAAAGAATTGGATGAGAACTGGTTTGTTTTGCAGGCCAAAATTAGCATACTCTTAATTACTGAGAGGACCCAAAAATATGAGTTCCAACCAGTATCAGTGCTCTTGAAACTTCTATTACAAGGACACTTGCAAATGAATATACATGAGCTTCCTTTACTAGATTATTTATTCCATTAGAAATTAGCTAAGGATGGCAAATACCATTTCTCTAAGTAGCCTTACGAAAATAGGAAAGCCTTGTTCTTATCTGTAAATATTGCCTGCAATATATGTTAGTATCCAATGGTGCCAGAGAAGAGGATTCACTTCTGTTTCAGCAGCTTTTAGGGCAGTGCATGGGTTAGAAATAAACCTGTACCTCCAATGATGGGATAAAAGGTTGAGGCCTTGTTCCAGATCAGGGAGGTTACCTGTACATATTCCTGATTGAATTAATTGTTTAATGGGTCAACTCTCTGACTTTTCTTGAAAAAGCAAAGGAATCAAGATCTAAGAGAAGCTAAGCTTTGTTCTCTTGCATCAGCCACAATGTGACTGGTCACCCCAGAACCTGCATCAGAAGCTGGGGGAGAAGTAGGTTAGAGGTGAGACTCTTGATTTCATTGCTTGCTTTGTACTTCACCCCAATGAGGAGCTTTTTAAATGTTGGATAGTAAGAATACACATTTTATACTCCATGCGGACTAATTATGAAGGAGTGCTACTGTGACTGGGCTTACAGCAAGTGGCCTGGAGAAAGTTCTGGATTTCCCTAGCTTGTCTGCTAGTCCACAGTCTCCTTCCACAGGGTTTGCTTTGCCTACTCTGCTTTTATGTCATCTGCAATTCAAGACTGGGATCACCTCTCTTGTTCCCTGAACTAGAGCCTCTAGAGTAAGTAACTGCTTTCCAAAATGAGCAGGAAAGCATTTTTCATAAGGTCAGATCAGCTAGTATGTTGTGCTCTAAAATTCATTGCTGGCTGCATTTACTTTGTTGATTTCAGCAGACATTGGGTGAGCACCCATTTTGTACCACATGCTCTTCTAAGTATGGTGTTTCAGCATTGATTCAAACACACACAAAAAAACCCTCATAAAACTTGAATCCTAAGCATCAGTGAAGAAATATTTGGGAGGGGAGGTAAAATGAGAAGATAGCAATCACTGAGAAGTCAAACTTTTTTTTTATTAGACCAATAGACCAAGGGAATGTCAGAGTTGGAAGCAAGTGATTCGACAAGGCTCCTTATGAATGTCCTTTATATAAAGCAGAGAAAAAGAGTAAACTGCTGTACAGTTGGGATAATATTCAACAATTGCAATTAAAGAAAATAATTTCTGAACAACAGCAATAGAGAGATTGTAGTGACATTTTGAAGACCTTGCTTTAGTCAATATTTTATAGCCATTTTTAATGCATAACATTCTATTTTATGTTGGAAAAGAGGATCAAAGTGCAGAGGCAGAAAAGCATAAATATAAAGATAGATTCATATTAATGTGCAGAAACCACTTAGAAAAAATTGATTTCAAATGGACTCTACACCTGTGAGAACCTCCCATGAGGGCTCCCTCTCTTGACAGCCCCTTCGAGTACTATGCACCCACACTCCCACTTTCTACCTATTTACTGAATAAGGGAAGCCTGGAGGAATTAAGGAACCATCTTTGAATTGTGGAAAATCAAGGTTGAAATTCTGGTCTCTGCCCCATATCTGATACATAGAAGATGCAAGAAATGATAGTCATTGTTCTAATTTAATTTATAGATGTTATCATTATTACTTTAACATTTTCTTCTTCCCCTCAATCTGTATTTAGGGACAGAAGCCACTTAATTTTTTTAAAAAAATCTCTAGTTCCTTTAAATGTTTGGAAAATTTGGGACTTTTGACAGGTTTTGTGGATGAATAAATCAATGAACATGATATCCTATTTATGGATAATATGAAGTTTAGACCAGAGTAGTTTGAATAAAAGAAACTACCTATTAGGGTAGATATAACAGGGCAACCTTTATAGGAATGAATTTCTGAGTGTCTATGAATGTTCAGTACCAAACGAGGCCAGAATAGGACAGAGGGCATGTGACTTATCTGCACTGGGGATAATATGCTTAGTCATTTCAGGCATGTTGAATTACATTAAGAGAAATAAAGGGATTTAAGTAGGGGGAAAAGGCCCTGGCCAGTGTGGCTCAGTTGGTTGGGTATTGAACTGCAAAGAAAAAAGGTCACCAGTTCAATTCCCAGTCAGGGCACATGCCTGGGTTGCAGGTTACATCCCTGTTTGGGGCACGTATGAGAGGCAATCAACCGACCAATGTTTTTCTCTCACCTCAATGCGTCTTCTCTACCTCTCCTCCCTCTCTTCTGCTCTCTCTTAATATATAAACAAATAAAATCTTAAGGGGAAATAATTGGGGGGAAAGGGTTAAGTTCTTAGAAATATAAAACCTGAAGCTTTATTTGTGGGTTAAGCCCTGGATTTTGAGAAACATTTACTTGCCAAGGACTACATCAAAGTCAAGCCTGAATTATTAGACACAGATGTGAAACAAGAAAGTGGAAGCAGCTGCTTTTGAGTTTGCCTGGCCCAGTCAAGGCTTTGGCAGGGTGACATTTCCCTTTCATTGGACTTGTATGAAAGGGTTCTTAGAAGGCAGATAATCTGAATATGTAACTTGATAGATGATTTCTACAAATGGATTTTCTGTCCTTGATTAACAGAATAGGCTGTACATGGGGCAGCATTTGGGAAGTCTGGGAGACTAAAGCTCATGTCTAAATGCTTTCCTGTGTATGTCATTGCACCTTTTGTGGACTGTTTTCCTAAAGGATGTCAGTATTGTTCACAGACTTGATTGCATATTTTGACTGTAACACTTTCTAGTACATAAGTGCACCTCTGTGCAACTTAAACTCTATGAGCATTGATCTTATATATATGAGACATAATTACAGAGGATAACCAAGATAATGGATTATCATGAGGATTTTAATAGATAATGGAGACAAAACATTAGCTCTGTATCAGGCACAAAGAAAGTTCAGAACCTGATCTATATTTCTAGCGAGTTTCTCTTCCCATTCTCTAGGGGAAGTTTATTCATTCCTAAGTGCAAGGTTTGTGACATGTCCCTTAGGATGTGTTACTTATAAAAGAAAACTTGTTAAAAATAGTACTGATGAAGCTAAATAATTTTAATAAGAGGGTATTTGGGATGAAGTGATTTTAATGCCAATGAAATGCTTGAAAAAGGGGTGGAAAGTGAGATTCTATTTAGACATCATGGAAAAAGCAGCTGAGAATGTAATTTGAATCTTGGAGGAAGAAGCAATCAGAGAGATGAGACTATATTTTTCCTTCAAAGAAGGCACTATCACTTGACCTGGAGCAACTGGTTTATATTATTCATTAGCATATTCTTGCCTTGATAATTTTAGAGTTGCCAGTTAATTTTAGAGTTGATCCTAGTCTCTTTGTCAATATAAAAAACTATTTGAATTTTTTTATTCAAATAGTGCTTATCTTTTAAATATATTTTGAGTATTATCTATAACTTTTAGTTGCCATATCTAACAACTCAGTATGCTTGTTCATATATTCAAATCTTATTGTATCCTTCTCAGTACAATTATGTACTGTCTCCAACTTTCTGGTCATTTTATTATGGTTCTCTGCTGTTCATGCCAAAACTTTAGATTTTTGATTTGTGTGCAGTGTATCTGAAAATTCTCATCATTACTTCTGATCATGTTTAGCTGATTTTTAAAAAAATTCTCTCCCTCTTTCACACACACACTCATACATACACACACTGCACACACCTCCCCTCCACACACACGCACCCTTCTTTATCAGGCATCATTCTAGATGTTGAAGATTTAAAAGGCAATACACTAAAACCTTGTAAGAATGTGGAGCAACAGGGACTCCTGTTCATTCCTGGTGGGAATGTAAAACAACTTTGGAAGACAGTTGGTAGTTTCCTGCAAAACTAAATGTATTCTTACCATATTTTCCAGCAATTGCACTCTTTGGTATTTACCCAAGTAAGTTGAAAATTTATGTTCACACAAAAGCTGCATACACATATTTATAGCAGTTTTATTTACAATTATCAAAACATGTAAGCAACTAAAATATCCTTCAGTAGATGAAGGGGTAAACAAACTGCACTGTATCCATACAATGCAGTATTTTTCAGTGAGAAAACAGATGAGTTATCAATTCACAAAAAGACATGGAAAAACCTGAGATTCACATTGGCAAATGAAAGAAGATGAACTCAGAGAGGCTCTATAGTATACGATTTCATTATATGACATTTTGGAAAAGGCAAAACTATGAAAACTATAAAGAAATCAGTGCTTGCCAGAGGATTGTGAGGAGAAAGGGAGAGATGGCTAAGTGGAACACAGTACGGTATAACAATTCTGTCTGATACTGTAATGGTGGGAGCCTGCCATTATGGACAACAACAAGAATCAACAAAATCTAAACTATGGACTTTTGGTTAATAAGAATGATTCAATATTGGCTCATCATTGCAACAAATGTACCAAACAAATGCAAGATGTCTTACATTAATTTAGGGTGTATACAGGGGAATATGTGAAAACATTTTGGATTTTATGCCCAATTTTTCAGTAAATTTAAAACTGTTTTAAAAGAAAAAATCTGTAAATAAAGAAGTGAATATAATAGGCCAGTTCCCACTCTCATGGAATCTGCATTGTGACGAAGGACGGTAAAGATGAATAAAAAAGATGGTGACAAATGCTACGGCATTGAGAAAAGTATGCACTGTGTCCTGATGGATCATGGTTTAGTGCTGGCATGGGCATGGTTAAAGAATGTTCTAGTTGTGTTACTTCGTTGAGTCATTTCAAATTCCTGTAAGATTAAGGGTAATCATTCAAAAATATTAATTTGGATTATATCACTTTCCTGGTTTAAAATCTTTACATGACTCCTCATTTAGAATATAATGCCACATTTCAACAAGACCTCCAAAGCCCTTTGCAATGTGGTCTTTTTCCTTTTTTCCACCTTAATTAATCATCCTTCTGCCTCACTAAAATTCCATCCTTACAAGGTAGTCCTGGATCCTTTTTTTCCCTAAATATGTTCAATTATTTGAATGTGCTTGATAGTCTTTCTTTCAGAAATGCTCTCTCAAGTGTTCTTTTTTTAAGTTAAATGTCTTGGGGTGACATTACTTACTATAATTATATAGGTTTCAAGCACACAGTTCTATGATACATCATCTTATAAATGGCCACCTTGAAGAATTTAACAAAATAGGCAGGGATAAAATGTGCGCTCTTCATTTTTCTGTCAAATACAACAATGACTATCTCTTCCCCACTGCCTTAGTTCAGACCTTTAATTAAAAGTTCCCTTCACTGAAGGCTTCCTTGGTCTCTTTGTGACATGTATATCCTTCCTTGCTTTTGTGCCCTTAGGACTTACCATGATCAAACATTCTATCACTTTTCTTACAATATTGTTATGTAATTGTATTTATAATCAGTTTAATCTTCCTCAGGGTAGCAAATTTTGTCCCTTTTGTTCACTGCTCTGTCTTGAGCACCAAAGCAGTGTCTGGCCCTTAATGACACTCAATAAATACTTGATGAATGAATAAATAAGAACATAAAGTAATATTTATAAAATATCAACACTTCTTAAAAGTATAAGTTACTTTAATGGAAATAAGCATTACCTTGTATTAAATTTTCTCTGAATATGTCATATAGCTACTACCACCTTACACATTGGCATTTTTTCCTAGATATATAGATGTTTTCTAAATATAGATATTGTTTTCCATTCATTGAAATCCATTTGGGGCTTAATCTGATGTTTGTACCATGTCAGACATTCTGTTTACTACTGAGGATGAGTAAAATTTTAGATTGTTTTTCAAATATTTTATTTATTATTTTTAGAGGCGAAGGAAGAGAGGCAGAGAGTGAGAAACACATCAGTGTATAGTTGTCTTTCACCTGATTCCAGCTACTGACCTGCCTGGAGACCTGGATTGCAACTTGGTTATGAGCTGTGTCTGGGAATCAAACCAGCAACTTCTGTGTTTGTAGGCCAGTGCCTTATCCACTGCACCACCAGCCAAGGCTAAATTTTAGCTAGTTTTTTTTTTTAAGATTTTATTATTATTTTTAGAGAGAGGGAAAAAGAGAGAGGCAGAGAGGGAGAGAGACATCAATGTATGGTTGCCTTTTTTCACCTGTCTTCAGCTAAGGACTTAGCTGGAGACCTGGCTTGCAACCTGGTTATGTGCCCTGGCTGGGAATCGAACTAGTAAATTTTAGCTTTTAATATACAGGTAATAAAGGACAGAAACGGAATGTATACTTAAATGAAGGTTTATATTTCATTCTGCATAAGATGTTAAATAGAAATAATACATAGAATAAAGTCATAAGGGGATTTAGTGACTAAAGAATATTTTCTACATTGATTATTATGAGGAAACCAGGGTAATTGTTAGATTCAAATTTTGGGGGACTGCAAATCAGAGGCAGAATACTGATTATTCTTTGGAGTTCCTTGGCCCAACTCAAGTGAAGACTACTCTAGTTAATTTAAGGGAAAAGGTGAATATATAGAAGAATGATAGAATTAAAGGAAACCATGAAAAGCCTGACCTTGGCTGAGAAAAATAGCAAGGCAGCATCAGAACTTTTCAGGGCAAGAGCGGGTTCCAATCAGATTCAATGATACCCTGATGGAGAGTGAGACTGGATTGAATTGTTGCTCAGGCCTGTGCCCCAGGAGGAATGTGATGGATGAAAGAGCCTCTGGAGCTGCAAAGAAAACAGAGGGGGAAGTGCGGCAAGTCAGCCAAAACACAGGAGTCCATTCTACTGGCTGATTGAATAAGGTAAGGTAGGTACCTAATGGCAAAAAGTCATTGAAAAGAGGAATAAAACATCAATTTCTAGAATTAGTATTATAAAACCTAAATTTATTTTCCATTTTTAATTTTTGTTTGGCTTGGTTTATCTTTCTATACCTGATAGTTTTTACAAATCAGAAATACTTGGTTTACTGTATGTGACTCAAGATCTGATTAAGCTGACTTCAGTGCTTATAGCCAATGCAGACACAAATTTGAGGCCATCACTTCACCATACTCCCCAGGTTTTGTTTGATAGGTAGAGTGCAAAATTTTGCAGCAGGAAACATGATCTACTTGTTTTTCCGGAGAGATAGGTGTAGAAAAGAAGTAAAATATGACACGGTTTTGTCAATGCATCCATGAGGCCCCATTAAAATCCAGTGAAAAATAACTCTCCTTGTCGCTCATCTCTAAAACTTTGAAAACATTGGCAATTTTAGTGAACTTCTCACTTTTAATTCTCACATTCTGAGAAAACATGGTATTATCTTGCTTACATCTGACGGGCAGAAAGTATTACTCTCATGTTTTTAGGGGGCTTTTTTAGGTGCATGTACCATTATAGGGAGAGAGTTTTTCTCATACGAATTAAAAATCAAGTGAACCTGTTTCCATATTTATGGTGTTTCCTCCCACTGTCTACAATTTATTTATGTAAATGTCTATGAAATGGTTTCCTTGGTAACCAGAAGGAGCCTGGATCTCAGTGGCTATACTGTAGGCTCATATTTTCAGATATCAATTGCTTTTAAAAAATAACTCTTTCATGGAATATTCAGTAAAAATGTGGCAAACTGAAACCAAGTTGATTACAGAATTAAAGTCTTGCTAATGTTTTTTCATTTGGACAGTTAACACCTTTGATACACATGAGATATTCATGAAATTAGTTACAAGTCAAGAGAATTTTTAATCTACTACAGATGCCATTTTAGGAAGCTGTAGTTGTTAAAGTTTTCCAAATTTATTTACAATTAGTTGCACAATTGTGAAGCTATCATCTGAATAAATCCTAACACTCACATATTTAACAACACCACATCACAGAATAAACAAAATAGACTCGATGCGTTGAACAGTGCCAGGCTTTCCCAGACAAAGGCTAAAAAGAAAGTCAAGGTCAATGAAAAATTGATTTTAATAGAATCAAATACAATGTAAACAGCAGCCAGTTATATTGGTCATTATAAAATAGCAGCTGAATGTCTTCATTCTGATTTCTAGTTTATCTATGTGGCCCTCTTTTATATTAAATGGTTCAACTGTATCTCCTGCTGAATTAATTTTTATTTAACTGTTACTTCTCTCACCTGCTCCCTTCACTTGCCCAGGCCCCCCATTTGTCACACTGTTTGTTATATGAAATCCTTGGTTTATATAATACTTTACATGCAGTGCTACCACTTCCAACTTCAATTTATGCCACACTGACGAGATTATAAAAATGCAACCTGCTACTGAAACTATCCAGAAACTGAAGAGAGCTTAGTGGGTAGAAATGGCAGGTTTATGATTAACTTCGTTGAAACCTTAGCAATTATTTATTTATTTATTTTAAAAGATTTATTTATTGTTTTTAGAGAGAGGGGTAGGAAAAGAGGCAGAGAAAGAGAGAAACATCAACGTATGGTTGCCTTTCACCTGCCTCCAGCCATGGACCTGGCTGGAGACCTGGCTTGCAACCTGGTTAGGTGCCCTGACAGGGAATCGAACCAGCGACCCTTGATTTCTCAGACCAATGCCTTATCCACCAAGCCACCAGCTAGAGCCAGAAACCTTAGCAATTATTTAAATAATTACATCACTTTTTTCTATCCAAACCCTTAACATTTCCATACAATTTAGTTAGTGAGTTATAAACCTCTGTCAAATTTCATATCCTTCTGTTTTTATTGACCAGTTTCTCTAAAATGTTGTAAGCAATGGACTGTGTTTCTCTTGACAGGAACACTGGAATGACAGCTTGTCTGGTGCATCTGTGACATCATCAGCTTCTCCTCCCACCCCGTCCCTTTGCACACCAGGAGTTGTTATTGGCATGCTTTGAGCAGTTCTGTTAAAATTACTGAATCACTCTGTCCTAGTCTCTTCCTTTACCAAGGAATTAAATGCTTAACTTACAAGCACTGTTTTCCTTCTATAGCATTGAGTGTTTACATAATCTGTTGTTACTTCTTGAGATTAACCATTGAAATTTAATATAAAAAAACAACCCCCATTCAAATAAACATCCTTTCTTACTCTGGGTCTCTCACTTTCTTTTTAAAAATCTGGTAGGTTGAAATTATGCTGTATAATAGCAAAGACATTCTCTCACCTTGCATATACTTCCTCAGATCTGAAAGTCTGTAAAAGAATGTAGCATTTATTTGTTACCTGAATTATGGCTTGGGGGTTAGTGTATGTAAAAGAAGATTAATTTGTCTTGGTACTGTAAGATCCAAATGTCAAAGCATATCTTATCTGGAAAAACCTTATTGGCTACATGTCATTATTTCATTCTTTCACCAATACACCAAATAAACAACAATTTAAAATATTTGTATATTCTGATATATATTTTGAGAATTCTGCAAAGTCTAAGCATTGAGTTAAAAAGCAGTTGCCTAGATGATCTAGATGGCTATTATGTAATTATACCTGGAACTGCCTTGTATCTGAATCTTGCCAGTGCTAATGCTGACAATGGGGCTTCAAATTATATTACCAAAAGATGTCCAGATAGAGGTTTTGCATCTTTTTTTCTCAGAAAATATAGTTGGGTTTTAAGGCAAACAGTTGACAAATATGCTGGAGAAAAAAGACATTTTAGCTAAGCAATCTGTTCCCTATTTATGTCAAGGAACTGCTCATTCCAAATGGATCATTGCATGGATGTCTAGCAACACATACCAATTCATTAGCCTGTTTCCTCTAAAGTGGTAACATCTAAACCGAGACCTGAGAGAGCATTAGCAGATTTAAGTAGAAGTCCTGAGTTGGGAAAGAACTGATCAATGATGTGGACTTGATAAAAGGCCTGTGCTCCAGGAGTGAAATGAGCTGGGTGGATAATATCACCGGATAGCCTGGAATGTAAGCTGGTCCTGGTTTAGCAAGGTCTTATAAACTTTTAATCTTACCCTAGAGAACTAATAAGTTAAAGGAGCCTATTAAATATTAGAATATCTAATATATGTGCAAAACATTGCTTTGATATTGGGAGAAAAAGGGTTAGCAGGCAAGGACTAGGGAGAAATGAAATGTGCACTGGGGAGATGACAATGGAGCTATGAAAAAGTGGGAGAGTCAGATATATTTTATAGAAAGAATTAATAGGGCTTGCTGATAAATGATTTGTTAGAGTAAGGGAAGGAGAGAAATGTGATGATTTTTTTAAAAGAGAATAAGAAAGAGACAATGCTAATGAAACAATGAAGCATTTCTAAGAAATGTTGAAACACTTTCCATGTTTTTGATCAAGTATTTAAATGGAAGCTGCTCAGCTAGATGCATGATTTTTTTTTTTTTTTTGAAATATTTGCCTGCAGTAAAGGAAAGGATGATATTAGTAAGTATTGATGTCATGTGATTTCAAATTCTGAGCTGTAAGTGGCAAAACAAACAAACACTGGCTTTGATCTGGGAATATACACCACCAAAATAGGATGACACTGGAAATTGTGATGGATGAATAGAGATGATGTACTGTGATCAAAAATGCACTTTATGGGCAAGTGTGCTTCTGGAATAGCTGCTCTAAAGTTGCATGTATGGTGACTTAATCATAAAAATCTGGTTAAAATGTGTAGAGGGCAATAGGCATTTTTAGTTCTCATTAATATCTGATATTCTTCTCCTACAGCCTCTTTGCAGTGAGGCAGGGCTATGGGACTGATTCTATCCAAACATAAGTGAGAAATGTGGTTCTCTCCTAAGCTAAGGCAGTTGAAAATTCCCAAGCAATTTTTCAGGGATATTCTTTCAATGTAATGGCACAAATGGAGTTCTCATGGGCAAATGACTTCGTGGTAAGACACAAGTAGTTGAATAGCATGGTGGTCTCTGCCTTGGAAACTGCAGTGAGGACAGCTGCCCTATAATCTCCTCTGGTAATGCAATGACTGTGTTATAATACAGTGAGTCTAACTGATCCTGAAAAACACAGAGAGGGTAGGAGGAGTATCCAGATGCAGAGAACAACATAAACAAAACACCAAAAGTTAGAATAAACAACAGACTGTTGAAAATCAAGGGAAAAGATTTTACTAACTCAATACATTTAATGTGTTCTTCTCAGATCACATGTTATACTAATGCATACATGCTTTTTTTGGTAGCCTTTTTATTTTCATAAATCAACTCACATCTCCAGAAACTGGAAATTCTTTTCTAAATCTCATTTTCTAGTGTATTCAATGATATATTAACTATAACCACAGCTCTTAATTATCCATTCCTAATTCAATGAATAAATTTATCTACCCAGAAAGATAATAAGCACAGTTGAGGAAGATAATAGAAGAGCTCACATTTTTATATATTTCTCTCTCTGAAGGTCTAATCTACTTAAAGGAGCATTTCAATCCATCTATTAATCCATGCATGTACCGATCAAGTTCTTTTTTCTTTTTTCTTTAAATTTTATTGTTGTTGTATTTCATCCATCCCCTTTTTGCTCCACTCTGTCCCCCTCCCCACCCACCCATCCTCCCCAAAGTTAATCCCACCTGCTGTCCATGTCCATGGTGATCAAGTTCTTGGATCACAGAAAATAAGATGCTCAGTAACTAGCTCTCAGTGGTGCCAGGGAACTAATTGCAGTCTAGTGGTATGACTTTTGATTATGTCTGATATAATGTCATCCTGCAATACAGTGAAAAGTATTTCTACCCACAAGTATGTTTTCTTTTTTTTTTTTGGTTGTCAATCACATAGTGAATTAAACTGAAAACTCTTAGATCTGATTTAATCAATACTCAATTTACTGAGTATTACAGAGAAATAAAAACACACAAGCAAAAATATTTTCACAGGCCTACTATATTTTCTTGCTCATTATAAGCATATGCTGTTTTTAGGAAAAAGATAAGCACATGAAAAAATAAAGCGTATCAAATGAGTTGTCACAAGAGCTGTTGATAAAGACCAAAGATATGGCCAGAAAAGGGTAGGGTTTCTTTCTTTTTACACCAGACCCATCTTGACTATCTTATAAAAGAGTAGGACTTGTTAACATTCTTTGTCAGAGATGGAGTGCAAAGAGGAATTTGGCAGATATTGTAATCAGAAATAATCTATTTCAGGGCTCCAAAGAACATAAACGTTATTCTCCTGCTTCTTTTTTTCCCTCTCTTGCAAATGACTTCCCATGTTTTTGCTCTGCAAGTCATAAGCACACCTAGGAATTGCTTTCTTATGTTTTCTACTTCTTTTGAGTAGAAAAACAAGTTGGAATTTCCTAAGGAAACATTATTCTCTCTTTCATTCTCTTCTCTTTGTTTTTGGTAGCATAGGATTTGGAAGCTTCTGGAATCATGGCCACAATTCTCTGTTGGTCTTTAGAATGAGCAATGTAAATCACTAGCAAGCTTTGTGTTGGGCAATGAGTTGGTGTTTTTCACCACTCCCTGCTCCTCTAACTCCTGCACAATTTTACTTTATGTACATCAAAAATATTTTTAACAAATTGCTTTCACTGTTTCCACTTTTTCATTTTCCATCCACTTTTCAGTTCATAAGGTCCTGGCTCTCTTCTGATTATACTACCAAAATTTATTGTAAAGGTCGTTTGATCTTTGTGGTTCCATTTCCTCATATGATGTGATCTGTTGTCCCCTCTCGACCTTCATTTTTCTTTGAACAATCTGCTACTCAGTACTCATAGGTTCTAAGCCCTAGCTGGTGGCACAGTCAATAAGTAGCTGGCCTGCAAACACAAAGGTAACTGGTTTAACTCCCAGGGCACATAACCAGGTTGCAAGCCAGGTCTCCAGCCAGCTCTGTAGCTGGAGGCAGGTGAAAGGCAATCATACTTTGATATCTCTCTCTCTCTCTCTCTGTCTCTCTTCCCTCCCCTCTTTCTAAAAATAATAAATAAATAAATCTTTTAAAAAAAGACTCATAGATTCTTATTTTAGCTATTCATTCAATAACTCCTTCCCTTCTTAAATACTTGTGATAGAGCATCATGCATTATTGGCTTATAAATGCTGGAACTGCTGGGGGCTGGGTTTAGGACAGCATCTTCTTTTATAGCTATCATGTCGTCCATTCTGCTATATGCTTAAAGTATTAAATGCATATATCAGTTCACACTTTGACGTTCCCAATTTGTATGTCCAAATTCTTACATTATATGTTTTATTTACTAAAACTTAAAACTATTTATTTCACAGTATTCATTATCTTGCCTGGAAACTCAAGATAAATTTAGAAATTATCCATGATTGTTTATATTTTCTTAACCTTATACTGAAGTAACATTTCTTGGTTTTAACTATAAAATTTACCTGAATTCTACTAATTGTTTCTATCTTCACTGCAGAAACATTATGAAAAGTCAAATTATCTTTCACCAAGATTTCTAAAATAATCTTCCACGTAGTCTCCTTAGATTCACTGTACTCCTAATGCATTCTTCACAAAATGACTACTGTAGAGCTATTCTTGTAAACATCCATCATATCTTTTTTGCTTAAAATAATAAAACACAAAGCCATTTTAATGCCTATTAGGTTTTTTTCAGTCTCACTCCACCTTCACTTCATAGTATCTCCCATGTTTTACTCAGCTTCAGGCATATCCAGCTTTTCCAAATACTCCCAAATTCTTTCTTACCTCAAATCTTTTGCTACTTCCTATACCTAGAGTTATGCAATCTTTTGTCCAATATTCTAGCACATTATTTATTTCATTTATAGTGCCCATAATTTTCAGAACTTAATTTATGTGAAACTTAATTTATGTAAAGCTAACTTATTGTATAATTTTCTCCTTTAAAATATGTTAAATGAGTTCAGGAACCTCATTAGTCTTACAACTTTACCATTAGAACTTGATATAGATTTTGGCACAAGATTAACCTACCCACCACCAGTGAAGAAGGGGTTTCCAATACACCAGTGGGCTTTGGTCATGAATTAGACTGAACCTGCAGGTGACACTGAATAATATTGGAAGAGGAAGGGACAAATACTATTATGAAGCATCCATTTTCTTCAGTCCAAATAGACTTTCTAACTCTTGCCAGTTCTTTCCTTTATGACAACTCTATTCCCAGAACTCTCAGCATCTGCCATATTTCTAAAATTACTGCATCATTCCAAAATAAAACAGCACTTCCAACTTACCCTGAACATCTCTATTTCTAGAAAATTCTGTTTAACACTCTACAATATCATATTGATCCTATTTGAATGTCAAATTGTTTAGTAATTGGGAAATCACTATTTCTTGAATGAATAAATATTTGTTATGCAGGCAATGGCTCATGATTTAGACTGTTTGGATGGCCTTTTTCAAAAAATTCATCAATTTGCAGTATACATTTCCAATTTTTCATTTTTAAAAATTAAATAAATGCCAAACTTGTTAGCATTTTTACTTTTTTTTTTCAGTGTTTTGGCATTTTAATTTCAAAGTATCATTTTTTATTAAAATATTTTTCTGTCACTAATTCATTTATTAGATCTGTAGTAATAATGTTTTCAATAGTATTTACAACTGGGTATGATGTATTAAAAGATTCACCGTATACTAGATTGATAAATACAATAAACTAATATGCATTATCCATTGCTCTTTTTCTAAAAGCAGCTAGGGTTTTGTGATATTTACTTAAATCTAATAAGTACTAATGCTTCTTCTGACTTTTTATAATTTCTTAAATAATTTTGAGCACAACATTTGGTGTTAAACAAATGAAGGAAAAAAATTATTAAAACAGGAAAAAACACTCAACATAATGCAAATAAAAATATATATATATGCACACACACATATGTAAAGATAGTAGCATAGGCAGAAATGACACACCTCTTTGCACAACTACATCAAAATTACAATTAAAATAGAACAACCATCAGTCAGGAACATCAGAAATCAAGTTGAATAGAAGTCTGACAACTACAGAATTAAAGAAACTACATCCATCAAGATGAGTGGGAGGGCTGCAGATGTGGAACTGGCTGGTCTCTCACCTGCATATGGTGGATATAAATTCAGGAGGGATATGTCAGGAGTGAGGAGACCCAGCCCCACAATGGGTTCCAGTGCAAAGAAGGTAAGTCCCATAACTTTTGGCTGCAGAAACCAGTGGGGATTGATTTTGTGGAAGAAACTGTTGGAGCTCCAAGGAGTTCCTCTTAAAAGAACCCACACACCGCCTCACCTACTCTGAGCTCCAGCACCAGGGCAGCAGTTTGAAGGGTACCAGTGGTCTACAGGTAGAAACTGAAGTATACGGCATCAAGGCCAGCAGAGGCCATTGTCTCTTTTCTAAATCTTACCTTCACAAAGCTAGCAAGCTGATGCCATATCTGAGACCCCATCAACCTTGCTAACTCTATTTGACCTATCTAGGAGATTGTCGGAGACTGTGCCCCAACCAACTTATAGGCCCACCCAAGATGCCATTCCACTGAGCTGCTCAGGCTTCTCAATTTCCTAAATCCTATCAAATAAGCAACAGATGGTCTCAGTGAGCTTTGGGCCCAGCAATGCCAGTAGCCAGCTTACACTCACAGCTTGGCTTCGCCTGGGAATCTCCAAACCCAACATCTCAGATGGCTTTACAGCTCAGGCAAGGTGCCCCAGGATAAACACAGGTGGGGGCTGAGCTTGGCCTGCACCACACAGAAAACCCCAGGGCCAGCACAGCCAGTGGGCAGCTCGAGACCATGTCTGAGCATCGTCACCCTGACCCTTCACAGCTGATCCCCCTTGGAAGATGGAAGTTGGTGGTTAGTGGCAATAGCCAGTACTTGCAGCTGACTGGCTTGATAAATGCCCCCCGCCATTGACTTGCCAATGGCAACCAAGGATCAACTACCAACTACCAAAGGAGGGCCTACTCATCCCACACAAAGGGAGCATCTTGAGTACCCAGCTTGGGTGATAGAGGAGGTTGTGCTCCTGGAACCTAGTGGACACGTATTATACTAGGCCATACTACGAAGACGTGGAGTCAAAGCAGCTCTCCCCAGTATACAGAAACAAACACAGGGAGGTTGCTAAATTGAGGATGCAAAGAAATACAGCCCAAATGAAAGAACAGAACAAAATCCTAGGTAGAGAAATAAAAGATACAAAGATAGCCAACCTATCAAATGCAAATTTCAAAACACTGGCAATGAAGATGCTCAGGAAAATGATTATGGCCACAAAATAAAGGAAGGAGTAAAGTTTATTAAAAGTGAAATAAAGAAAAATATAAGCCCTGGCTGGTGGCACAGTGGATAAGTCGCCGGCTTGTGAGCCCAAAGGTCGCTGGTTCGATTCCCCAGCCAAGGCACATAACCAGGTTGCAAGCCAGGTCTCCAGCCAGGTCTGTAGCTGGAGGCAGGTGAAAGGCAACCATACATGGATGTCTCTCTCCCTCTTTGTCTCTCTCCCTTCCCCTCTCTCTAAAAATGATAAATTTAAAAAATCTTTAAAAAAAGAAAAATATACAGGGAACTAACAGTGATGGGAAGGAAGCTGCAATTCAAATAAACTATTTGGAACAAAATGAACACATAAACATTCACTCAGAACAGAAAGAAAAAACAAAGATTGAAAGAAATGAGGTTCCTAAGCCTCCCTTTAGGAACCTCTGGGACAATTTTAAATGGGTCAATATCTAAATCATAGGGTTCCAGAAAGAGACGAGTAAGAGCAAGAAACTAAAACTTATTTGAAAAAATAATGAAAAAATATTTCCCTAATTTGGCAATGGAAATAGACAAACAAGTCCAGGAAGCACAGAGAGTCCCGAACAAGATAGACCCAGAGAGGACCACACCAGCACACATCAGAATTAAAATGCCAAAGGTTATAGATAAAGAGAGAATCTTAAAAGCAGGAAGAGAAAAGAAGAGGGTTACTTACAAAGGAGTTACCATAAGACCATCAATTCATATCTCAAAACAAAACAAAACAAAACAAAACAAAAAAAGTATTGCAGGCAAGAAGGGACTGGCAAAAAGTTCAAAAAGATGAAGAGCGAGGATCTACAACCAAGGTTACTCTATCCAGCAAAGTTATAATTTAGAATGGAAGAGCAGATAAAGTGCTTCCCAGACAAGATAAAACTAAAGAAGTTCATCATTAACAAGACATTATTATACAAAATGTTAAAGGGACTTAAGAAAAGGATCAAAACTATGAATATTAAAATGACAACAAATACTATAAACAATTGAATCTAAAAGATAAAAACAAAACCAAACTAAGCAAGCTACCAGAAGAAGACCAGAAGCATAGTTATAGGGATTATTTGGAGGGGAAACGGGGAAAAATGAGAAAATGGTGCAGGGATCAAGGAGCATAATTGGTAGGAACAAAATAGACAGGGAGATGTTAAGAACAGTACAGGGCCAAGCTGGTTGGCTTAGTGGACTGGTGCCAGCCTGAGCACCCAAGGGTCACTCATTTGATTCCCAGTCAGAGCACATAACCAGGTTTTAAGCCAGGTCTTCAGCCAGAGCCTTAGCTGGAGGCAGGTGAAGGCAACCATACATTGATGTTTCTCTTCCTCTCTTCCTCCTTCCCTACTCTTCTCTCTGAAAATAATGAATAAAATCTTTAAAGAGAGAGAGAGAGAGGGAGAGAGAAAGAGAGAGAGAGAGAGAGAGAATAGTATGGGAAAGGGTGAAGCCAAAGAATTTACATGCACAACCCATGGACAGGAACTAAGTGGCAAGATTGCTGGAGGAAAGGGGGGATAGTTAGATCAGGGAAAAGGGGGCAATTGGGACAAGTCTAACAGCATGATCAGTAAAATATACTTAAAATATGTATATATATGTAAAATGTATGTATGTATATTTTTACTTTGTATGTATGTACATATACAGATAGATGAAGAACTTCCTGCCTTGAAACCTGCCAGAATTTAATGAATTGGATCTATTGTCTAAGAGTGATAACATCACTGAGACCAAGTGGGCATTTTCACTTGATTCAATTGAATCTGTTTTGAAAACAGATTGAAATTCAACAAATTCACTCAACTGTATGCGTGCCTGCTGCATGCCAGGCTGAGAGCCAGGTAAAGAGAGATCCAAGATGAAGGCAACATATGCCTTACCCTGGGGGATTTTTATAATCTTGTAGCTGAGATTGCCATGGCAAACAAATATATGCTCTGTATGAATAATATGAAGAACATTTAGGGTTCAGACATAATAGATGAAAAGATGTCCATGTGGAATTTCTCTGTCAATGAGGTAGAGAAATGTTCTCAGAGAAGGTTACTGAGTGCAGCAAAACTAAGCAATATCAAATTTTAATCACTAGGGTGTTTCACTTGTCAATTCAGTTAATGAGATGCTCCATTTTATATTCAGATCTATCTATCAGTCTAACTATTGTTTTTCTCATGGTCAGAGGTTGTGACAATGAGTCCCTTCCTTCTCCAGTTCTGTTTGATGTCTCCTTCAGGCCCAGTGATGTTTTGGAAGCCCCTTTTCTACCAGTGGTTGATGGGTTAATCTTGCTGTGCCAAAATCCATATCCAGTACCCTGGGCATCTGAGTATAAGTTTAGTTGTAGCCATTCATTTTAATCTATCTGGAATTATTTTTCAGTCCATGTGACTGCACTTCTGCTTGAATTATTCCCTTCCTTCTACAGTTTCTACCTTAGCTCTAGAAATCTGGACCTGTTATGATGAGGAATTAATTTTTTTGAGCCCAAATAGACTTTCTAACTTTTGTCAGCTGTCTCCTTAATGCCAGTCCTATTCCCATATCTGCCTTATTTCTAAAATTATGGGATAATTATAAAATAAAATAACAACTCCAACTTACCTGGAACATCCAGATTTCTATAAAGGTCTATTAAACACTTCAAAATATCATATTGGTCTCATTTGAATGTCAACTAAAAATTGACTACACACAATTTATTGGCCTTACTTGAATACCAAGTTCAAGATTTCCACACTTGTTAGGATTTCAATGTGACGTATGGTCTCCATGGTGCAAACATATGAACACTCCCAACCTTGACTCTTTCCTCGATTTTTCTTCCTTTCCTCTGACAAGCCTTTGAGTGTCTAATATACCCAAGCAGTTGTGTATGTATGAGTAGCAACAAGTATTCTAAAGCAACTGTTTTGGTAAAAAACAAAAACAAATAAAAAAACAAGAGTATTTCATTACTGTTTAAAATTCATTTTATTATATTGTTTGTTAAATGATTAATAGGGTCAACATAGTTTTCATTTATCAAACACAATAGTAATGCTTAAACACAAAATACAAAAGTTGTGGACTTTGTTATAATTAGAATAATAACTTGACTTCTGGGAAATTGGTAAATATTTTTGTGGACATAGAAATCAATTAGGCTATTGAACAGTGTTTGTATATAAACACACACACACACACACACACACACACACACACACACACACACACTAGGCAATTACTAAGCTTTTGAATCTCAGCTTCAAGCCCACTCTCCACACTCTACTTGTTGATTGTAGAGCTGGACTGAACCTACATTTCTGTGCTCCAATCTTCCTTTTTGGCTCTGTCAATAAAAAATATTAGAGAGATGCAGCAAGGCTGGAAGAAGAGGAGGCTTTTTCATTTGCCTCCTGTGGGCTTCCTGTCTGTTTGTCATTCCTGTGAAAACCACTGCTACATTTCCTTATACTGGTAGCAGTAGCTATTTCCACGGTAGCATCTGAATTCAGTCAACAGTATTGCCAGAAGTTACAGAATCAGCCTCATCTTGCCTTCCAACCAGGGCTACCAGCTCTGCTCCTTCTGAGTGGTGTGAGTTTAACTTCTGGTAGCCTCTTCTTCAAGTTTTTAAGGTCCTGTCATTTGTTCCCTTGTTTCCTAAGCACTAGTGCTCTTGGTTGTTTCTTATAGTCACTACCACCATGATAGATACCTTAAACATTTTCTTTTCATACTCTATACTTAGCTAACAATTCCTTATATTAATTTATCAATTCAAGTAGCTAGCATTGCTTCAGTTAAATAGGGCCTCACTGATAAATATTCTCACACAAACAAAAAATTTTTCATTAATTTTCAAGAGATTAAATGATCTTGGGTTAAAAAGTTAAGGTTTAACCTGTGTATCTCTAAATCCATGTGTGATCTAAAATTTGGTGATTCTTCAAGATATATGATTGGAGACATGAGAAAAAGAAAATGATTAATGAAAATGTCAGTGAAAATGTGAGAAATAATTGTGAAGATAAAGTAATCATCAAGTCCATTCTGTGCCAATTTTGAACAAGAGATGGAGTATAAAAATAATTGATTATAGGGAAGTAAAAGAGAAAAATTTTTAGGCAATGAAAGTGGAGGAGTAGTTTTGGCATATGGTCTGTAGGAATAGAGTACAGATTTTGACCAGCTGAAGGCAACAGGAAGGAGATGAGTGAAAAACATCTTTTCAGAAAGTTTTTTTTTTTTTTTTTTTAAATGCAAGTACTAGAGCTGCAGAATAAAACATTTAAAAAATATCCAGTCATCTGTAAAGTCACTCTGGATATGCCATAGTATTTCTTATCACAGCAATACAGTTGCTCAAATTTAGAATCCAGAATGGATTTCCTGCAAGATTCTGGCAGCAATTGCTGCACATCTATAACTGTCAGCAGAGTAATTGCATTGTCACTATTAGGAGGTTGTTATCGGTACATTACTTTTACAGGAGAGGAATTCCCATTTGTGACACCTCAGTTCTCCTAATCCCTTCAACTTCTCTGCCAATAGGAAAAGAATCACCATAAGGGTATAGGGCTAAGGACCAGAGGTTGCAAAAATAAATAAACAAACAAACAAATAACAAAAAGATCAGCCAGTGTTCTCTCAGAGCCCAACTCCTAATAAGAAAGACAGAATTCGATTTAATAAAACTTGAACAGGCCTGCTAAAGAAGTAAGGGGAGAAATTAGTGCTAGATTTAAGGATGGCCCAATCCAGGGCTCACCAATGGGAGCCCTATGAATCTTGTTAGTTGTATTCTCCTTCTAAATATGCCTTTATTTCTGGGGACAAACTCTATCTTTGAATCATCCCTCCCTCTGCTGTAACTGACTGTATACCATCCATGTCTTCCAATTATTTAGCATTCAGTGGAGTAAGGTGGAAGTAATTGGGAAAGTCTCCATTCTGCCCTCTGGTCCAGGTCACTGGGATGGGCCTGAGTGAGGCAGAGCTCCATGGAACCATCTTTAGAATTGCACAATTCAAAGTGACTGCCACTAAATGTTTTTTCTTTCTCATCTATTACACTAGTGAGAAAAACATCTCTGAAAAAAGGAAATTTTAGAAGGGAAATGTAATCAGTTCATATACAACTGCAAAGAAAACATATACATCACTCCTGAGAGGGGAAAGGATAATAAGCTGATTTTATTATATCAGAGAGCGGTTTATTTAATTTTGCTTTATTTCCTTCCACAGATTAAGGAATGGGTACTGGAATCACTTAAAAAAAAAATCATACTTTGCATCTCTTCCTGCCCACTTCCTGAGCCAACAGCTTAGTTTCATGCATAGCAAGGTCCATGTGTGGTCCAATAGACTAGCTTCTGGCCAGTTGTGATTATTCAAATTTAGGTTGAATTTAATGAAACTTTTTGAAATTTAAGTTTTGCTATTGCAGCAGCCAACTCTCAGATGCTTCCATAAAACAGTGTAGATTAGAGAGTCAACTCAATAGCTATTCTATTAGTGCCTTTCCTCCATTTTCCATTCCTATGAATTTAGTGTGATTAAAATTAGTGCTTGTAATAAGTTATTATTATTTCCAATGGCCACAACAATATCACTGTGACAAAAACTGAGATATTGTCAGTATCTAGGATGCTTATTCAAGGCATTATAACGGAAGGGTTTGCACTATAGAATAACAGGCAAGATGTTTTCCAAAGCCTTGAGAATTTGGGAATTCTTTGCCTTATGTAGTAGTAGTGCCACCAAGTGTTGGGTGAAAGGGCTCCCAATTTTTGGAATATATACGATTAAAATTCTGACTTAAAAGAATTAACCATAGTGGCCATTAAGCCTGTATAGGTTCATGCTTTGAAAACTTAAGTGCCATATTCATCTATCACAGATTGTAGAACATAGTAAAAATATATATAGTTACAAGTATACTGTCCTTAGTATCCATTTTATTCTAGCTAAAAGAGACATACAACATAACAATCTGAAAGAGCTTAGTGGTTTTTTGTCTTTCCTTTGGCTTCAGTGGTTTTAGGTATTCTGCAATGTACCACCCTAAAACTGCAATTGTCTATGGCATGCATCCAAGAAGGAATAAATTATTTAAACAATGACATTGCCTATGTGCCTCTATGTCATGCTCACTCGTCCTCATTTGCCCAGTCTTCATTCCCAAACTTCCCTTCCTTCCTACCTTGTATCAAAGTCAATCTCTGTGGAGGTTTTCATCCAAAATATGACATGAATGTTATGACTGGAAAAAAATAATAACAGTAAAATGGTGGTTTTTATTTGTTGCATTGTTTTGATCAAAACTGGAGGGAGGAAAAGTCCACTGGTTTCTCCGCATTTATAACTGCAGCCAAAACCTATTTCACTTGTCCTCTGTTGCCATGGTTACCAGCTTTCTCATTTCAACAGGTCAATACAAGCTTTTGGTTTACATAAGGTCGTGGGTAATCCATCTCAGCATTGAACAAACAAAACACCAGCTTTTCTCTCCCTTTAAAAAGTAATAATCCATCAAATCCCTGAAATTACAATTAGCTCTGATTTCTATACTTTATTATTCTCATTCTTATTTTCCTGTTTGTGAATTTATGCTTATGTTCTCGTACTCCAAAAACAAAATGAAACAAAACAGGTTTTGGTAATATGGCAACCTAGTTTGGGTACCACTAGTGTTCTAAACTAAAACATTTGCTGATAATATTCCATTTATTTTATGATGAATATATTTACTAAACCTAGATTTTAAATAACATATTTTATTATTTATTTTTAGAGAGAGGACAAGAGAGGGAGAAAGAGAGGGAGAGAAACATCAATGTGTGGTTGTCTCTTGGACACTCCCAACTGAGGACCTGGCCCACAACCCAGACATGTGCCCTGACTGGGAATCAAACTGGTGACCCTTTGGTTCACAGGCCAGTGCTCAATCCACTGAGCCATGCCAGCCAGGACACCATACCTAGATTTAATGAAACTTCACTTAAAATGTGTAATATAGTTCAGATATGAGAAACTTATCTAAATATTAAGTCATGTACTGGTATATGATTCTCATTGTTTACTAGCTATGGTTATGTTGTTGGGTTTTTTAATGTATGTTTTATTAATTATGCTGTTACAGTTGTCCCAATTTATTTTCCCTTTGCTTCCTGCAGCCCAGAATCCCCCTTCACGCAACCAATCCCACCTCTCTTCCTGCTTTTTTAGTGTGTGACTGTGCTTTCTGCTGGCTAGCCACAGCCACTACCTTGCTACCATGGTGCCATCAAACCATGTTTTCTCTGTCCCAGCTCCTCCTGCCCATCCTACCTGTGTGGATGATTATTTCTTCTTAGGTTATTCCCAAGGAAGCAATGCTATTGATACTATTTTTCTTTATCAAATAAATTACATTTTTCACATTAAAATTTATTTACAACATACTTACATTTTAAAATGAGAATTCCACTAACCTGTGATCATTTACCACATTTTTTGAGGAAACCTTAATATAAGGATTCTAAACTGACACCCATATCAAAACAGATTCCCCTGCTATGTTAAATTTGTGGATGATCATGTGATCTATCATCTAAACCAAAACACTTTTGAATGTGACAACAAGCATGAAACATGACTGTCACAGGCATGCAGAAATGAATGGTTATACCGCTGATTTAGCTACTGTGAAACTAATAAACATTCTTCTCAATTTGTATGAGTCAAGCCCTCCAGGTCACCAAATTTCTCACCACTCCTGGGTATTCACCCATGTGTTACCTACCTGTATATACAAAAGAAAAAATACAAATATAACATCATTCTCTTTTTAAGTAAAGGCTGTAAAGATTGGATGTGTGCATGTGTGGATAATTTTTAATCTATTCATACACAATTGAAAATCTTTGGGTATAGTCCAAGTAGTAGAATTGCTGGATCAAAAGGCAGTTCCATTTTTAGTTTTTGAAGGAAACCCCATACTGTTTTCCACAGTGGGTGCACCAGCCTACATTCCCACCAACAGTATATGAGGGTTCCCTTTGCCCCGCATCCTCGCCAACACTTGTTGTTTGTTGATTTGTTGATGATTGCCATTCTGACAGGGGTGAGGTGGTATCTTATTGTGGTTTTAATTTGCATCTTTCTGATGACTAGTGATGTTGAGCATTCTTTCATGTGCATCTGGGCCCTTTGTATATCTTCCTCAGTGAGTTGTCTGTTCAGGTCCTTTGCCCATTTTTTAATTGGGCTGTCTGTCTCCCTGGTGTTGAGTCGCATTAGTTCTTTATATATTTTGGAGATCAGACCTTTGTGTGAGGTATCGTTGGCAATTATGTTTTCCCATACAGTTGGTTCCCTTTGAATTTTGCTGATATTTTCTTTAGCTGAACAGAAACTTCAATTTGATATAGTCCCATTTGTTGATTCATCTTTGATTTCCTTTGCCCTTGGTGAAGTATCAGTAAACATATTTTTGTGTAGGATATCCAAAAGTTTACTGCCTATATTTTTCTCCAGGACCTTTATGGTGGCACTACTTATGTTTAAATCCTTTATCCATCTTGAGTTTATTTTGGTGTATGGTGTAAGTTGGTGGTCTAATTTTATCTTTTTGCATGTTGCTGTCCAGTTCTCCCAATACCATTTGTTGAAGAGATTGTTTTCACTCCATTTGATGTTCCTTCCCCCTTTGTCAAATATTAGTTGACCATAGAGTCCTGGGTTAATTTCTGGGCTCTCTATTCTGTTCCATTGATGTGTATGTCTATTCTTATGCCAGTACCATGCTGTTTTGATGACAGTAGCCTTGTAGTATTGTTTGAAGTCCGGGATTGTGATTCCTCCTACCTTGTTCTTCTTTCTCAAGATTGTGGTGGCTATTCATGGGTATTTTTGGTTCCATATAAATGTTTGAAGTATTTTTTCTATTTCTGTGAAGTCTGTCATTGGTATTTTAATTGGGATTGCATTGAATATGTAGATTGCTTTGGGTAGTATGGACATTTTAATGATGTTAATTCTTCCCATCCACGAACATGGTATATGCTTCCATTTATTTGTGTCTTCCTTGATTTCTTTCTTCATTGTTCTGTAATTTTCAGAGTACAGGTCTTTTACCTCCTTAGTTAAGTTGATTCCTAGGTACTTTATTTTTCTTGTTGCTATGGTAAATGGGATTTGTTTTTTCACTTCTATTTCTGTTGTTTCATTATTGGTATACAAAAATGCTTTTGATTTCTGGATATTGACTTTATAGCCAGCTATTTTGCTAAATTTGCTTATTAGGTTGAGTAACTTTTGGTGGAGCCAATCGGGTTTTGTACATACACTATGATATCATCTAAATGCGGAATTCTTATACATATAAAAATTCTCTTGTTATAAATATGGTTTAGAAATACACAGAGGTCTTCTCTATAAAATTGTACCTAAATACAGATTAGAGAAAGATGTGTTTTAAAAATCACTACCATCTAAAATAGAGGCAATTCCGTTCTCTCACAAAACATATAATTGAAGCTACTTTTTTTTTTTTTAATTTTATTTCATTATTTTTAGAAAGAGGGGAAGGGAGAGAGGCAGAGAGGGAAAGAAACATCAATGTATGGTTGTGTTTCACCTGCCTCCAGCCACAGATCTGACTGGAGACCTGGTTTGCAACCTGGTTATGTGCCCTGGCTGGGGAATCGAACCTGCGACCTTTGGGTTCGCAGGCCGGCACCTTAACCACTGTGCTACCAGCCAGGGCTACTATTTTTTTTTTTTAAAGAACCACTATAGTTTTCTTTTTCTTTTTTTTTTCTTAAAGATTTTATTTCATTATTTTTAGAAAGAGAGGAAGGTGGGGAAACAGCAATGTATGGTTGCATTTCACCTGCCTCCAGCCACAGACCTGACTGGAGACCTGGTTTGCAACCTGGTTATGTGCCCTGGCTGGGGAATCGAACCTGAGACCTTTGGGTTCTCAGGCCGGCACCTTATCTACTGTGCTACCAGCCAGGGCCAGTTTTCTTTTTAAAAATATTTTATTTATTATTTTTAGAGAGAGGGGAAGGGAGAGAGGCAGAGAGGGAGAAAGACATCAATGTATGGTTGTCTTTCACCTGCCTCCAGTTATAGATGTGGCTGGAGGCCTGGCTTGCAACCTGGTTGTGTGCCCTGGCTGGGAATCGAACCAGTGACCTTTGGGTTCACAGGCCAGAGCCTTATCCACTGCACCACTAGCCAGGGCTTGAACCTATTTTTAAACTGATTATTAATTTATCATTGATATACAATAATAATTACATATGTAAAACAGTACATACTACATGGTTCCATTTATATATATGGAATATAAATCCTAGTTCCCAGAGTGGGCCATTTTAAGATGTTATCTGTTCTCTGTGGTTATAAAAGAAAGTATTATTTTATTCCCATAAAAATTTACATTAAAAATGTGTACTTTCAAATTTTGCTTATCTGAAGAGAATTAATTAATAACAAATACAGAATATTTCTTCAAAGAGGAGTATAATCCTAAGCCAGTAAGAAGGACATAATGTGATGTGTTTGTTCATTTATAAGTGTATGTTTGTATATTTTTCATTATTGTCACATTCTAAATGTGAGAATTCATGTACTGGTTAGGCAGCAGTAATGTGTCCGATCTCTTTGTTAGGAAAACAGAAAGTCTGTGGAAGATGTCATTATTGCTCAAATTAAAGGTGAAATGCTATTTTCATTTACTGGTCTATCAATTAGCCAAGAAATACCACTTCAACCCAGTGTAAATCAAAGACCTTGCTTGAAGGCTAAATTTCTAATTCACACACATGCTTGCTCTTTTTTCTCTTCTTTTGTGAGGCCTCTATTGTATCTGGGAATGTAGGACAGACAATTGAATAAGCTAACAAAAAATCTAGGTTTTTCAACTAACATTGTGTCATCAATTAAAGCCTGTGCTTTTCACTTATATTAGTCATTGCTGATCATTGGATTCATTATATGGTTTCAATTATTTTCCCTCAGCTTTATTTTTACAATTTGTAACATTTACCACAGCTCGTAATTTATTTCTTTAAAAAACATTAATGAACAGGGGATGGAGAATGGATGGATTGAATACATGAACAAAATCAAAATGAAAGGCCATGAAAAGAATGGAAAATAGGGTATAAAGAGGTAAATTGATGGTCTGAGACAAGTATAGTTATGAAAAACAGTTCAACGTAAAATGATTTTTACTGAAGGAAAAATAAAACAATAAACATTAGGACACTTCTCTTCCACAGAATCCAGTGAGTTTTATACATAAGTTTAGTAGCTTAAAGGAACTCATAAGCTGGATAAAAAAATGAAGTGATAGTATACACTTTGAATCACTTGGTTAAGTGGCAGGATAATATCATGGTAGAAATTTTTTGATATATAAAAATCTGGGATGTTCTTGCTGGTAACCATTGCTTCTGAGGCTTAATATATTTTTCAAAATGACCTAAGGCCCTGGCTGGTAAGGCTCAGTGGATTGGTGCGGGCCTGCAAACCCAAAGGTCACTGGTTTGATTCCCTCTCCAGTCAGGGCACATAACCAGGTTGTAAGCCAGGTCTCCAGCCAGGTCTGTAGCTGGAGGCAGGTGAAAGGCAACCATATACATTAATGCTTCTCTCCCTTTCTTCCTCCCTCCCTCCCCTTCTCTCTGAAAATAATGAATAAGATCTTTAATCAATCAATCAATCAAATGACCTAAGCTAAGACCAAGTATCTTCCAAGCACGAAGTAATATATTGTTAGATTTTCTAAGAAATTAAATCTATTTTAGCATATGTTTAATAAAATATTTCTTCATATTCCTAAATTGTGATATGATTTGTAAAAGTGATATGATTAATTGTTGTTAAATATAATTGGAAGACCTGTGCATTTTTTAGCTAATCATGTTTTATTAGCTAATCATGTATTTTTCTTTAATTTAATGTCTTGAATTGTTTAAAAGATAAATATTATCATAAATTCCTACATAAGCCCAACTTTGTCTTTATGCTTGATCAATTTTCTTGTTTTTTAGTACCATTTAAATGAGCTTAATGCTAAGTGTAATGTTATATAACTGGTAGCATATAAAACACATATTTAATATATTACTTTCTGAGAGTTTTCCCAGAGGTTATCAATCACATGTGAAGAATTACCCAGCAACTGACAAGTGATTAAATAAAAAGAATTCATGTGCAATTTTTATGAAGAATATAGTCATCACAAAGCTAGATTCAGGGGAGCACCTTTAACTAAAGAAGCTGTTTCAACATCCCTACAATTTTCCAATCCATAGGATCTTATAAATTCTTACTAATTTTTAATTTTTTTAAATGTAAATGTTAAGTAATCTAATAATAGGCAAAAAATGGCAAATGAATTATTTATTTGACTCAGATATTTTTTATATTATTTAACTCAATATGTTTGTTATACATACAGAGTATAACCTTTTAAAAGTGAGAATCAGAGAAAAATTATTTTTTCTGCTTAAAATTACTTGCTTAAAATTAACATATCCATTTGGAAAAAAGTGACAAACCTATTAATTTGAAAATACTAGTATTTATATAATGTTCTAATAATCTTTCTAGGCACCCAACACGTTTCACTATTAAACTGAATTTATTTTAATGAAAAGTTAAATCCATTATTTGAAACATTCCCCTTCCTAGTTCTTTCTTTAAAATTTTATGTCGCTTCTGTTGACTTAGCTTAATTTAAAATCTGTGCTTGTTAGTCCTTCGCATATTATGCAACCAAATCCTAACCCCTTGGGTTTTTATCATTCTTTCCCCTCCACCAATCTTCTATGTTCTTTTCTCTGAGAGTGAATGCATTGGAGGAAAGGCTTGCCTTTAATTACTGACCTTGAACTGTGGAATGCATTAGAGAATGAGAGAGAAGCTTATGTGCCTGAAATGTGGCACAGCTGTCATTTTCTTTAGGCTAAATTAATGAGCATTGCTGTTTGGACACCTGGGTTATAGTTTTGCTCTGCAACCAACTAGCTGAGCAACATTGATCTGAGCCCACATGGGACCTCAATGCCTATATCTCTAACATTAAAGCTCTGTACTAAATTATCTCTAAAATGCTTAAATTTTTAATGGTTTTAATGATCAACTCCCTGCTTTTGTCTGCCTTGTGGGTGTTGACACCTCTGATTCTGTGTAGATAGCTTATAGAATATTAAAACTCAATTTTACAACATTTGCAGCTTAGGAAGCCATAACAGTGCTGATTAGGGATAATATTGAACTTCATGGATAAAGTACGCTTTGTATTACCTGTAGATTTCTTTTATCAAAGCTGATATCTGCTTATAATGCCAAACGTTGACTGTAAAATTATTTTGCTATATTAGATGCATAGTGGCTCAGTTTAAGATTGGCTTCTTACTATAAAAATAAAATTAGCAATATGAAGACTGAGGTCTTTGTTTGAAATTTATGTTTTAAGGGAAAGGAAAAAGATAACCTTTTTGCCTCACCTCCTGGATATATATATGTTACCTTTGCATTTTATGCACCTTTGTTAGCACTTGTCCCAGCTTCTTTTGTTAGTATGTGTCCAATTTCTTCTTGTCTCATTTGATTCAATTAAAAAACTTAATAGTCAGAATTTTCTTATAAATCCTTGTTTCCTCAATGTCTAGGTAAGTGACTTGTTCAAACTAGGGCTTAAGAAAATTTTATTAGCTAGATGAATAAAAATCCTCTTCACAAAATAACTCATTGGCACAATCCCAAACTTATGTCAAATATACATAGTGAAATATATGTAAATACCAAGTTGATTTTTATACATTGCCATATTCATATAAATAAGTACTCTATTGAAAATTTAAAAAATTACTAATTATAGGTTTAATAAAAATTAGCAAACCCTTATATAGCCATTTCTAGGTACCAGCAATGTTTTCATATGAATATATTTTATATATAGCCTTTCCAAAACCCCTATGAGGTAGGTGTAATTGTCATCACCATTTAATATATGATAAAAGTGAAACACAGAGGAGCTAAGTTACTTGCCTAAGGTTATAGATCTCATAAGTGATGAAGTCACAGTTTAATTGAACTAATTATAGTATTGTGGACATCTGAGACCGCAGTAAAGTGAAAGAAACAGATACTGGTTGTAGAATAAAAATGTTAAGAAAATAATTTATGAGTAGCTGAGTTGGGTGGTTTCAGTGAAGAAAGATAGGAGAAGAGAAAATAGCAAAAAAAGTAGATTTAATGACATTATATGAGGCACAAGTAGGAATGGGAAATGATGCAGATTATTGTCTGGGTAACTGGTGGTGCCATCAAAACAGTATAGGAAACAATGAGGGGAAAACATTTGGCAAGAATAAAATAAATATGTCAAATTTGACAAGTTCACCTTGAGATATTCATTAGATATCAATCTGAACTGCAGATATGGATTTAGAAGGAAGCCATTCTAAAGAGGTAAGAAGAGACCAAGCAGAGGTCATTGAAGACAATAAGGGAATACCTCATATGGAAGAAAGCCAATGGTTCAGGATAATAACTCTTAAACATCTTGTTTTCAGGAACCTTAGACTCTGAAATATTAATGAGAACCCCAAAACAGCTTTTCTTTATATGGGTTATATACATCTATATTTACCATGTTAGAAATTAAACAGAATTTTTAATATTTACTGAGTACTTTAAAATAACAAAAACAGTATGGTTGGCATAAATAATATATTGAAATATTTATATTATGCAAACAGAAATTAAAAGACTGGCACTATTTTACATTTTGCAAATCTCTTCAATACTTGGCTTGCTATAAGAGAAATTCTCATCGGTCCTACACTCAACTTACTGTAACATGTTGGCTTTTTCAAGTACATGAAGAAAATATTGCCTTATACAAATATGTAGTTATAAAATAGATGAGTAGTTAAGAGCATTTATAGATGCTTGTTGGTGTTCTTGTTTAGATACTACATCAAAACTTCATGATGGTCACTTCTTGAAGTTTCTTTAAAATGTGAAATCTAATGCCTTATCAATTAATTTTTTGTTTCTTCTGTTCAATAAAAATCAGTTGTTTTATCTTGTACTTTGAATGGATCTACCCACATGTGATTTTGGTATTCTCATGACCATTTTGAAAATATTAATTCACTGAGGTATATATATCTTCCAAATGTTGTTGCAGTTTATTTATGAAATATTAAAGTATCTAATCAGAGTGGTCTTTAAGTATTTGGATTCATCAAGCTTATATGGTGGGTACAAATTTTCAGAAACTCGCTTTCACTTAAAAACTTGAATGCTGTAACTTTCCACACAAAAAAAATATCAGCCGAATGTGAAGATACAGCTTATTTCATAGCTGCTGTGAAAATACCCAAATATGAATAACCATAAGTTTTCATGTGTTGTTTGAAGGAAAATGCAGTAGCATGGAAAAAGCAGCTAGTTCAGCTCCCAACCCCATTATCAAGTGCTTTGCCTTGAGTCAGCCATGTATGTCATCAGTATGCAGCAGAGGCTCCAGGCATACTTCCCACTTTTCCATACAGAATTAGAATGATGTGTGCTGAAGTGTAGAGATTTAAGTAAACTCATAACTTTGCTCCTGCACCAAGGGAATACTTAAGTGAAATTTATTTTTCATATGAATTTTTGGCAATGGAGAATACAATGACTCAGTTCCTATGGGTTCTTTTGTTTTGGTTTTTGATTGAAGTGCCATAAATTTCATCCGCCATGCTTTTGCATCAATAGTGCAAATGCCAGTGCAATGCAAGAAGGAAGTAGCACATTAATATTACTATAAAAATAACTTGACTTTGCAGACCCCAAGGAGTTGCGTCTTGACGAGAAGCGTCAAGGGTTTGAGAACTGCTTATCAAGCGATGAATCAAAGATCACATAGAGCATAAAAATGTTGTTTAAAACTATAAACTTGGATTTAGCTGCCAGCTCTATATCTTAATAACTGTGAACCTGAGTAGATTTCTCTAAGACTCAAATTTTAATATAAAAAATTAGGATGAGTGCAGAATCTACATGTGTTGGGCATATGTCATTGATTTGGCTTCTGAAATCTTTTTGAGATATAAGTGACACATAACATTATATCAGTTTCAAGTGTACAATGTAGTGGTTCATTATTTGAAGGCTCACAATGTCCATGAGCATGAGGGTGTGTATTGTAAGTGATGTGAACCAGACTCCAGACTGACCAGTCTGGGTTGTGGGGCCTCAGGGCAAGCAAATCTCCTGAGGTCTCGGATATCTGGCTTCCTTTGGGAAGAGTCATCAGGACTGCAGCACCTGGGACCTGATTCTACTGTCCCTGATGCTGTGTCCCAACCCATCCTCTTTCTGCCCCTTCATCTGGACTTTCGCAACCCCCATATACCCGACAGTGCATCCTGTGGGCTCCAACTGCCCCACACTCCATATACTTGGACCAGACCCCCGCCCTGTCTCCATGTGAGCCCATGGTTTAAGAAGAAGGAAGAGGAGAAGAATTTAAAAATCCTGAAGTCTTAACTTCTTTTTATGGTGAAGAATTTGTCTGGTTATATAAGTCTTTTGGGAGAGAAAAGGCTACCTTTCTATTGTAGTAGCTGCCAGCGCTAGACTTTTGCTTGCCCACTCGCTTCATCTCTCTTTTAGCTAGACCAGAGACATTTAATCTATACTCTCCTAATCAACCTTTTATTGCTATGTTTTAACTGGCTGGAAAAGCAATTAGGGTAAGAGACACAATGCTACTAGCAAAGCTGCAAGCTCAAGTTCCTGGCATAGAAGTAAAGAACTTGTATTGCTGGTATGAATAGAATTTGCAAAAATGTTGAGTTCCTATCACTGAAGGTGCTAGAATATAATTTGTATCTTTTGATGCTTGGCTAGAGCAGTTCTTTCTTCATTAATGAGTTCTGCTCATTAATGCTCAGTCCAAAAGTTTAGGCCTTGAGTCTTCCCTCCAGCTTTCTCAGCCATTCTGCAAGGTCCTGGCTGTCCTTAAACAGTGTCTGCATCTGTTGTTTATAATCAGAATCCTGGGGAATAAACCACTTTATATTGTAAATTTAAATGAAGTACCTTATGGAAAAGACTTGTAAAATTCCTCAATAATAAATAAATAATAAATCAACAAATGCATGTTAGACTAAAGATAGATTCCATATTCTTTTCTTCTCTATATACTTTTTTCAAAACATCACACTGCTTCTATCAAAGTAGTAAATGGTGAAGTAGGTAAAGATGGATGAATCCTTATTTTGTTTGTACTTACTGGCTATTGCCCAGACTAACTTCAAATGATAAACATCCATATAGTAGTACACAAACCTTTATAGCTTAAATCATCTGGTGTAGGGATAGAACTAGAGGTGAAATATCACAGTAAGTAATGGTGAAAATAATTGATAACTCCAAAGCAAGAGAATAGTTCCATGTTTGAAGACAAGATGATGGTATCTCTCTTTTCTGGACAATGGATATAAATAAAAATCTAGCCACTGCTGCTATAAAAACAAAGAACTGTAGGCTACATGGCACGGGAAGGAGAATGATGAGCAAAAATGGAAGCAGATAAAAATAATGATTAATATAAAAAACAGCCAAAAATGCAGAAATGCCTATTTTTCTTGTCTTAGTCCAGCAGTCTCTGTTTGAATCCTTCCAGAGTGTTGGACCTCAGTGTGTGTGTCTGGTATCCCACATACAGGACTTTCTGGAATTTTATACTTTTGGCCTTCAAACAACCCAAATATTAGGATGTTAAACATCGACACTTAAAGTGTTTTTAAGATGCCTATTTATACTATTTTGACCTATCCTTTGGTGTCCTGCTATAAGAGAAGGTCTGTCATCTTGAACAGGAGGTTTCTGTGAGCCTGTATTTCAGTATTTCATTGCAGATAATTTCTTACTGTTTTCCTTGTAGCCCAGAGCTTCCGCAGAGTTCATCAAAGACATCCAAGAGGAACATGGAACGAAAATGAGAAGTTCCAGTATACCCATGGTACAATGTTGGCTCTCCAGAACATATCTGGCTTGAAGGTGTGTTCTGCTAAGAAATTGGAAAATGGCTTTATCATATTTTCTGTATTATTTTATGAGAGTCAAAGAGGGATGAAATGAGAATAATAAAATGGCTTGCAAACCGATGTCAATTGAGAAAATTTGGAAATCATTAAACCTGACAAAAACAGAACAATTTTATCCTCAGCAAGATAATCAATATACTTAAACTGTTTAACAGTTTTCAATTGCCAAGAAAATGTGTCAAATTTAAAAAGTACATTCAAATACTGGAAATATTTTGAGAATGTTTGGACATAAATTTCGGGTGTGATTAGAGTCTTAATGGTATTTTCACCTCATTGAGAATAAAAATTGTTTTCATGGCTTGTAAGTTATTTTAGACTTTTGGACTCTGAAGTTGGTTCATGTTTCTGGAAATAAACCATGTAAGAAAATAGACCAGATACCCTGCTGATTGCTACTTCTCTGGTGTGTGCTCTGCCTGCACCCCATGGTCTCTTGTTCTCAGTTCCTGGGGCACTAGCTCACACATTTTTCATATTCCTTTTTAAAATCTAACAAATCCTTAGTTCATAGATGACATTCAGTAAGTATTTTCCCAGCAAAATAAATGGAAAGGTGAGATATAGATCTTGAGAGGATTGCATACTAAAGAAATAATTCAATAATAACTCAACAAATATTCTGACTAGGTGAGGCCACTGCCACTTGGACTTCTGATGGAGAGGACACAAACTAGTTGGAAAAGTGCATGTGTTGGAAGAGGTTGAGAAGGGAATACACATTTTGAATTCAGAATGGTATAGACGATAGTGGGTGCAAATTCTCCTTGACACCTTTTAAGACTTGGAATGTTTATATAAAAATTACTAAGTCTTTGTTTCTCAGATTGTAAAATGCTGGCAATGAGGATATCTACATTAGAGATTTGAATGTACTTCCTTCTCAAGCAGCTAGTTTCAAATTTAGGTAGTGGCACTCCTAAATTATTTTCGTAATTTAATTTTACAATTACTATGTAACCTAATTCAATATGTTAATAATTTTGAAGTAAGGCACAAACTGATACCAAAAATAGTAAAAGGGGATATTAAACACAGAGTAAAAGTCTCCTTTTCTTTGCTCAAAGCTAGTCCCAATCCCAGTCTTCAGAGGGTTTCAATTTTAAATATTGCTGCCATATTTTTTCCAATGGCTCTCTTCTATAGTATAAATAATATGCTTATGCCTCTATTTCATGATTTATCACCTTTCAATAATATGTGTTCCCTCCATCTATAAAAGATGAGGACTCCCATTCACATAAACTGATTTCTGCCACATCTTTGTCTTTGTGCAAGTTAATCTTTTTGCTTTTAGTTCTTTTTGGTTAAATTTGTTGATCTACTTGATGCATATGATTCTCTATTTACTTTACCCATCAGCATTAGACTTTATGTTATGACTTGAACTATTTTATGTAAAGTGCTTCTGTGTCACCTACTTTTCTTTCTCCAGCTTTTGTCTTCCAAGTCATTTTTGCATTCTTAAGCTTTACAACACTCAGTTCTGTAATTAGAGCTGATTTATTGAATCAACTTATAGACTAAGCATAGAAGATAATGCCCATCAGCCACTTAGTGCTTCTCATTGACCTCTCATTTTATAATGTTTTAATTTCCCATTAGATAATAAATATCTTGAGATCAGAAATAATCTACCTTTATTTCATTTAACATCACCTTTACTTGGCACAGTAACAGCTTTCTGCCAAGCGCTGAAACACATTAGTAGTATGGTAAGTTACTAATAGTGAGTGCTAATGAAGTCAAACAGTAGGGCACAAGGCCCCAGTTATGTGATGGTTTGGGACTTTAATCCTGGGTGTATCAGCAAAAGAAAGGCAGGGAACTGTGTTCAGCAAACTGTGTTATTTAGTAGCTTATCAAATCAGAGAAGTGTTTACAAGCAATAAGGCAGAGTCAAGGACTGGAATTGGCACGGTGGATGAATCAAAAAGGAGGTTTGTTTCCAATTCAAGAGAGGATATTGCCTAGCATGGGAGGCAGGTCAGACCAGATACAGCAACAAGGAACCACTATTGTAATTCTTCTTGCTCATAGTCAGGAGTGACCAGAAGCTTGAGATAGACATGAAATTTTCTTGGTAAGTTAAGCAACTCTCCCCTTGTGAGGGGAGGGGAGGGTGAGTGAGTAAGGCAAGTCATTGATGAGAACACGATTTTTTTCTCTTTGAAATAGAAGCACTTTCTAATTTAGTACTGATATTGTTTCAGCAATTGCATACACAACAAGGTTACATTAAAAATATTACTTTAATTTAAAAATTATTGCAGTATTACATAAGCATAATCATATAAAGTTTTTATTTTATTTTAGATGTTCTTGCTTTCTTTAAACTGCAGTAAATTACCATATAGATTAAAGTAATAACAGATTTAAAATTATTTCAGTTTCATTTTTATTATCTTTCATTGGAAAATGAGCAAAATGATCTTCCTTTTGCTTATCCTTATATACCTATTGTCATATTATGAATATCACAACATTGTGATTTATTTGTATAATATTAATTACATTTATAGTGTTAGAAGATGTATTAAAATAGCATTTTCTTTTTTTTAAATAGCATTTTCTTAGGTAAGCTAAACTTTAAGAATGTGTTTATCAGTATGTATCTCTATGACAATAAGTAAGTAAAACAATTTTTCTTAAAATAAAATTACCAAGAGAGATGGGAATATCACCTTTTGGTTCTCGAATAAAATATATGAAGCTCATAAGACCATACTTCATTGCAAATGTGAAAACAGGATTTCCTTATACTGGTTATTGATGTACCCAACATTGAGTCCTCTGTTCTTGCCTGAACTTGCTCTTCCCAGATCTAAGCACAGAACCTGCAGGCTCAGACTCTCTATTTTTTATTTAATTATTTTGTTATATGTTCATTGAAAGTCATCTATTACATTTATACTAGATCAACAGGATTCAGTTCTTATTCCATTTTTCACCTCTGCTTCTCCCTCCAAAAAGTGGTCTTCCCAAGCCCTAGCTTACATCTTTTCAATTTGGCCAACATGCATCTCTGAACAATTGCAACATGTCTGGCATCATGTCTCACTTCCTGGCTTAGATCATGGACCCACCCTTCCTTGGGCTAGTAATATGTCAGTAGGGTTATGGCAAACAAGGGAGCAGAGGGTGGGATCGTCTCTATCCTCAAGTGCAGTTCACAGGTCCACTTCCATGTCCAGAAGGGAGGGCTCAACCTCACCTAAATGACATGTGCTCTGAGTAAGGGGGAGGTTGTTCCCTAAAGAGAAGTCAAGACACTGCTACCAGAAGGAAGTGATAAATCTTGGGCCACTGCACAAACTCACAGATGTCCACTGCATTGACTATGCACCCTGAAGTTAGAATTTGGCTTTTAACCTTTATTAATATGGGCTTTAATGGTGTAGAATTGATAACACAAGCATATTCTCTACAAAAAGTGTGTATTAATAGCATAGCCATACTTTTAAATTAAAATATATAATACATGAATATTTATATTATTTTAAACATCTTACAGGTAGATGATAAAATTGGTCAGCCAATCACAATACATCTATTCATCTTTCTTAGTTACTCATCAGAATGGATAAACTTAAACCATGTTTACTAGGTAATATTTGTTTATCTTAACTGCTAAGCTTAATATATGAAGATTTATTCAAATATGAAGATACTAAAATTGATTAAGCAATTTTTGAAATTTGCATTAGCCGTTAAAGGTAGAGACTATATCCGAATCCTGACTTTATCACTTAACAGCTGTGTGATCTTGGGCAAGTTAGTTAACCCCTCTATTCACTTCTCTAATTGTAAAATGGAGCTTATTTTTAAGAATTCCTGCCTTATAGGAATGTCATGAGAATTAATAGAAGTAATATGGTATGTAAAGTGCTTAGAACAGTAATGTCACCTAGTAAGTGCCTAATCAGTATTTATTTTTTATAATTATTACTCCAATAAAAATATATACAGAGCACATTTTATTCTTGGAATTTATAATATAAAATATATAAATATTATAATAAAATTAAGGAAACACATTTTCTTTTCATCTATTTTGATTAATTAGTGAAGGTAAGCAATTTGTTAAAAGTCACGCAGATTATAATTGACAAAGCCAGAAGTTAAAACCAATCTTCCTTAATTCCAAAGTTTGTGGTCTTTTATCAATTATGATATTCTGCTTTTGAAGTAAATAATATAATGTGACTTATTTTATATCAAGTCGCCTTAACTATGTAAATGTGTATATATTCATATTCTGGTCATATCTTGTATATTACATTCCTTAATGTGATTTTATCACATAACTACTTTTTTTCTTGAAACAAAAATAATTCCAAATTTTAAAAGTTCCCAAAGGGTCAGATATTTGATGACACAAAATCTGTAACTGAGCATATGTAAAACACCACAATATTAAAAGCACATTGGAATGCTACCAGTGTTTACTTCTAGGTGATGAGATAATTTCTTGTTTATAAATGTATTTTTCCAATCATAAGAGAGAGCAATAAATGACTGATGGGTAAGCAAGTGGAAAGGAAGCCAGGCCATGTGTGACCAGAATTATGCCAGAAAGCTGGCACGCAGAGCCAAGGCAAGACTTTCCTTTGGGAGCCACTGAACCCCTAAAACTTAGCCATTATCAAGGAATGAGCCAATTACTTAGGATCTCAACCAACAACTTTAGCAAAGAAAATTTTCTGCCTAATTAATGTAAAAATGTCCTTTAAAAAGATATTATTTATATTGTATTAACTTTGTATTTGCTGACAGCTTTCTTTTGTTGGGGCTTCTAAATGCCCATGATTATTTCAGGTTTTAAGTGAAAGAATGTGGTGACTTTCTATTACCAAAGAGATACACACACACAATCACACACACACACTCGCACTCAGTGGAGGGGTGGAGAGTGGACAGGGCAGCGGATCAGAACAGCGTGTCTGGGGGTTGCCTTGTATTTCAAGTCAAGGCTGCTCCAGTGGTGAAGGTGCCACATGGGGAAAACAGATTGTGACAAGTAATCTGAAGGGAGAAGGTTTTTCATAGGAAGAATAAATCAGTTTTCCAGGTTATGGTTTCCAGCTTGGAAAGAACATTAAAGATGATCTCAATATGTTCATTTTAAAAATGAGGGGGGAAAAGGTGATGTTAGATGACCTCTTCAAGGTCACTGAATAGGAAGAGCTAAAGCTTAGATCTCTAACTCTTAGGGTCTTTCCTCTACTGATACATAGAATACATTGAATTTAAATATGAAACAAACCAACTCTATTAGAGAATTATACTTATTTAATTTACTAGGTGGAATTAGAGAGAAGGATATATGTGATTTGAAAAATGCTTAAATAGTCGCTGGTTCGATTCCCAGTCAGGACACATAAGCAGGTTGCAAACCAGGTTTCCAGCCAGGTCCATAGCTGGAGGCAGGTGAAAGGCAAACTTATATTCATGTCTCTCTTCCTCTCTTCCTTCCCCTTTCTCTGGAAATAATAAATAAAATATCTTTAAAATTTTTTAAATAAATAAAAATAATTTAAAATGCTTAACTAAAGAATATTTAAATTCCCAGGTTTGCACCAGGAAGAATACATTTAAAAAACTTAAGATATCTATTGTTATTTGTTCTTTGACTCTCCTTGTGGCAACCAAGTGAGATGCATCAGTGTTTTTTTGTTTTTCGTTTTTTTTTTTTAATAAAATAAGCATTAAAAAAAATTTTATTTCATTATTTTTTAGAAAGAGGGGAAGGGAGAGAGGCAGAGAGGGAGAGAGACATCAGTGTATGGTTGCATTTCACCTGCCTCCAGCCACAGACCTGACTGGAGACCTGGTTTGCAACCTTGTTATGTGCCCTGGCTGGGGAATCGAACCTGCGACCTTTGGGTTCGCAGGCCGGCGCCTTAACCACTGTGCTACCAGCCAGGGCTTAAATAAAATAAGCATTTTAAAAATCAAGAATATTTTGTCCAATTTGAAATAGAATTCAGAGATCTTCTAGCTGAGCAATGAAAATACATTTTTTCCTTTCAATAGTATAAATGCAGCAGTGTTAGTAAATATGGCAGTGTTAATAATCCTGTAGACCTAGTAAATACAGTAATAATGTTGTAGTGTTAGTAGTATGCCATGGTGTTGGTAAATAAAGTAGTAATAATGTAGTGTTATTAGATATGGTAGGGTTAGTGATACTGTAGTAGTAGCAAATACTGTAATGTTTTATAAAGCAGATCCCCCCACCCCAGCCTCTAGGTACAAATACTATAGTGTTTTGCCATATCAGCCCCTGGTGGCGACCAGATGAGACCTCACTGGGAATTAGTCACTACTGCAAAGAATTACCTCCCGTAGCTGGACGTGGAGAAGCAAAGACCCAGCCATTGTGCCTTGACCCAGAACTTGCTCTAGGTTCATCTGTGACCTTTTTTGCCTCTATATTGAGTACAAGCTTATCTTTTTGCCCAGTCCTATCTTCTATAGTCTCTGATAGCTGTATCTCTTGAGAGGTCTTTCCAGCATCTCTGTGTTCAGTCTCCTCTCAGTTTGTTTCCACTAACAACTGAACTGCACATTTAGGTTGTCACTGTGCTTCTGACCTACTGGTTAGAGATGATAGGTGCCAATAACCTTCACCTCGGGTTCAATAAATTTGCAAGAGAGGTTTACAGAACCCAGAGAATTATTTTACTTATGAGGTCACTGATTTTTATAAAGGAATATAGTTCAGGGGCAGCCAGGTGGAAGAGATGCTTAGGGCAGGGCATGGGGTCGGGGTAAGGACCTTCTGTGACCTCTCTGCACTCGCCGCTCTCCCCAAATTTTCAACCCCAACCCAGAAGCTCTCTTAATCAAACTCTGCCATTTTGGCTTTGTATGGAGGCTTCATTACAGAGGTGTGATCAACTAAAGCGTTGGTCATTGATGGTTATTTCACTTTCCAGCCCCATTCTCCTCCCAGAAGTGGAGGGTGGGGTGGAGATAAAAGTTTCAATACTCTAATCAGGAGGTAGGTCTCCTGGCAACCAGCTGACATCATTAGGTTACCTAAGGGCTTTTCCCATCACCTTATTAACAGAAAAGTCAACTTTGTTGCTGTGTTCACTACGAAATTGTAAGGGTTTTAGAAGCTCTCTGCCGGAGATGAGGACTAGGACCAAACATGTATTTCTTATTATGAATTCGATACTGGAAGCTTGGAAGCAGACTTCTACCCCGCCTCTCCACACTGAGCTTCCTGCTAAGCGAGTGACTTTGGCCCTGTGAGATCTTTAGCTAAGAACCCAGTCAATTTCACCTGATGCAGTACCAACAAAGCTGTGATAAATGGATGTTGTTTTAAGCTGCAATTTGTGATCATTTGCTATAGCAGTGATAGAAAACTTATATGAGAAATAGGTATCATCAGGTTCAGGGTGTTTAATCATCAATCTACTTTGTTCCAATGTGTCAACTTTCTTCATAATTTCGATGATCAGTGATAGAGGTGCACAAACTCACAGACTCCTCTGTGTCTAACTCCTAAGTGATTTTTAAAATAGAATATAACAGATACCTATTTTTAAATATAATTACTATAAACATTAAATCCTGCTTTCTGTGCTTGATATATTCCCTTCATCATACCCAGCTAGGTTGGACCAGTAAGGTTACTATGAATTAAACCCAAATAAACTTTCCTATATCAGAATTTTAGATGTTTAGATCAAAATTCCATCTGTCCTTTTTTCTAGAATGTGCTCTGTGTTTCTTGGTTAGGTACAACAATGCAAAATAGGATCGTTGTCCCCTAGGGTTGATGGCTGTGAATTGCATTGCTTCCATAAACTTGATAGAGCTGACCTTATGCACACAATGATACAATTCTGCTTTTAAGTTTTTCTTCATGCTAATGCTCAGCACCAGGGACATATTCTGATGGGAAGTGTCCAGGTTCTGTTTGGAGAAGCTAGTTCCTTCAGCATTTCAGAGACAGATGTCTAAAGATCATTTCCAAACCTTGTAACATAGCCTGCATCTTAATGACACATTTGAATGAGAAGACGTATGTATTCTGCATCAGTTAAAGGGATATGACTTAAAATGAAAGTGAATAAATGGTCGACCAGCTAAAGGATAGAGTTTACATTGTGAAGTGTGCTAACCCTTATATATGGAGGTAAGTCTTTCTTTAATTTTTTTTTTATCAAGGGATCATACTACTTTAAAATATCATTTTACGTTCATGTTATCAGTTAGATGTTTGTAACACTTCTCTAAGTTTTTTTTTTCTTTTGCATATTTGTTCTTTATGTTAAAAAACCCTTTGTGTCCCATGATTTAGAAATAATTGGTTATATGCAGGCCAATCAATTTCCTTTGCAGTGGCAAGCATTGCTCTTGATGTTCAGTCCAGAATGAAATGCAAAATTATTGCTTCTAATCATATGCAAATTGCCACTGGAGTGTCAGAGATGATTCCTTACTATTCATTATCAGGGAATTCAGGTAAGGCTATTAAAAGAAGATCTACCAACATATTTTTTAAACTGCTTGGCTTCTGTTACAGAAGAACTGCATATATTAATCAGGACATTTTAAACTCCTTAATAGGATGCAAAATCTGCTTTCCTAGTAAATGTAAGCTTTTATATCCCTCACCAAATTCCTATGGACTTAAATTTTTACTTAATATTCTGCCTCTTTATAGTGTACCTGCTTTTTTTTCATTATCTTTATAATATTGTAGGTTATTATAAACAGTTGTTGCTCAACAAATATTTTATTTCAGACTTCTATGTTCATTTCAACCATAATCTTTTAAAAACAATAGAAAAAATATGTTTCATGCTGAGAGAGTTAATTTTCAAAATATCTTCTATTTTAGATTTTCATATTTTCCACTATATGGATTATCTCTGAGCTTATTCCTGGTAAGAGAAAATATAATTTTTAATCATTATAGCTTGTTTTTATTCACATTTACACCACTATGACAATTTTATTTACCTTTTGGCACAAATAGCTTGTTACTAATTATGATATAAAATCTATTTAATCAACATTAAAAATACCAGTTATACAGAAGACACTAAGCAACAATCGACTTTTGTTTTTCACTTTCCATTTAAGCTTAGAGTAAACTCGTGTATTGTTTTGTAAAAATTGAACTCTAAAGAAACTTTCTTGTATTTCTAGGCCATTTAGGCATGATAAAGTATATTACCATTATATCACCCTTATGCAAACTATTGAATAGGATCAATATTTTTCATTCATATTACTGTTGTAATACGTTAATTTTCACAAGGAGGTACTACGTGATGGGGAGAAATCTAAGAAGATTCCCAAGATTCTCATCCCCTGGTACATGTTCTATGTAACCCTTTCCCTCCTCTTGAGTGTGAACAGGTACTGTAGAGATGATGGATAACACTTTGGCAAAGATGAAGCTATTTTTTAAGACGTAATTCAGGTACCTAATTAGTAGATTATAAATTAATCAAAGGAAGGATTATTCTGCGTCTGGGATTAACCACATTCTTCTTCTCATGACCTTGAAGAAGCAACCCACCCTATGTTCCACAGCTGCCAGTGGGTGAATTCTGCTAGCAACCCGACTGCTTTGGGAGAAGCCCCTGGGCCTCAGATAAAAGCGCAGCCTCGGGCAACACCTTGATTGCCATCCTTTGGGAGCCTGTGCAAAGATCTCAGCTATACTGTGCTTGAATTCCTGACCCATGAAAACTGTGAAATAATAAATGGGTGTTGTTTTAAACTGTTAAAATGTTGGTAATTTGTTATGCAGTAACAGAAAACTAATGCACTCTATGCTCCTTTACTTACTTTAGATTAGATCCCAGTTTCCAGGGTGGAAACTATTTTGCCTGATTCAGTTGGACCTGATCTTAAATAGATCCTTATCAGCATAACCCCTTTCTCTGAGTATAATGGTAAATTCAGAAATGGATAAATAAACCAAGATGAACCAATCAACATTCTTTTGGGCCTTTTCTGTCATTGTTGGTAAGGAGAAATTTCTCTTCCCACCTAGCCTGCTGTGATCCTTGGCTATCAGTATCCATGTGGTCTGCCATATTCTTAGAGCAGGTTGGCATAACACTGTTGGTTGGTCAATTGAACACCCATTTTCAAGACTGTTTTCTTTTAAAAGACTGAATAGCCATGGCTGGTGTGGCTCAGTGGATTGTGCTGGCCTGTGAACCCAAAGGTCGCTGGTTCCATTCCCCAGTCAGGGCACATAACCAGGTTGCAAGCCAGGTCTCCAGCCAGGTCCGTAGCTGGAAGCAGGTGAAAGGCAACCATATGTTGATGTTTCTTTCCCTCTCTTCCTCCTTCCCTGCCCTTCTCTCTGAAAATAACGAATAAAATCTTTTTTAAAAAGGCTGAATAAGATTTGCTTTCCTAATGTAAATTTCTGTAATGTGGTTCTAGCCAACTATGTGTTAATGTATAATTGCTATGGGGTTTCTGCTAATGCTTTTTCATTCTTTTTAACCTGAAGTCAACATCTTTATTTTCCATATTCTTTTCTTAGAATATAAATGTAATAGCTAGAGCTTGGCTCCATCTTAATGTGAGGGAAAGACCAAAAGAACGGCAAAGCTGTTGGTCTCAACATCTTTGAGCTGCTGAACCAATATTAGTGGCTTCTTACCTTTGGCCCTCTTGTTGTCACATGAGATGTTGTGTTATATATTGAACTATTGTAGGGTTAATATCATTTTATATTAATTTCAAGATCATTAATTTATATCTTTCCTCTCATTTATAACTTATTTAATTATCAAAATATTTGTAAGCATATATAACAGTTCATAAAAAGAATCTTTAGTAAGAATAACAAAATTGAAACTACTACATTCATTAGGGTAGAGAAACTTTATCAAGTTTGGTTTGGGTGACAAGAATTTGACAACCAATAATTTTAGTACAAATAAACCAAAGAAAGCTAACAAAAATGTATTCACTTACTTTATTGCCATTCAGGCTGGGACAAGTACTATAGTTCACTCTCTAATCTTAAAAAGACAAATGGTGATTAGAGCCTTATGTTTTCATATAACTAAGAGAGGCTCATAAAAGCCAATATGAAAGGCAAAGTAGCCTTGTGGATGACATGCCACAATGCCTAAGATAGAGGTAATTGTGGGCTGAACAGAATAGGAGAGGTCAAAGTCTCTACTTGATACTAAAATCTGTTCGAGCAGGAGGTCAAATTCAACCAGCTGCACATTTTTATCCATACAATTTTACTAGGACACATCCATACCCATTCTTTCTATACTGTCTATGGAAGCTTTGGTGATCTTATGGCAGAATTGAGTAGTTGCGACAGAGATTTTTATGGCCCTTTAAAAAAGTCTGAGCTAAAGGAATTCTATGCTTTCCCTACCAAAACAGAGCAAAGTGCCCTCTGTTAGATGCTAACTGCCTGGGAGCCAGGAGCAGATTACCCTGCCCAATTACCATGGCTCTCTAGAAGTTAGCAGATGAATCAAGCATTAAGAGGATAGACAGAACATCAACCATGCTGTTGAGAGACAAAAATCTTGAAGCTGGATCCAAGTTTAAGGACCGTGATTTGCAAGTTATGTTCTTTTTTAATCTTCCTTACTAAAATATAAAGTCTAATGTATGTAAAGTTATTGCCAACCCATCCTGGTTTTACCTGCCAAAGAAAAATCACCAGACATGAGAAACGAGGAGATGGCTATATTTCAAACCTTAAAGCAATTCTTAGGCCTTCATACTCCTCCAGAAATGAATGGCTGCAGAATCCAAGAAGGAAATCCTTATCATAGTCATTTTGAGATGTGAAAATGGAGGTCAATTACTTAAAAACAAAAAAACAACATACACTTTTTTTCTACAGTTCCTTGGCCCCTTCTTTCTAATTTGTGACTGTGGAAGGGAGGTTGGCTCTTACTCCACTGATAGGAATGTAGCAGTGGCCAGGGAGAGAATTTACCCTTCCTTGTTTTACATAAGTGTGAGTGCTTGTTAAAGAAGGCTTGTACTAATATTTATATTCAGAAAATTGGAGGTGTTCATGATTTGGGACCAATAGCAGCCATACTTTAGTTTTCAAACTCATTTAAACACTATTTGTTCATAAGTACTGAGGATGTTGGCTAATTGATTTCTGCTTAGGTAATGGATTTATACCAAACCATGTGGACTTTTACTTACTTGTTCAGCAAAAATCGTGCACCTATTTTGCACCAGGCATTACTCATGGCACTTGGGATATCCGTGAACAAAATAAAAAACTCTTGAGTCGAGCTTACTTACATTAATATTGAGACATATAGACAGCAGACAACAAACACAATAACAGTAAAACATACACTGTTAAAAGTTGATATGCATTGGAAAAAATTGGAGATATAAAGCACACGGTAAGGGAAATTGTCGTGATAAATGTGGAGTGCAGTTTTAAATAGCACGGTCAGTGTAGACCCCATTAAGCAAGTAACACTTGAGCAAACACTTGAAGGACTTAGCCATAAATCAAACTGTGGAATCCATTGCCACCACTGTGGTTATACTTTAGTGGGGATCCTCTGAGGACATATCAGTATTTAAGTTTTGAAGCAGAAGGGCTTCCTAGGACCATCTTCATAGGCTTAATATTGTTTGAAATGTTGCCATTATAATTCTGGTGACACTTTTTTTTTAATTTACTTTTATTGTTGTTGTATTACATCCATCCCCTTTTTACTCCCCTCTATCCCCTTCCCCACCCACCCACTCCCCACCAAACTCAATCCCACTTGTTGTCCATGTCCATGGTTCTTTCATGCTAGTTCCCTGACTAAAATGCTCCCTTCTTTGCCTCCAACTCCCCCCTCCTTTCTCCCCCTTACCCACTGAAGGTCTATTCATTGTATTATGTATCTGGTTCTATTTTGCTTGTTTGTTTTGTTCATTATTGTCCTGTAATGGGTGAGATCATATGGTATTTGCCTTTCACTAACTGGCTTATTTCACTAAGCATAATACTTTCCAGTTCCATCCATGTTGTTGCGAACGGTAGGAGTTCCTTTCTTTCTGCTGTGTAGTATTCCATTGTGTAAATGTACCATAGTTTTTTGATCCATTCATCCACTGATGGACACTTAGGCTGTTTCCAGCACTTGGCTATTGTAAATAGTGCTGCTATGAACATAGGGGTAAATAGGTTCTTATGAATTGGTGTTTCAGGGTTCTTTGGGTATCCTAGTAGTGGAATTGCTGGATCAAAAGGCAGTTCCATTTTTAGTTTTTAAAGGAAACTCCATCTGTTTTCCATAGTGGCTGTACCAGCCACGTTCCCACCAGCTGCGTACCAGGGTTCCCTTTTCCCCACATCCTCTCCAGCACTTGCTGTTTATTAATTTGTTGATGATTGCCATTCTGACAGGTGTGAGGTGGTATCTTATTGTGGTTTTAATTTGTGTCTCTCTGATGGCTAGTGATTGAGCATTATCATATGCCTTTGGGACATTTGTATGTTTTCCTCAGTGAGTTGTCTGTTCAGGTCCTTTGCCCACTTTTTAATTGGGCTGTCTGTCTCCCTGGTGTTGAGTCTCATAAGTTCTTTATATATTTTGGATATCAAACCCTTGTCTGAGGTACCATTGGCAAATATGCTTTCCCATACAGTTGGTTCCCTTTGAATTTTGCTGGTGTTTTCTTTAGCTGAACAGAAACTTTTCAGTTTGATATAGCCCTATTTGTTTATTTGTTCTTTGATTTCCTTTGCCTTTGGAGAAGTATCAGTAAACATATTTCTGCATAGGATATCTAAAATTTTACTGCCTATATTTTTCTCCAGGATACTTATGGTGGCACTGCTTATGTTTAAGTCCTTTATCTTGAATTTATTCTGGTGTATGATATAAGTTGGTAGCCTAGTTTTATTTTTTTGCATGTTGCTGTCCAGTTCTCCCAACACCACTTGTTGAAGAGACTGTTTTTACTCCATTTTTTGTTCCTTCCCCCTTTGTCAAATATTAATTGACCATAGAGTCATGGGTTTATTTCTGGGCTCCCTATTCTGTTCCATTGATCTATGTGTTTATTCTTATGCCAGTACTAGACTGTTTTGATGACAGTAGCCTTGTAGTATAGTTTGATGTCTAGTATTGTGATTCCTCCCAACTTGTTCCTCTTTCTGAAGATTGCTAAGGCTATTTGTGGGTGTTTTTGGCTTCATATAAATTTTTGAAGTATTTTTTCTATTTCTGTGAAGTCTGTCATTGGTATTTTAATTGGGATTGCATTGAATCTATAGATTGCTTTGGGTAGTATGGACATTTTAATGATGCAAATTCTTCCCATCCATGAACATGGTATATGCTTCCAGTTGTTTGTATCTTCCTTAATTTCTTTCTTCAGTACTCTTTAGTTTTCTGAATATAGGTCTCTTATCTTCTTGGTTAAGTTTATTCCTAAGTACTTCATTTTTCTTGTTGCTATGGTAAATGGGATTTGTTTTCTAGCTACTATCTCTGATGTTTCATTATTGGTATACAAAAATGCTTTTCATTTCTGGATATTGACTTTATATCCAGCTATTTTCCCAAATTTGCTTATTAGCTTGAGTACCTTTTTGGTGGAGCCTCTCAGGTTTTGTATATACACTATCATATCATTTCCAAATAATGACAGTTTGATGTCCTCCTTTCCAATTTGGAAACCTTTGATTCCTTTTTCTTCTCTGATGGATATGGCTAGAACTTCCAAAATGATGTTGAACAGAAGTGGAGAAAGTGGACAGCCTTTGTCTTGTTCCTGATCTCAGGGGGAAAGCTTTTAGTTTTTGCCTGTTGAGTATGATGTTGGCTTCAGGTTTTTCATATATGGCCTTTATTATGTTGAGGAATACTCCCTCTATTCCCATTTTGCTGAGTATTTTTATCATAAATGGTTGCTAGACTTTATCAAATGCTTTTCCAGCATCTATTGATATGATCCTATGGTTTTTGTTTTTCATTTTGTTGATGTGGTATATTACATTTATTGATTTGGGAATGTTGTACCATCCTTGCATCCCTGGAATGAAACTCACTTGATCATAGTGTATAATCTTTTTAATGTGTTGCTGGATCCAATATTTTGTTGAGAATCTTAGCATCTATGTTCATCAGAGATATTGGCCTATAGTTTTCTTTCTTAGTTGTGTCTTGACCTGGTTTTGGGATTAGAATAATATTGGCTTCATAAAAAGAGTTTGGGAGTCTTCCCTCTTTTTGGATTTTTTGGAATAGGTTGAGGATAGGAGTTAGTTCTTCTTTAAATATTTAAATGGCTGTGTAGCCATCTGGTCTGGGGCTCTTGTGCTTTGGGAGATTTTTGATTACTTCTTGAATTTCACTAGTTGTTATTGATCTATTCAGGCTTTCTGCTTCTTTTGGATTCAGTTTTGGTAGATTATACATTTTCAGAAATGTGTCCATTTCACCCAGGTTGTCATATTTCTTGTCATATAGTTGTTTGTAGTAATTTCTTATAATCCTTTGTATTTCTAAAGTATCAGTTGTGATTTCTCCTCTGTCGTTTCTGATTCTGTTCATTTGGGTCCTCTCTTTCTTTTTCTTGATGAGTTTGGTTAAAGGCTTGTCAATTTTGTTTATTTTTTTCAAAGAATCAGCTCATGGACTTATTGATTCTTTGAATTGTAATTTTAGTCTCTACATTATTTAATTCTGCTCTGATCTTGATGATTTCCTTCCTTCTATTTGCTCTGGGCTTTGTTGTTGCTCCTTTAGTTCTTGCAGTTTTATGGTTAGGTTGTTTGTATAAGCTTCTTCTGACCTTTTTAAGAGGCCTATATTGCTATGAATTTCCCTCTGAGGATTGCCTTTGCTGTGTCCCATAGGTTGTGGGCTGTTTTGTATTCCTTGTCATTTGTTTCCAGAAACTTTTTGATTTCATCTTTGATCTCATTGTTAACCCATTCATTACTTAAAAGCATGTTATTCAGTCTCCATGAGTTGGAGTGTTTTTGTTTTTTCCCCTTGAGGTTGGTTTTTAGGTTCAATCCATTGTGATCTGAGAAGATGCTTGGTATAATTTAAATTTTCCTGTATTTGTGGAAGCTTGTCTTGTGACCTACTATGTGGTCTATCTTTGAAAATGCTCCATATGCACTTGAAAAGAATGTGTATTTTGCTTCTTTGATGTGAAAGGTTCTATGTATATATCAGTCAGGTCCATTTCCTCTAGAGTGTTGTTCAATGCCACAATACCCTTGGTGATCTTTTGTTTGGAAGATCTGTCCATTGTTGATAAGAGGGTATTAAAATCCCCTTCTATTAGTGTGTTGCTGTCTATATCCTTTTCAAAGTCCTCCAAGATTTTCCTTACACATTTGAGAGCTCCTATGTTGGGTACATATATGTTTACCAGAGTTATATCTTCTTGAAGGACATTATGAAATGCCCTTCTTTGTCTCTTTTGATGGCCTTCATCATAAAATCTATTTTGTCTGAAATAAGTATTTCTACACCAGCCTTTTTTTCATGTCCATTTGCTTGATATATATTTTTCCATTCCTTCACTTTCAGTCTGTGTCAATCTTTTGTTCTGAGGTGGGTCTCTCTCTCTCTCTCTCTTTTTTTTTAAATGTTGGGTATTTTCTTTTCTTTTTTTTTAAAGATTTTATTTCATTATTTTTAGAAAGAGGGGAAGGGAGAGAGGTAGGGAGGGAGAGAGACATCAATGTATGGTTGCATTTCACCTGCCTCCAGCCACAGATCTGATTGGAGACCTGGTTTGCAACCTGGTTATGTGCCCTGACTGGGGAAGCAAACCTGTGACCTTTGGGTCCACAGGCCGACGCCTTATCCATTGTGCTACCAGCCAGGGCTTGAGGTGGGTCTCTTGAAGACAGCATATATGTGGGTCATGTTTTCTTATCCATTCAGCTAACCTATATCTTTTGATTGGCACATATAACTCATTTACACTTAAGGCTATTATTGATTGATACTTATTTATTGACTTTTTCCCCCTTGGTACTTGTGTTCCTCTCTGTCTCTCCCTCTTTCTTTCTTTCTTTCTTTCTTTCTTTCTTGCAATGCTGGTTTGGTAGAGATGTATTCTTTTAGTCTTCTTTTGTCTGAGAAACTCCTTATTTCTCCTTCCATTTTGAATGTGAGCCTTGCTGGGTAGAGTATTCTTGGTTGCAGGCCTTTGTTTCCCAGTACTTGAAATATTTTTTGCCATTCCCTCTGGCTTGTATTATTGCTGTTGAATAATTATTTGATAACCTTATTGGAGCCCCTCTTTTTATCTTTGAAATTTGCCATTTTAATTATAATGTGTCTTGGAGTGGGTCTATTTGGATTCATCCTCATTGGGACCTTATGTGCTTCCTGAACTTGAGTACTCTTTTCACTCATCATGTTAGGAAAGCTTTCTATCATTACTTTTTTGAACAGGTTTTCCATTCTTTGTTTCTCTTCTCCTGCTGGTATCTTTATGATATGGATATTATTGCATTTCATGTTGTCCTGCAGCTCTCTTAAAACTTCATTCTTGTTCAGCCTTTTTTCATTCTGTTGCACTGTCTTGGAATATTTTTCTACATTGTCCTCCAGCTTGCTGATCCAACCCTCTGCTTCCTCTAGCCTGCTGTTGATTCCTTCTACTGTATTCTTCAATTCAGAAATTGTATTAATCATTTTCTCCTGGCTTTTACTGATAGTTTCTATGTCCTTTTTAATGCTGGTGTAGTTCTCAGTAAGTTCCTTGTAGATTCCCTGGAGTTCTTCGTAGTTCCCCTGGAGTTGTTTGTAGTTTTCTTTAAGCTGGCTAGGCTCATTGAGCTTCTCTATCTTCATTATTTTGAATTCCATATCTGATAGTTTGCTTGCCTCTATTTCATTTAGTGATCTGTCTGGGGATTCCTCCTTTCCTTTTGGTGACAGACTATTTCTTTTTCTCCCCACTTTTTGGTTTCATGTAATCCAATCAGACTGTGATCAGCTGCTAGGTTAAGGAACTGCTAGGCTGGAAGGATTGATTTAGTTGTAATCCTATTGGTCTGTGATCCATCACCAGGCTCAAATGCATCTTGGGGTGACAGACTGATTTAGTTGTAAATCAATAAATCAGCTACCAAACTCAGGCCCTATTGGGCTAGACAGAGAGGTTCAATTATAATCCAATGGGTCAGCCACCAGGTCAGGTGCAGCCTGGTGGGACAGATTCAAATGTAAATCAATGCATCTGTGATCAGCCACTAGGCTCAGGGGCTGCTGGGCTAGACAGCAAGGTACAATTGTAATCCAATGAATCTGTGCTCAGCTGTAGGGTTCAGAGGCCAGTGGTGAACCAACCCAGTTGTGAACCAATGAATCTAGGCTCAGTTGCCATTGTGTGGGGCTGACTGTCTGACTCAGTTGTAGGTCAGAGAATTTGTAATCAGCCACCAGGCCCAGGCTCTGCTGAGCAAGAAGGATGACTCAGTTGCAAAACAATGAATCCACGATCAGCCACCAGACTCAGTTGCCACTGTGCGGGGCTGACTGACTCAGCTGTAAGTCAGAGAGTTTGTGATCAGCCACCAGCCCAGGCACCACTGGGTGAGAAACACCTCTTCAGATGCCAACTATTGCATCTATGCTCAGACTAGGCATGGTGAGAGAGGTTTATTTAGATGTAAGTCAGAGAATTGTGATCAGATGCCAGGCTCAGGCGCTGCTGGGTGAGGCAGATTGCTCCCAGTGGGCGGGGCTATGAGGACCCTCATAGGGAAGCCACTGGGTGCATTGCAGTCCCCCGAGGTGTGGGTGATGAGTCAGCATTGGAGTCCCCATAGCCATCTCCCCACTTCTCCCCTCCAAGCCACCACCACAGACTCTCCCCATGCATCTCCAGTCCTCTCTGGCCTCCCTCGGCTGGAGCCCAGGGTAGGTGGGGCCAAAGTATTTTCACTGTGGTCACCCTAGTAGTTCTCTTGTCTCTAGCGTTCTCTCAGGCCTGCAGACACCACAGCTTTCCGCCCTTCTCAGCTGGATGCTGCTCTGCTCTCTGACATGTTGCTGTTGCTGGGACACCCAGGTAATTCTGGTGACACTTTAAGCCAATAGTGAGGGGGAGAAGCCTGAATTTAGTCATTGCTTTTATTGTTTGTGGTGTGTGTGTGTGTGTGTGTGTGGTGGTGTATGAATAATGTATTTATGTGGAGTCAGGGGAAGAGTTTTATAATTTTGAAAGAACCTTTGAAGATTTTCCATTATTGAAAAAATAATTTTTTTTTTTACTTCAAAGTTTAACTGATGTAGAAAACTGATCTTAAGAACCTCCCACAGTTTCTTAATTAAAGAAAAGATTGGAATCCATGTGTCCTGCTTTTGTATATTTTTCAAATTTAATGATATCTAAGTGTTAATTAACATATATCAGACTTGAATAAATTTGAAGGCTCATTCCAGTTGCTATTGGACCTTTAATGGGACAATTGTGATTGGGAGTTCTATCTCAATATTCTGGCACTAAAGGAGTGGTACTTCTGATCTATGTTCAACACTACAGTAACCTAATGTTGATACGCAAGATTATTTTCCATAATTCTGAAGCCACATTTTAGTGGTTTACTTTATCATATGCTGAACCTGTTGCCTTGGTGTACCTCCTGTAAATTTATGGGAGATAAGGTCATGGCTCAGTGGACATCCAATAATCAGGAGGGGAGAGAAGATTGTGAATGATTATCTCCAAATAAAATTGTACATTCTCACCCTTCAGTATCTGTTCAATGCTTCCTACCATAGCCTTCAAAAAAAAAAAAAAAAAAAAACCTCTCAAATTAGGGCTTTTTGTAATTGAGACTTAGTCCAATGAGAGAATTGCTCCTTTTATCTATTTTTTATTATTAATTTTTTTTTATTTATTATTTTCAGAGAGAGAGGGGTAGGGAGAGAGACAGAGAGGGAGAGAGACATCAATGTATGGTTGCCTTTCACCTGCCTGCAGCTACAGACCTGGCTGGGGACCTGGCTTGCAACCTGGTTATGTGCCCTGGCTGGGGAATCGAACCAGAGACCTTTGGGTTTGCAGGCCAGCACCTTACCCACTGTGCTACCTGCCAGGGTAGAATTGCTCCTTTTACACTGATTTTCAATGGCTTAAAATACTTGCTTTTAGTTCAAAGGTTAGCAGCTATTATTTTAGGAAAAGACTACTTGGAATTTTATTACTGATAGTCAATATTAAATACAAATTCAAAGCCTTAGTTCTTTCTTAAAAGTAATGTTTAGTTATAAATCCATAAATATGTAAGTACTTTTAAGAAGTCTTAGATACATGACAGATCCCATTTATGTCACTTTCAATAAATACCTACACACAGCTTATAAATTGCTTACAAATTCAAAATGTTTTCTTTGTAAGATTTTTCAATCACTTGATTTAATAAATACAATGCTCATGAATTTTCAAATAGGCTTGAAACACAGTCAGTTACTATTCTGCTTGTATGTCTAAAGGAAGCTGAAGCTCAGTTTTCCCCTAAGAAGAGAGACAAAAAGCAACTATAGACCCACTCATTCCCTATGCAGCCAAGACTCATCTCAACACGGGGACTTATTTTCTTTAATTAGGTCCTTAGGATCCTTTACCTATATTTGGAGTCTTTCACATTTTGGGACATACCTTCGTAAGGTTCTAACTGTCATTTTTGTTAGTATATTTCATTTTACTCCATTAATGCAAAGTCTCTCTCTTTTTTTCCTTGAATATTTTTCCCTCTGATTTAAAATTCACAGCTTAGCTAAGTCTAACATCTTCATTCTACAACTTTATACACTTTTCTCATCATTGTTTAATAATTTGTGTATTCTCAGTGGGCATCTTTAAGGGAAACAATTTCTTCCTGTCCATAGGCAGTGGGTCATTTGGGACAGAAGGAAGTAAACAAGTTACTTACTTTTCAGTTGGTAATTTTCTGGGATAATTATAATGTTTTTGGTTTAAAAAATTCTTTTCAAACTTGCTAATAATTCTGGTATCAACTATTACATCACTTTAAAAAAATCTTTTTTCATATATACTTTAAGATAAGCTATAATTTCCTACCTATATAGGACCAGTTTATCTTATTATTTTTGTTCTTAAGTTCAGTGTAATAGAAAAATATTTGAAAATATCTTTAAGTTTTCCCTTATATACATATGATGGGCAAAATTTAAAGTGGCTGTCATGTGTTTGTCTCTTAATGTTAGACCATGTATAATCCCTTCCCCTTGATGGTAGACAAGACCTGTGGCTTGCTTCTAACCCATAGTATATAAAATATTATATAACATTTGATTACATGCATGCAAATTACATCACATAAAGTTGTAGTGCTGGTCTTGCTGTAGTCTCTCTCTTGTGGCTAGAAAGAAGCAGTCATGCTGTGGCACATTACTTGGCAAAAACAGCAGGTGGCCTCTAGGAGCTGGGGATATAAGCATAGCCAGCCAAGAAGCTCTCACTCCAACATCCTAAAAATGAAACTCTTCTAATACCTGTGGAAGCATGGACAAATATCCAACCCAGACAATCTCCAGATAAAGGATCCAGTCTTAGCTGATCCTGTCCTAGCTAATCCAGTGACTGCAGCCTCCTGAGCCCACCAGCAGAGAACACATCTAGGCCATACGAATAAATGCATGCACTTTAAGCCATTCAGCTTGTAGCAATGGTGTTGCATAGTGTGGTATATAATGAATAAAATGCAAAATGTGAATTCAGAAAAAAACATGGTAACAGGTCAGAAGCTCCTGGAAAAATTTGGTGTATTGCAATCATCAAAGGACTGACTTTATGCCTTTTAGATGGTAATCTTCATCATCTAGTTGATAATTTATTTAAATGCCTCATGTCATTGTGTCAAATATATTGAACTGATATCATGGATCCATCAATTTATTAAACTAAGATTCATTGAGTACAAATCATATGCCAAGCATTCCTAGATGTTGAAAATATATCACTAAAAGACATTTTCTGTCCAAATTGTTTGTGTATTAGTAATTGATCTCATTCAGTTAGCATATTTTTGGTACTACCGATTAATGTCTAACAATCATAGGCCTGTCTACAGCCCTAATCTACTATGGATAAAATAATATGACCCATGAAACATATGTTTTTTCCATTATTCAATTGATAAAAAGTCTATTGATAGGAATTGGTAATAAAAGAATAGCTGTAATAATAACCTTGTTTAATGGGAAAATAACCAACATTTCATAAAAAAATAACTGGATCATTACTCTTTTCAGATTCATTAGCCAGAGAACCATGGAAATATTAGTAAAATTTTATTTCTTTTGTTTCCTAGCTGCTGTGCAATCCACCCTTGTCCATTTTCACACCTCATCCCACATTACTGTCTAGCTACAAAAAGACACACATAGAACTGTCCCTATAACTAATTTCTTCCTTAGGAATTGTTTTGCATATTTAGAATAAATTTGTGTTTGTGACTTTGGGCCTAAAGATATCAATAAATCCAGTTCACCCAAAATGTTTTTCTCATTTTTATATTTGTACTGTCATAAACTTACTCTGCCATATGCTTTTAAGAGTACTGGTTAGCTCCAAATCCAAGAACATATTTTTCCACTTGCTAGTTCACACATATAATTTTGACATAAGAAATTAAAGAGTCTGTTCTTCAATTAAAATTAAGTTTAAAATGCAGAGTTTATTGTTGAGTTTTCCAAGAGCCAACTTTTGGGAGTTTTTATATTCTTTAATGTTTTAATTCTCTATTTTATTTATTTCCTCTCAATTGGATTAGTTATTTCCTTTTGCTTACATTAAGTTTGGTCCACTCTCATTTTTCAAGTTTCATAGGGTAGAAAGCCAGGTTATTAATTAGAAGTTTATATATATATATATATATATATATAGAGAGAGAGAGAGAGAGAGAGAGAGAGAGAGAGAGAGAGAATTCTTATTTTTATTTATTTTTTTAAAAGATTTTATTTAATTATTTTTAGAAAGCGGGGAAGAGAGAGAGGCAGAGAGGGAGAGAGACATCAATGTATGGTTGCTTTTCACCTGCCTCCAGCCACAGACCTGACTGGAGACCTGGTTTGCAACCTTGTTATGTGCCCTGGCTGGGGAATCAAACCTGCGACCTTTGGGTTTGAAGGCCGGCACCTAGAAGTTTATATTTTAATGTAGGCAGTTATAGATATAAATTTCTTTTTAAACACTGCTTTATCTAAATTCCACAAATTTTGGTGTGTTACATTCATGCTCATTCATCTCAAGTATTTCCTGTTTTTAAAGTTAAATTTATTTGGGGGACATTGGTTAATAAGATCATATAGGTTCATTGTATGCTCACTACCCGAAGTTAAATCATCTGTTGCTGTATATGTGACCTCCTTTACCCTTTACAACCCTCACACCCTCACTTCCCTCTGGTAACCACCATCCTGTTGTTTGTGTCTGTAAGTTTCAGTTTTATATTCCACATATAAGTGAAATCATACGGCTCTCAGCTTTTTAAGTGTCCTTTGATAGAGGATCAGATAAAGAAGATAATTAGGAATCAAAGATCTGTATTGCAAAGTAGTTTTAATGTTTGAAAGCGTGTGACCTAGGGCAAGGAAGGGGCATTATGAGCCCCTGTGCCAGGACAAACAAGAAGAGACTCAATGGAATGAGGCCTATTGATGGTTTTGGTATACTTTACAGGAAATACATGAAGAAAAATAAGGTGCTGTTGATAAATTCTGCACTGTATCTTCTTTGATTTATTGCTAGATTTAAACTGCAGTGCCTCCTCTCACCACAAAATTCTTGGTATATAAAACATATTTATTTCTTGCTTAAGTTAAGAATCAATATCTATTTCCTATACATATTTATTTACTTATACTTATTCAAGTTTATATGAGTCAATTAATATTAAAATGATACATTGGTATACCCAAACATACAGGTTAATAAGATGAAAAAAAAAAAAAGGTATGTGTGTTTGTTGTTGTATAAAGCTCAAGGGTCTTAAACTTCCATGGACCTAATAAGATTTTGCTTTCATTGCTATAGATACAAGTGTCTATTACATATCATGGAGTAAGGCTTCCATGTCATAGAACTTGACAGTGGTGGGGAACACCATAAAAATCATAATGAAAATGAATGGGATAATGGAATTGTGCTGTGTTTTATATATAAATAAATAAATAAATAAATAAATATATATATTTATACATATATATATATTTATACATACATACATATATATATATATATATAATAGTTATCATATGCTATTATTTTCAACTGATTATCTGATTTGTGATCATGATGTCCTGGAAGGTGTTCCAAATTTTGCTTTGAATTTTAGTTGCTTTGGTTTGCATCATTGGTTACAGACTGGAGAACACATTTTATTTTGGCTATAGGCTAGCCTGTCATTTTTTATTATGAAAAAGACTTTAGACTTGTTATAATTTATGTCCCTTCTACTTGTTTTGGAAGTGTTGGTGAGAATTTGACAGACGGCTAAGAAGAAAATTAGAGTGCCTTGGTTATAAATAATGAAAATGTGTAGCTTGGATATTTTATCATTAACTTCCTATCTACATGAACACAAATTGAAAAGGAAATAAATGTAAAATGAGTTCAAAAGGAAAAATACTTCAAACAGTTACATATATCTGTTCATGTTATTTTAATAGAACATATAATAGCATATATTAAGTTTAAATTAATTTTTAGATGGAAACACATAGAAAAACTTATGTTACCCACTTATAAGCGATACTTCAATTAGAAATTAATAAAACAAAAACTGAATTGTTTCACACATTGCCCACCCAATCTCACATATATAACCCTATATGTGCATTTGCACATGCTCATTCATTAAGACACATGACAGACAGAGAGGTAAAATTAGATGAATAATGATTATAACATAAGTGGAAGAAGCCAGTTCTCCCTTGGGTTCCCTTGCCATCCCTTAGGAATCTAGAATGACTCATGATCATCATTTTTGTTTGTGTTCATAATACCATAGATAAAGTGTTATAGTTCTAAGTCTCTCTTGATATACAGCAGGTCATTATATATATATATATACACACATACACGTACACACACACATATGTATGTATGTATGTATATGTATATGTACATGTGAATTATATATGATATTATTCTATTATATATACATAAAGTTCTATTACATATGCTATGATATATACAGTTTTTCACTTGCAAGAAAACTGTGTTATCTAAATCTTACAGTTTGCCTTGGAATTTCACTTATAAAATCGAATTATTTCTTTGTAAATGGTTATTTTTTTTTTCCATTCGTTTGAAGAAAATTTGGCCATACTATCATGTTTATGTGGTCAGATGGCTCGTAAATAAATTATAAGATTCAAAACCCTAGGTTCTTAAATATTAGGTTTCTTCATCAGCCTACATTTTAGCTGCTTGGGTGTAACTCTGATAAGATAAATTCATGTAATATTTAGTGCAAGTTTAAAATGTAAAAATCTTCCTTAAAAGTAACACAAATTACTGGGTAAGTTATTATGTGCATTATTCTTTAACTGATATTTTTTGAATTGTAATTTGAAAGCAAAGACATTAAGATAATTAATGTGCTTTTTGATAATATGTGGATAATTTTCTTATTTGAATCTATTTGTTACTTTTTTTTACATCTATTTTTCTTCCCATGTAACTTTACCTCATACATAATTGAAAAATTGTATAAAATGTGAGATAGAGACTTTGAATAACTTTTTATCACTTTTTGATTATAATACATATTTTTCCAGACAGAGAGATATAGTTGACTTTTATAAGCCCCATAGAAACCACTTATTTATGCAAGAAATCTTTTACAGCAGGTGGAATAACATGTTCAATAGAAGTCTGATGTTCTGCCAAGTTTGTTTCTAACTCCTTAAGTTCACATGTGATTTTCTCTGACCTAGAAGGAATTTTCTCCACCTTGGTAGAACAGGAATAAATAGGACTGAGTTCAAAGTCTGTTTTGACTATTATTTTGGATCTGTGACCTTAAGCACATTAAATATTCTTTTTAACTTATGCTTTTTCATACGTGAAACAGAAGTAAGAATACCCACATTCCTGTGTTGCTCTGAGTATTACACATGAACACATATAGAGCTTGCATGGACTCATTACAGAGTAATAAATATTAATTCTTTCCCTGCTCTCTTTATAAAGTGGGAGTATGGAGGTTAATCTACAGAGATGTTGTGTATAGTAAATAAAATTATGTAGATAAGGCAATTCAAATTGTGCCTTGGGATAAGAAAATAATACTTTCTCCAGCTCTTTCTTTTATATTTTATGGGTAAAACCTCTTTAATTATTTAGAATTCAGTTGGGATTCTCAAAAATTTTTCTCAGGCCCACATATCTGGGTACTGCAGAGTTAACTAATTTTGTTTTTGTACTCACGTAGAAGTACACAATGAACTTCTGCTAGAATATTAAGTATATTATATTAAATTTACTCATCTATTCATTCATCCATTCATATATGTGTAGAATTTCACTATAAGAGTTCATATAATATTTTTGTTTTACCTGTACTTAAATTTTCTTGGATCTAGTCTTAGTTCCTAAAATGTCTTTAAATTCATTTCTATTTCCTATTTCAAAGATGGGTATTGCACAAGATTTTTTTTCCTAAGAAAGTACTATGAAATCTATAAGACTTTGATGTACAATAAGCTTATTTTAAAGATATACTTGTTTACACAATGTAGAGTTCCCTGTATTAGAATTACAAAAAAACTGGATATAATCAATTTATTCATTATGATGTTTGTTAAATTTATCCTAGATTTTTACATACACTTAAACATCAGGGAGCTTATATTCTAGTATATAAGAAAGTACATTAATGACATAAATGTTAGGTGAAAGGTGAGTACCACAGAGGAAGGAGATGTGATATTATGGTGACAAAAAGAGTAGGACATGATCAAGTTAGAACAGTATAAGACAGCTTTTGAAGGAAATGAGGATTAAGCTATGTTTGAAACATTAGTAGTAATTTGTGTGAAAAAATAAAAAAGAGAGATTTACAGGTGGATAGAGTAGTTTCTACAAAATTCTACAGTGGAAAATAACTATTACAGGGTTTTATTGAGTATCTGCTACTCTCATGGAGTGTTGCAACATTTTTTTAAATGTACCTTCTTGTTCAGAGTGAAGGAAAACATTTCAGAGACTTCAACGTAGTTTTTTTTCTGATGATAAATCCTACCCCACAGTACAAAAACCAATATATGAATTCTGCCTACTATCTAGTAAGTTCATCTCAGCAATTCCCTGGCAATGAGAGGTATTATCGCTGGGTGCACCCATGATCCTTGTAGACCATGCTGAGTGGATTAGCATCAGGACTTGATTATTTGTCTCTATATGACCCAATATGAACAGAGGAGTCATGCATTGACTTTTCAAAGAATCTACATCAACTTTATTCCATGTCTAGGTATCCTTAAAAAATCACCCTCGCTGTACTATTATTCAAGTAAGTCACCATGAGTCCCTTGTGAAAAAAGACTGGGGAGTTATCATATAAGGGTGGCCAAAATTAGGTTTATAGTTGTACTACAAATAAATATTAAAATAATTAATAAATAATAATGTAATAATAAACTATTTTGCATGCTCATAACTATAAACCTTCTTTTGCCCACTCCTGTACACACATTCTTTGATGTTTAGGGGCTCTATGCCTAGAAACACGGCACTCTCTCATACAAAGAATTTTAGGTCTAAAAATTGGTCCAGATCTAGAATTTAGATAAAGGGGCATACCTTGATTCTAGAGCAATAATCACTACCCTTCTGACCACCTTTTCAACCTCTCCATTGCTAATGGGGTGTCCATTTCTATACAGTATCTCCTATCATTAGTCCTGACTAAAGAAAACAACCCCTGACAGCCACTAAGTTTTCTAGTGGGACTGGTGTCCCTACTAGTAGTGTATTCTTACTGTTTTAATCATTAAATATCCTTTGGCCACCTGGTGAATTTCTTCGCTTTCCAAAGAATAAAAATTCTATGTCTAATTCTGTAAATATTTTTTCTTTTTAATTAAAAAAAAAATTCTGTTTATTATTTTCAGCAAGAAGGGCAGGGTGGGAGGAAGAAAGGGAGAGAAGCATCAATGTGTGGTTGCCTTTCACCTGCCTCTAGCTAAGGACCTGGATGGAGATCTGGTTTGCAAGCTGGTTACGTGCCCTGACTGGGGAATTGAACCAGTGACCCCTAGGCTTGCAGACCAGAACCTATCTACTGTGCCACACGAGCCAGGGTCAATTCTGTAAGTCTTTTAACACTATCTCTTGTTGTCTACCATGATAGTTCAGACACTTACACTGCAGTGTGGGCAATCATTTTCTGTAAGCTTGTTTCATTAATCTTAATAGCATATTTACTCTGTCTCCCAGGGTTCTTGCCAGGACTTCAGATCCTGCATACTGGGAGAATAATCCTAATTTGATAAACCCTTTCTTGCCAACTTTATTTTCCACTCCTTTTCATCCATTACCCTTAGGATACAGTCCTATGAACACTTGCCAGTCTCCTGCTGACACAATTTGCTCAGGTCCTCTAACTCTTTCAGCATATAGATCCTTTTCTTCCTAGAAAGATCTAGAGCTTCTTTAGCCCTGCTTTGTCATGACCATATGAAGAAATGTAGGAGCAGCTATTGAGGGGACTCTCATTTTATTGTGAGGAAAATCCTATGGGTCATATTGAGGAGAGAAAAGGGACTCAATCTTCCTCAATAAGGTGGGTTTGGTGGATGCAAGATTTTTAAGGACAGTAATATAGTTGTCACCATCCACTGTATCAGTGTTTCATTCTTTTCTATCACAGTCCTGACCTCAACATAGTGGATCTGCCAAATTTGAGAATTTATTCTTACAATTGGAGCTCTTATAATTGAGTTCTGTTTTGTCTTTAACTCTCTTTACTTTCCAGCTTCAGAAGATAGGGGCCTCTTTATCTGCTGAAACTCTCTGATTTTCACACTTATTTTTATTAAATCATAATTACCCTCAACAAAAACCACCCAATTGCATGTTGTTATAAACATATATCACTCTTTCTGTTATATTTTTATTACATTTATCAGTGTGTTTCATTCTACAGGCATACCATCCCAATTCACCACTAATGAAATTTGGATAACTGCACTTCATTCTGGGGACTTGGAACTTGTTGCATCTACATGAGATGAGATTCTCCTTGTCATCTAGGTGGTGGCAATGCTGAGTCAACCAGCTTCAGCATTCCATTTACAATGGATGCATCCTGGTTCAAACTGTTGCAGTCAGTTTCCCTTGAGACAGACATAGAATGCAAGAAACTTATTCTCAGTCTCAACAGCTCTTGGGAGAAGGGTAGAAAACAGAGTGTGACAGAAGGATAATTAGGACCTCAGTGCCATCACAATAAAGCCTTAGATCACTCAGAATTACCACTCTTCAGAGTTCTCTGGCAATTGGGAGAAGAAAAAGCGGTTTTTGGCTTCACTTATCCAGTCAGTACATGTGGATTGCCCACTGGAGGGGTGCATGAATTCAAACCTGACAATCCTCTTCCCATAAGGGCTGGGATCAATAGCTGAGGACGGTCAGTAGCATCATTCCCAGTATCTGAGCTATAAATCACTATCCTGAAGGAGGATCTTTGTGATCATCTTAGGACACAGCATAACATGGTAATGGGAACTAATAATGAATTTAGCCTGTACCAGTGCAAAATCAATTATATTCATTATATTTGGATCAATATTTTTACTAGATTTATAATAAAGAGTAGCTGGATGCATATTTTTCTCATATGCAGATCTCATACACAATATTCATCAAGTCATTTTATTGATTACACATTGAATCAAATTGTAATATTCTCACATTATGTTAGATATATATATATACTATATAATGCAAAATGTTATACAATACAAAATACATAATTAAAAATATTATATAATACAAATCATTATATGATACAAAACAATTTGTGTGAATGTATGTGTGTATGTGTGTGTGAAATTGATCCTATCTATTGCAGTAAATATTTTGACACTCAAATTTGGCAAAAACACATAAGCAATTTAAGAGTTTTATAGGTCTTATTATTACCTGAGAATAGTTTGTATTGGAAAAAACAAAACAAATAAATATGGAGAAAGAAAAAAAAATCCTTTTAAAATCTGTTGTTACAATAAAAAGGAAACTAAACAACACATTTTTAAAAGATTTTTTTCAATAGTAAACAGGACCTTTCTACCTCCATTAAACATTGTTTTCTTATAATCCAACTAACATAAAATACTGTAATTGAATAAAGAAAAACAACTATTTTCATTAAGTTGTTAAGCTGAATTTATTGTTTTGGGCCATAGAATAATAGAAAAAGAACTTGGGTCCTGGTGCCCTATTATGTTTAAACTTTGACCTTCACAAAGAGAATGAAGTGAAATATAGTTCTTATTCTTTCACCAAAATTGAAAGAAAACATGCTTTTGCTCTCTAGAATAGCACGCAATTCTATAAAATAGGCACCAAAAATGTCAAGCAGAATCAGAACTTAGTGTTGCATTACACTAACCAATACAAAGCAAAATTATGCCTAAGGATCAAAGGCAGACGAGGACATGCATGGCTGATGCTGTAGGCGGCTAGTGGTTGAGGGCAGTGAAGACTATTTAAAATTGCTTTGGGCACCTGGCCATGAAATGCTAAGAAAGTACATTTCTCCCATGGTTAGATATATATTGATTACTTTTTTCATAAATATTTTTATCTTTACAGATACAGTTCTATTATGGAAATATAATTAGCTAAGTTTTGGAATGGTGATGGTTCAGATCATTCTCTATTATATATGTGTTATTCAAATAGATTTTTCTGTCTAAGCTACCAAAATACATTGGCAGCCATGGCAGAGAGAAACATGACACAGAGATGGAGTGGGAGAATGGAGACTATTTGAAGCTTGGGCATAGATTTAACCTCAAATGGAATTTCCTGTTGGATTTAGCAACGGTTCATTGCTTCTGCTTGTGTATTGTGTATGTGACATTGGAGCTAAGTAAACCAATCCATGACCTGATTTGTCTGCCAAATGGATTGAACATTTACTCTCTCTGCCTCAAAAGCTTGTCATTTCAGTTTAGCCTTGCAGATGGTCCTTCCATTTTCCTGAAACAGAGCCACTATATACCAGTTTCCAACATTTCTGTTATTCAAAGTTCACTCTCAGGGTACCCACAGCCATGCATCCCTTTCTCAGCCAGCAGTCCACCGCGTCATGAAGCTGACATCTCTTTGTTGTTCAAGTCACTGTGGCAGAGTGGAGTGCCTGGTTAGCAACCATGTCTCCTAACTGTACTAATAAGAAAAATTATAATGTCAACAAATATACTTCTGTTTTTGAGAAGTGACTTTATCCTAGAAACCTAAAGAATCTCTGGGAATGTGTTTGATGATATGAATGGATGGGAGTATGCTGACATTTTTCTAAAATTGTTTATGTGTTCAAATGTCACATAAAAGGAGCTTTTGCTTCACTCAGATGCTTTCAGTTGGAATGTTTCTACTATAAAACAGAATTATTGGGCTTAAAAACATAAGCAAGTAAGGCATATTTCCATTGATGTTAAATTCTTGAAAGAGCATCTGAGGCTTAGTTTTATGTTATTATATATGGAATAAGAACATATTTCATAAAAGAGGTAACAAAATTGTTTTCTTAAGTAGAGGAAAAAACTTATGTGATATCAGAGAACCTAAATCTATTACATTTATATGGCTCTGATTTTCAAAACCTTCAACTCTTACAATCTTAAAAGATAAATTTGTATTCCTATACTAAAATGAGAATAATATTTCATGCTGAAATTTTAGCACTCAAATATTTATTTTGACAGTTTAAGAATGGAGTGCCTTTTTCAATCTATTTTATTAAGAGTAACTTGATGTTAATATAAGCAATGAAAAAAGTATTTCAAACTGAGATGCTTAATATCAGGGTGCTGGGATGGGCCAGGCAGCTAAAGTGAAACAGAAAAAGAAAACAAACACCAAATATTAAAAGGATATTCTTGGTTAACAAAAATAAACATCATGAGTTAACTAGACCAGCATGAGTCAAAAGTGCTAAGAGCTAGGAAGTGTCTATAGTTGCTGAGGTACCACCTCCATTTTCTGTTGGACAAAACACATGGTTACACATTCCATAGCTTTCATTACAGTAAGGATATCAGTAGTGCCTATGGGTATCACTAAGGAACATTTTTAATAGAAAAGAATGTGAGAAAAACCTTACAAAGAAATATGGGATGTGAGTAATACAGTGCTGCATGCAATGTACTTAAGTGTAACATTACAGTATTTTGTATATTCCTGATAAAGTTCACTAACCCAGGATTCAATGCTCTGCATGCCTGTTAGGTGATGTCTCAGATCTTGTTTGTACTTTGCTTATCTAACTTGCATCCCGAAGGAAACATTTTTTCATATCGTCGGGGATATAAAATTGATTTGTGCCTTTTTACAAATGTTGCTGCAATTAATTGCTTTTATTGAAGTAGTTAAAATTTTAGTGATGAAATAAATGTGCCATTTGTTGTTCTCGGGTGACTATAAATATTCAAATATTTATTTTTATCACAAATTCATTAGACCTGGTTACCCTCCTTTAGATTCAACCAGTATCATATTAATTTCAAATCACTAAGTTCATGTTTTGTTTCTCATTCTAATCATCTGATTTCTTACTTTGATTAGCAGTCAAACTGAACCTATTTTAAAACAGAGTGAATGCATCTGCAGGCAGTTCATGATCTATCTGCTGTTTTTTCACCCAAGTTCATATATCAATGTGGTGAAAGTGCACGTACAAATATAAAGCACTGTTACCTATAAGATGAAGATAATCCTAAACAAGTGGCAGAAAGTCAGAGTGTATGGGGTTATTGGCTTGATTCCAGCATTGTTCACTTAACACTTTAAAATAATACTAAAGCTATCTTTGAAACATCAAATTAGTCCACTTCTTTTATATTTTTATGCAGAGGGAGTAATATCCATTCTTAGCACGCTGCTGCAGGAGTCATTACCACAGGCTCTTCTGTGGGTCTGCTGTTTTGTCTTTACCAAAGGCTTCATGGGGAGCCCGAGGTGTGGCTCCGGAGCCCTCAGGCTCCCCAGCTTTCAGACCCCTACAGCCATTTGCACAGCCCAAAGTTGGACTGTGTATACTGGGAATGAAGTCCAATTGGTGGAAATGTTATCTATGACTAGCGTGAACTGTTTGGGTTCAGAATATACCGATACTTGGATTTTTATCTTTTATAAGAAATCGCAGTGAAATGAGAGGCAACAAGCTGCAGAAGATGAAGTAACAAATTTATTGCTTCCAGTGCACAAGGGAAGGGCACTTTCATATTTAAGATAAACATCTGCTTACAAACACTATTCAGTATTTCCTGTGACATGCAGTGTCTTCTTCACCTCCCTAAGGTTGGTATTTTTGGAATTTTTGCATTTATAGTGTAGAAGAGAAAATAAGACACACTAGTAGTTTATTAATTCCCATTCAAACCTAGTCTATCATGGGTATTTTTTTTTTTTACTGGAAAATATTTTGGATATTATACATGGGAATTTCATCGGAAAGAATGGCTTTTAGATCTAGAAAACAGGTAGAGAAGGACCTTCACATTCAGACATAGAAAAAATTGCAGAAAAACATCATCATAAATTTTTTTAATCTGTCAGTGAAACTGATACATTAGTCAACCAAATAAACAGAATTCCAAGGGTGAGGAGCCCCTTGGGGGAGATGGGGTACCTTTAGCAGAATGCAGGGGAAGAGGTGTTCACCACGACAGCACGTAGGAAAAAGTGCTTGGGAATTTCTTAAGGTCAAGTATATTAGTTTTTTAGGCTGTTGTAACAAATGACCACAAACTGAGTGGCTTGAAACAACAGAAATTTATTCTCAGACTTCAGACAGAAATCTCAAAGTAAGCTGGTAGCAGCGTTGGTTCCTTGTAAAGACGAAGGGAGAATCTCTTCCACGCCTCTCTCTTTCCTTCCGGAAGATGCCAGGCATATTTGGCATTTCTTGGCTTGGAAAATTCACAGGTTCTGGAAATTAGCATGTCAGCATATATTTTTAGTTGCCACTACTGAACCCAGTAAGTATCACTTTAGAGTAACGGAGTCCAGACACAAGGGGGCATTGCAATTGCTTCTAAGTTCTTTCAAACGGGCCTCCTTAAGATGCTTACATGGAAGGCTGGAGCAATGAGTGGGTGAATTGAGGCAAATGGGTGGTGATTGGCAGCCATAGCAGAATAGTGAGGAGACTCTGTTCCCCATGTTTCAAATGTTCTTTCATATGAAACAAAGTCCTTAAGCCACTGGGAAGAGGACAGTGAACTAACTTTCTTATCCACAGGAGCTAGACAAAAATCCACCGATTTGAAGGGAGAAGCATATGCAGCCTTCATCTGAGTTTGAGCCCAAGATACTGCACTAATTTAAAGGGCCAAATAGTGGTGTCCCACTGCTGGGAGAATTTCAGGTTTATGGAAAAACGAGGTAATGGACACATCAAGAAGCCCAAAAGTCGCTGGTTTGATTCCCTAGCCAGGGCACATATGTTGCAAGCCAGGTCACCAGCCAAGCCAGGTCAGTAGTTGGAGGCAGGTAAAAGGCCACCATTGATATCTCTCTCCCTCTCTGCCTCTCTCCCCCCCCCTCTCTAAAAATAATAAATAAAATCTTTAAAAAAGAAGAAAAGAAAGAAAAAATATCCAGCTCAGTTAAAGAATGGATTGACTCCATTCCCCAGTTATCAGCCTGACAGAAGAACAATACAGCAATCCTCACAACATCGTCGGAAGGTTGAATGCATAATGAATCTAATTTTACCATAGACTAATTGATATAAGCAAGAGTTAATTTTCTACCAGAGAACCTAGCACAGGGAAAAACACATGATACTTTTCAAACAATTATTTATTTAATGTAATTTACCTAACTTCCCATTTTAAACTCAAAAAGTTTTCTTTCCAAAGAGAAAGCTTAGACAAATTGAAAATGTGGATGACATTTATTTTGCAATTATCCCCAACTCATTAGAGTACAGAAATCTCAAATGTTTCTTGCTGAAACAACATGGAATTAATTATAAAATATTCTTATCTCCTAAGAGTATTTGGCAGAAAAAAAAAATTGTCTGCAGGTAATAGCCATAATTTGGAACACTAAAACCCCTTTAATTGAATGGAAGTAACATTATCCCATATTTTCCGGAAAATCTCATTGCCAATTTCCTTGTATTTTTCTAAATGTAACCATTAGATGACTTAGAAACCACTGTGATTTATGATAAGCTAATGGCTAACATTACTTTTCATAACAGTATTGCCATAGTCTTAAGATAAAGATAAACTATGTTGTTAAACATATTCAATTTATTGTCTTAAGCTAAAATTCAAATTTCATTCAATTTTTAGTTTTAATTTTATTGTATTTAAAGCTGTGGATATTATATTGTTTGCAAACATACATGACCTCTGATATAAGCTAGTTGTTTACATTTAAGATTAAACCAAGGAGGAACTAGTCACTTGTTGGCAACAGGTGGATGGGCCGAAGGAACAATGGTGAGCACCAGATGTTTGAATTTGATACTTGGAGGACACATTTGCTAAGCCAATAGCATTATCTCCATCTCTGAATATTTCTTTCCAAAACTCATACATTACCCTCTATTTGAGTAATTCCTTGGTACATATGAATTTTAAAGCCTTCTTCATTCTGTGAAAGATCTTTCTTCCTCTCCCTATTGGTCCTATCAACAGGGTAATTCCTCTTCCACCAAGCAGTGAGAAGGCAGCTTGGTAAGGTTCAGGTGCAGAGCTAGCAGGCTGATCCACGTTTATGAGACTAGGATGCTGTCATACAGCATGTAGTGCTTGCTTGGAATCAGAGAATAATATTTCTCACTAGTTCATCAATTGATCCACCTGAAAATATGTCTGTTTTCTTCTCTATCCTGTGAGATCTTCTTAGAGATTTTACCCCCAAAGGGAAAACACTGTTTCTATCTAGTGAAAAAAAAAAAAAAAAAAGTGATTTTATTAAATTGGGAGTTGACTTTGCAACTTGGCAAATATAGGTTCCTAATTCACCCAAACAAAGAAAAATTGTGCTACGGTAAAGATTTGGCAGATGACTCTGCCTATCAGAGGGGAAGAGAATTGCCGATGCAAAATGGAGTTTGTATAACCAGGTGCTGAAAGAATGAGCATGCAAGGAATCAGAATCTCTAAAATGCAAGTGGGGGCACAAGCAAAGTAACAAAAAACAAACAAACAAACAAAAAAACCAGTAAGTAAAGAAGGTCAAATAGCTGCATTTCTCAAAAGAGGCAAAAGGTCCATGAAGTGGTTCCTGCAGGAATGAACACATGAATACTGTCTACAGCCCTTGGAATGGCTACAGTTGCATGGACTATAGACACATAACGTAGTAAACTTTATATAAATTAGCTCAGAGATGACAGAAGGCAGAGGCAGGATTTGATGAATTCAACGAAAATGATCAGTAAATCAAGACTTTAGATTTGGAAGTGAATTCAGTTACTGATGAGATTTGGCTTGCTTCCTCCAAGTGAAACTGTTTTTGCTTATATAAGGGATGGTTTAGATATGATAGGCAGAACATTGATTTTTGAAAAGAAGAAATACGAGAAGTGGGCATACATGGGTGGAATAATCAAAGGCTATTCTCATATTTTTTAGGTAAATTTAATTTAAGCATATACTGTATCTACTTTCTATATTTCTAAATATAGAAACCACACCATTGTTTGAATTTTCATGGGAATCAGTCCTCATTTCTCATTGGGACTCTAAAAGTGACAAGCATCTGCTTTCCATGAACAAAAGTAGTAGAATATTATAGCATGGTGGCTTCCCTGAGCTCCACCAACTGGATGATCCCACCTGGGAGGTTTAATCTAATTGAAGGGACACAAAGAAGCAAAATTTTTTCTTTAGTTCATTACCATCATAAAAGTATTGGGTTTCCATCAGTGGTGCTTCATGGGGTGCCACCATGATCGGGCAATTCTCATGGCTGTCATCCCAGATAATCTGTCCTGGGTCCTTTTCCTTTTATTACTCTAGTTCTCCAGCCTAATTGATGGTGCCTACCTGGCAATTTTCAAAGATAGTTATTTTATGTTTTATGTTTATGCACATATATACATTCTGAATGTATATGTGTATGTATATATATACTTTCTATATATGTAGAATGCTTTTTAAAAATGTGATGCCAAGAACTATTAAATCAGTACACAATTAAATTGGGAAATTTGGAACATATTCATAAATTATACTGTTAAAGTTTAACAGATCAATTAACTCACTTGAATTCTTGTTTATGAAATTATATGCTATCTTATTAGATTTCTGGAATTCTTTCTGTTTCTATGCACTATTGGATGACAGTTGTATTTAAAGTAGTTTTCTATTAATATTGATCTTTAGTTGAAAATAGTATGTGATTAGAAACACTCTTAATGGAAGAACAATTTATTAGCTTTAAAGACACTAAAATTTCTGATCTGAATGATTACCTTCTTTTTTTTTTTTTTTTGGTCAATATAAAATATTTATAACAGTCAACAATATTAATGTTTGATGTTCCATGTCATACAGCTACATTTTGTTTTAATGTGTTTAATTTAACATGTCATATTTGTTTTTGTCTAATGGGATTATAAAAATGATTTTGTTATGGAATTATCAGCCTTGTAGATGGTCCTGAGGTCTGCTTCCTTCTCTTTGTAAAAGTTCCAGCTACACAATTTTTGGGGACCCAATGTAAGATGAAAATTGTAAAATGAAGGGGCCCCTTGCTAAAAATTATTAAGACCTTGAAGACAGTGAAAGCAGCAAATTAACCTATGAGTGGAGTCTTTCTAAGTACTGTATGAGTTGCTTATTGTCATAAACTGAGTATTAAATTGACAGTAGTTAATGGCATTCATTCAGGGGAGAAGAATCTTTACCAGCAACATTGAGAAACTAACTTCCTTGAAATGCACCTGGAAATCTTCCCAGATTTGGATTTTATCAACAAGCTTCTAGAAGATATCTTTTCTTCATGCTGGTTTTGTTATGAATTGAAAAAAAAGGAGTGCATCTGCTATATTACAAAAAAAACAACTAATGTATATGTATTTTGAATTTATGTTTAACTCTAGTCAAGGTAAGATACTGGGTAGCACTAAGTGTTAATGTAGAAAAATGGTGGCACAAAGTAATGACAAATATACAAGTATGGTCCAGTTATCCTTTTTACCAACCCTGAATGTCTGGTACCTCAGGAACATACTTTATGGCCGGCCCACTTTCACATTTTAGAGTCTGTCACTTGCAGTGTCCCATTTCTATAAATAATTTCTCTATCAATCAGAGTTCTTTTGGCATTTAAAGATACACAAACCAACATAAAAGGAAATTACCTGGGAACTTGCTGGTGCTATTCATTAAAGTGATAGCTAGGACACTCAGGTGTAGAAAGATGGGGACAGAACAACTCCAGTGTCCAGAGGCATTGTAAATAGTGACATGAGCTTGGTCACGATTCTTCTCTCATCTTTTTCTCTTTTTGATACTGGCTTGAATCTCTGTAAGAAAATGTTGTTATTTTGTGTGCAAATTGATCAGTTTCATAGAACTACTTGAATAGGTAACAACTGGTTTACCTAGGTTTAAGAACAACATACAGAAATGAAGCTTTGAACAAAATCTCTGGGTTCTCTTTTCCCTGAGGAAATAGTGGCTGGAGGATTTGAATGAGACCTCAGGACACTGGATTGGTTGGTAAGATCACTGAACCTGAGACCTGCTCAGCCTAGAAAATCTGAGAAGTCACTCACCAGCTGCCTCTGCTATAGCAATCCTTGTAGATTAATCATAGAAAAGCCGCCACAAATTAGTAGGTCCCACCTTTACAATGTTCAGATTTGCAGGGTTTATTCAACATCACAAAACATACACTAATAAATACATGCAATATGTTTATGTCTCAGGAGGACTGTCCTGGGAGGGATTATGATCAATTTCCCCTTTTAGTGTGGCACCTTGCTACACTGACAACTACAACATCAAACCTGCTTTCTCCAAAGTGCCAGAGCACTAGTTGTCAAAAACATGGAGCTTGACCATTTCCATCTTCACCTTCTCAAAACATAGGTTTTTTTTCACGTCAGAAATTCCAGGAAAGGATGCTGATAGACTGACTGGGTTGGCATGATTACTGTTGGACCAATCAATCTTTCCAGAAAAGGTCAGAGTTATGCCTGAAGGTAGCAATACCATAAATAAAATGGGTAATGGGAGAAGAAAGAGCTCCTTGGAACCGAAGAGCAGACTTCTCAATAGAAAGGAGGGAGTGTAGGCAGAAAAATAAGACCAGCGGCAGAAGATAGGCTTAAATAAAGAGTGAAAAGTTAAAACACATAGAAAAATACGATAAAATAATAGCTATGGACAAAAATTTCATGTATATATGAAAAGAACCATTTCTGTTTATACAATAACAACACCCTTATTTTAGATCACTCAAAGTCATGTGTATTTTTCGTGGACATGTCTCATAATAAATGATTTAATTTGAGTCTCTCCCCACTTCCCAGTTCAATTAAACCACATTATCTATGAAGTTATTTATTAACTACAGGAGAATTTTATATGTCTTATTTCTTTATGTCACCTAAAAAGGTAAAATAATTTTCCTTGTATTTATTGAACTGTGCTTTACAGGTAAAAAGTCTTTAATTTGTCTATTTGAGTATTTTAAGCAGGAGTTAGTTCTCTTAATGCTTTTTGCACTTACGCATGAATATTTACAGTAAAAGAAAAATTCCCTCTTTTTATTGTGCTATTTATATCAAATATTAACCTTAGTTAGAAAGCAGAGATAATGACAATTTTATTTAGGAGAGACTCATAGGCACTTTCACAAAACCCTACACTTGGGTCTTAAATCTTTATAATCATCAGGCATCACTTTAGGGAAAACATACATAAGCTAACAAAACAAAATAACAACAAAAGAAAATGAGTTTTTAAAATGCGTTTGATGCTCTTTGAAGTATAATGTTAATGCACTTAGAAAGCTGTTAGACTTGAAATTAACAGCTTCACTTAATTTTCTTCTAAAACAGGTGGAAAAGTCTCTTGCCTAGGGCAAAGATATAAGAGAAAGAAATTCATCAAAGGGCCATCTTCATCTAGTTTTGGAAGTACTACTGACAGACAGCTTGGCATTGCTTGTAGATTTGAAGTTCACAGATAGTTACTCAATCCCTACTAAGCTGATAAATGCTGAGAAACCATGTGAAAAGAGATCACTAGAAGTATAAAAAACATTTTATTTAGTTTGTTTTAAAATGCCAACATTAAACGTGCTTATCTGTCAACCTAAATTTTGAACCTATTTTTTCTTCTGTGGACCAAAAAGTAAGAAATCATGGAGAGATAACTAAAGTCCTATGAACTTGAGGGCACACTGGCATTTCAGGGACTGACAAAACCAACCCCCTTCCCCTTATCTTCTCTTCTGTCCCCTGGAGAAAAACTATAGAGATAAGATAAGAACTGCCCAAGATAAAACATTACAGTGTTTGGTTTTCAGGAGGCAGGAATTTAAATTCCAAGTTAATGGGAATTTTTCTTGAGACTCTTTTAAGACAAATGTATGATGAATCCATTTTGATTTATAGACAGACAATTTCGTAAGTCCTGGCTTCAAGTGATTAAAAACTTCCTGCCAGTGTTGTTTATGTGGAAGTGGAGAAGTAAAAAAAAAAAAAAAACACAAAACACCATGGTTTGTGTGTGAGGAAAAAAATGGCTCAACAATAAAACCCAGAAAAGAAATGAATAGAGAGGCTGTTGGGCTGTTAGGACACTGTTAGAACTCAGGGCAACTGAAGGATTAGTTTAGCAGGCTGCCAACAGCTGGGGTTTACCCTCTTCAGCACACATGCTGGTGCTGACAGAGCCTTTTTGCTGTGTCCTCTGGGCTGAGAGAGAATTGTGCAGGGTTCTGAATCAGATTTATTCCTCCGAATTGGGATCACAGTTTCTTTTCCTCCCCATTATACTCTGAGCTGCTCAAGGCCATGTTGTGTCCCCCTTACCCTCCACCCTCTGTTTCGTTTGTCGGTGGAATAGGAAGGTCAGGGGGTCTTTAAGAGGGTTAAAGAGTTGAAGTCTATGAAGTGTCCAGAAGAGAGCTGCCTCATAGATTCAATAAATGTTACAGCTATTACTGTTATGCTCATTGTTTACTCCTCATCAAATAGTTTTTACTTTTATGCTAAATGAAAGATTACCAATATAATGTTCTTGGTATCAAATTATGTTGTGTGCTTTACTTTTGAAACTATACTGGTGCTTCACTTATGAAACTATATTGACATGAGTCAAAGAGAATAAGGAAAAGGTTCATTGTTCATTTTAAACTAATACTTTCTATTTTATGTTTTGTGATGATGTGATTTTAAACAGAAACATAAAGTCTCACAAATATTTACTCATATGATCTTATAAGCATAGGTATACAAGGTCTGTCCTGAAAGTATCAGCCATGCAAACTGATACTTTTGGGACAAATTTCATATAATAGGTTAATCGTATTTCAAATGGTACAATAGGATTTTCTTGATTAGAAATCATTCTTGTGAGAAGATTAGTGTGTCTCTTCTTAACCTTGAACTTCTCAGTAATCTGACTGCTTAGAGACTATATAATGATTTCTAATTTTTAAATTATTTAATTCACCTTATCATAATTATTTTCTCACATGCAATGTAATCTGTACTTAAAGAATAGGAAAAAAATGTATGTAGTTACAACATTTTCTGCTATCTCTATGTTTTAATGTTCATGCCAGGACTCAATAACTATGAAAAAAATTGTTTGCTTATATTATCCTAGAAAATTTGGCAGAATTCTTTAACATAATTCATTATTTATTGTTACACATCCATTTATTAAAATAATTAGTGAAGTCCACTGAGCTTTATTACACTCATGGTTATATAATTAATTAACTCTAAAGATTTACACCAGTGATGGAAGACATTAGAATGTAGGAAAGTAAGTCATGAATGAATAAAATGTTAAGTAATATAAGAAGCAACCAAGCCAAAGATCAAGTAAAAGAATTAAATAAAATAAAATGAAATGGCACAGTACAAAAATAAAGAAGTGTAAGTAAAATGTACCATTAATTCAGGAAAACTGATCCTTTATAGTGTATTATCATGGGAGAAAGAAACTTAAATGGTATAATCTCATGGTAAATTACAAAAATCTAACATGTTTTTATTATTATTATTATTATTTAGAGATTTTATTTATTATTTTTAGAGAGAGGGTAAAGGAGAAAGGCAGAGAGGGCGAGAGACATCAATATGTGGTTGCCTTTCACCTGCCTCCAACTACGGACTTGGCTGGAGACCTGGTTTACAACCTGGTTATGTGCCCTGGCTGGGAATCAAACCAGTGACCTTTGGGTTCACAGGCTGGCGCCTTATTCACTGTGCCACCAGCCAGAGCTCAAAAATCTAACATGTGTTAGGGAACCTTGGCCTTTTAACATGACAGTTTGCTAAGTACTTTTTACAATAATTTAATTAATAATTATGCCTCTTTATGAAAACTTTTTCATATAAAGTTACTAAAATTTTAAGATATGTGACATCTTTGAAAGCTGTGCAGGCAGCATACCAGTAGAAGTTCCTAGAATTTAAAAATCTATGTAAAGCTTTTACTGCTCTGATATCTCCTCACCTGGCATGTGAAGAAATAGAAAAATTTTAACAGGAAAAAGAAAATAAGAGTATTTCAAGAAAATTAAAATAAGGGCTTAAGCACAGTACATAATCAGAAAACATATACATACCAACATATATATGCTCATGTGTTTATGCATATATACACACCCATATTTACACACAGACAATACATTTTACGAGTTATATTACAAAAAGGCAGACCAAAATTCAAAAAATGGTGAGGAAAATCAATAAAAATTATAGAAGTCAATTTTTACAAGCCAAGGGGTTTAGGAACCACGTTTAGGAAACAAAACCCAATGTGGAGTGGAAGACTCCACATGGTCAAACAATCAATAAAATAAAACTTATATCAGAGCAGAGTGATCCGAGTCACCACAGCAAGACTTGGAATCTACAATCAGGGGTAAGACAGAGAGGTATTAGAGGATTGGAAGGGTCTGGCCAAGGGTTCAGGATTAGGCCAAGTGACTGAGTCACAGTTTCAAAGCACTGTTATCAAGAATAACACAAGAAATTTTTTAGACGTTGGAGAATAACCTCCATTATTCTAGCTTTTTGGAAATAGAAGGACATTTGCTGCAAAAACACTCCTGGCTTCCCTTCACGGCCCTTACATTCTCTTCACATGGAAGAGAAAAATGGTCTGATCTGATCAGTAATTTAATCTAATTTGGAAGAAGTGCCTGAGCATGTTCTACCCAAACTTTCCTATTTCAGAGCCAGTAGAAATTCCATAGGAAATGCTAGTCTCTGTGTCTCATGGCCTATGATTTCATGTGGTTCATAGGTAAAGTGATAGTGAACCCATAAATCTACAGATGTAAAGTTACATTCTCTAACATGCTATTAGATTAATGGGGTTGACACTTTGATTTCTATATGATTTAATTTCTGGGTATATTTCTTGAAGGCTTTTTACTTTGGAGAAAAGAATATAATTTATTGATTCTATGTAATTCCAACCATGGAATTCATATGGTAATGATTACATACCCAGGTCCAGGATTATGGCTTAAATATGTGACAATTGTGAATAATGTTGATATTTTACATGTTACATGATTCATTGAAAACAATCTATGCCTGTAATGCCTATGTATTTATTTTATATTTTACATTGATTCCAAAACAATCAAGAAAGAAAGGCTGGATAGAGATGGAAACTCTCTAAGTAAGCCAAACATGTCAACAATTTTTCTTTAAAGTTTTCTGTTTATGATAAAAACTGGATCATATCTACATTGCTGTGGGACTAGTTGAAAAATGAAACAAGAAGAATACAGAGATAAAATTTCTATTTTATTTTGATAAAGTTGGTTGGAGAAAATATTATATATTGATACCCATATGCACTTGGGGTTGCTAGTACTCCACCTCTCATTTAAACAAACTTATCCACCCAATGACTAGCAAATTGGACAACCTCAAACTTTTTTTTTTTTTTTTTTTACCACATCTAAAAGGACTGTTGTAGACAGGTCATCTTGAAAATATGCTCAAAGCTTTTTCTCAAAATCTGATCAGAATCACTTCTTTCATATTCTCTATGGAGGAAAGACTATGGGGCTGACTAAATCTAGCAGTTTCCTACACATTTCTTTTATTATTTTTGTTTGTTTTTTCCTGTGGTCCAGAGTGGAAGTTCTTTTTCTTGAATAGACATGTGAAGAGATGCAATGTGTTCTTTCTAGCAGTGAATTAAGTCAATGAGTGCCTTTAAGTCAGTACTGCTTATCTATATAATTTTATTGAATTCTGAATCCTGCACACATTAGAGAGCAACTGTTTTCACTGTCAATTAGGTTGAACAATTTATGTACCTAGGAGTCATGTTTATGTTCTAGTTCAGTTATTTTACTCTTTTGACCTGATTGTATTCATAACTCCACAGTCATTTTAGGAATATTTTCAATGTGAAAGTTGTCTAGTGCAAGGGAAAATCATAAGTCTAAAAGTTTAGTTTAGAAGAAAAGAGTAAAAGTATTCTAAAAATCTGAAGATGTTCAAAAGCTACATATCACAGCAGATGAACTTGATTTTCCACTTCAAGTTCTAAACATGATGAATTACAGAAATAGATAAAAGAGGATGGGGAGAGCTCTTTGCCTCTAAAATTGCAATGATAATGATTTAAATTACATCAAATTTCTGTGTAAATGAAACTGTGTACATTTTTAAATGAGTTATTTGACCTAAAAGTTCAAAATTCAAAAGGTCATTTAAAAATAACAATATATTGATCTCAAAACAAAAATTATGGCCCTTGTCCATGTGGCTCAGTTGTTTGGAGTGTCCTCCCATAAACTGAAATATTGCAGGCTCAATTCTTGGTTAAGGCATATAGCCTGGTTGAGGTATTTATCCCTAGTAGGGGCTCATGCAAGAAGTCAACTGATATTTCTTTTTCACATCAATGTTTCTCTCCCTCCCTCTCTCAAAAGAAAAGAAAGAAAGAAAGAAAGAAAGAAAGAAAGAAAGAAAGAAAAAGAAAAAAGAGGAGGAGGGGGAGGGGGAGGGGGAAGAGAAGAAAAGTGTTCTCAGGTGAAGATAAAAAATTATGGCTGGTAACTGAGGTTGCAAAAGATGTACAACTTACCAATTTTTACAATGTCAGGATTTGTGATAATCCAATGTCAGGATTTCTTATGAAAGAGGCTTAAGTACATTCTGAAGTAGGAAGAAAAAGTTTAATAGTCATAATGAGGTAGCTTACTATATCTTTAATGTGTAAGGAAATGCCTTAATTAATAACACTGTATCAGATGAAATGCATATTTTTGGATAAAAACTTAAACTTAAAATGCTAATCTATGAAGCTTTGAAAGAAAGGTTGAAATTTCTTTCAGTTTGAGACTAATGTACTGGGAGACTGACAAAAAGAACAATTAAATCTTTAACATTCAGCATATACACAATACTGTATATATTCATTATTGACTCACTGAAAATTCAATTTTGTCATATAGTTGACTAAGTTGAGGAACATCTGAATTAATTTATTATTGTTAAATACAATATCAGATTTTAATCACAGTCTCAGAATTTCTGATTTGAAGTCTATCATTCCTTCTGAGATTTCAGGCCAGGGATACTAACTCAGCAAGCCTAAGAAGTTGACTGTGAATGAAACGGAAAGCTTAATTTAGAAATTTACCAAAAACATATTTAGGTAGTCTTCCCAGTATCAAAATTTTTTTAAGTCACCATTGTGGTGACAGAAGTGAGTTTGACCTTTCAAGAAATTGATCAGTTTTATTTTCTGTCTTCTGGAGAAAGCTTGATTCTGGAGAAAGAAATGAAGAACAGGTAAGGGGCTTTGTTATTACTGAGACAATTGAATTTGGTGACCTTCATTTTAGTTTTTGCTTGACCTACTGCTCTCATTGGTTACCTCCATCTGTGCATTCACTTAAATCTTGCTTTTGTAAGGAAAAAAAAAAAAAAACAAAAAAACACACACACACACACAAAATAAACTAAAACTAAAACACCTAAGATTCTACAGCTATTTCCTTTTCTTGTCTTTCTTTCAATGTCTGATTAAATGGCATATAGAATATATTTCTCTGAATTCATTGACTTTATACATCTTAATCCTGTAATTAAACATAAAAATATAAGCCATATTTCCCCTGCAAGTTATTTCAAAGTTTATTTTTTAAATTGTTAAAATTCCCCCCTTTTTCAACTCCCCCTTTATCTGAGTCCAAGAAGAGTTAGACCAGACAAACTGCAGTGTGAGGATGAGGAAGCTGTTGTTGAGATGAACCTGCATAGGACAGTCAGGCACAAGATTAAGTGCATGGAAATCTTAGTCCCGGGTTGGCTGGAGAAGTTATATGGAAACCACTTTTCTGTGGTGTATACCTTCTCCTAATCTTAATCCATAATATTTTTGTAAACTAATGTTAGAGGTACTACTTGGTTTCAGTGGAGGTGTAGATATTTTGAAAGGAAGGATGACTTACTTGAAGATAACTATCAGGAAGGACCATATTCCTCCCACAATGGCATATATTTCAGGGGAGCGAAAGGTGGCACTGGTGGCCAATGCTGAGGAAAGCCATATTCAGCAAAATGGGGTTCTTAGACTTGTAGCAGCAGCATGAACATGGAGCAAAGGAAACAACCATATTGAAATAGGTTCAAAGTAGCCCTCTAGGAAATATTTACAACTTTCTGGGGGAAATCTGGAGAAGACTGCTAATTTATAAAAATTAAAGTGGTAGGACTTCATAATAATTTTGACAGAAAGAGGATTGGAAGCTGGTGAGACCTGGGACTTAGAATTGACATGATTAATTTAGAGAACAATTTACATAGCATTAGCCACCTAAGCTGAGATTGGTAGAAGAGAAGGCAATAGAATATAAGATGGCTAGGATTTGAAGGGTCATAAAGGACCAATAGTGAGAATGGCTATCATCATGGAGATAACATGGGAAAATGTGAAGGTTTTAAAGCAGAGAACTGAAGCTCCAAGATTGATTTAATTAAGTAAATATTTTGAGACTGGAGAATTATGGACAGAAATACTGCCAAAGTGCTGACATGGCAATTTGAGCTATAAAGTATAGGCTAAATGTAAATTAATCTTAAATATTAATTTCTTTGCTTAATCTTAAATATTAATTATGCATTATCTGAATGACAGATGATCTGGAAAGATGATAAAAGAAACAATCATTTACTTACTATGATGAATAATTGATTTCACAAGTTAACCATGTGGTTACCTGTCACTATATTGACATAAATATTTATTCCTTCAGTATTTAGTTAAGAAATATTAAGTAAATATCTACAAATAACCAGATACTGTGCAAGCCAGTGGGGTAGATGGGAATAAAACTGATGGCTGATATAAAGAAATTAAATAAATTGAGATACATCTCTTTGGACATTTGCTTAAAATTAATTGTGATGTTTTCAGCAACATGTTAGACAGAATTATTATTTGCAAAATTTTCATGCTAAAATACATAGATAGCTGGACAAAAATTAATGAAAACACATAAATAATTCTACTCAAATGTGTGTAATAGTATTTGAGATGACAGAATAAGAGCTTAAGACTTCTGTTTAGTAGAAGACAGAGGAAACATCTTTATCCACCTCCCTCCGATTAAGTACAAATAAAATCCATGGGCATTACATATATAAGAAACATAAGAAGACTCTGAAAGTGGAAAGAACAAAGCAGATGGCTAAGGATTTTGTTTCTGAAGAAAAACATGGTGGTGACATTCTTTGAATTTCTTTTAGGTCATATATCCCAATGAAGCCAGACACTCACAAACACCATTGGCAAAGGCAAACCCTCAACAAAATCTTGCTCTTTCTATTCAAAGAACCATAAATAGATAGCCCAGAAAGACAGAGAATTTTTAGACACTAGCTGAGAAGCTCAGAATTTGAAACCTACCAGCATTTCCCCAATTTAATGTCCTCCTGATCCTCACTGGATGGTGTCAGAGAAGAATAAATCAAAAGCCTAAACCTTTCTTTTGGCAGAGAGATAGACACATGGAACAATGGTATAGAAGGAAAAATCCAGAAATAGAACTGCACAAATATGTCCAAAATATTTTTCCCAAAGGCACAAAGAAATTAAATGGAGAAAAGATAGTCTTTTCAGCAAATGATACCAGAGGAATTGGACATCCAATGGTAAAAATATAAACATTGACCTAAGTCTAATAAATTATGCAACATGAACACAAATCAGTCAGTCACACATTAAAATATAAACTATCAAACTCTAAAACATTTAGAAAACAAAATAAAAATATGGAGAATATCTTCAGAATCTAAGACTAGAAAAAGAGCTCCATTTAGCCCTGGCTGGTGTGGCTCAGTGGATTGCTGAAAACTGGCCTGAAAACCAAAGGGTGACTGGTTTGATTCCCAGTCAGGGCATATTGCCAGGTACCCAATTGTGGGTGTGAGAGACAACCACACAATGACCTTTCTCTTTCTCTCTTTCTCCTTTCCTTCCCCTCTCTCTAAAAATAAATAAATGTATTTTTAAATGTAAAAACAAAACAAAACAAAACAGAAAAATACTCCCCACAAACTGACAAATTGAATCATAGAAAAATTTTACCAAATCTTAAAAGATAAAATAAAGGAAAGCATGTGATATGGTGGTACGGATGGGTGTAGGATGAAACTATATACTTAAAAGAAGAATGCCAAACTGAGGTATTAACAAAACAAACAAAAAATAGTCAAAGTTGTATTAAACTACTAGGCATAAACAATTCTATGCCATTGTTCCATGTGTCTATCTCTCTGCCAAAAGAGAGGTTTAGGCTTCCCACTTATTCTTCTTTGACACCGTCCAGTGAGGATCAGGAGAACATTAAGTTGGGGAAATGCTGGTAGGTTTCAAATTCTGAGCTTCTCAGCCAGTGTCTCAAAATTCTCTGTCTTTCTGGGCTATCTTTTTATGGTTCTTTGAATAGAAAGAACAAGATTTTGTTGAGGGTTTGCCTTTGCCAATGGTGTTTGTGAGTGTCTGGCTTCATTGGGATATATGACCTAAAAGAAATCCAAAGAATGTCACCACCATGTTGTACAAAACTTTATAAAAGTGGGTAGTCAAAGAACAATTCTAAGGAGTAGTAGGCTGAGCAATTCCCAGAACTCAGAAGCTACTCGAAAAGGTTTCAGTTCTAACCAGACAGAGCAGAGAGACCTCAGGAACACTTAGGGTACTGATGAAAGACACCAGTACAGTTACATTTTAGTAGTAAGGGCAAAATAGCTCTAAAGTCATAGTAACTTAGAAAAGATCTAGTTGATCTATAATTTAACTGCCTGTCAAAACATATTTAATAATATTTTAAAGATAACAGCCCTGGCTGGTGGCACAGTGGATAAGGCGCCAGCCTGCGAACCCAAAGGTCACTGGTTCCATTCCCCAGTCAGGGCACATAACCAGGTTGCAAGCCAGGTCTCCAGCCAGGTCCGTAGAGGGAGGCAGGTGAATGGCAGCCATACATTGATATCTTTCTCTCTGCCTCTCTCCCTTACCTTCTCTCTGAAAATAATAAATAAAATCTTTAAAAAAAGAATAAATAAATAAAAACAACAGAAAATCTAAAATTCAAATGATAACATTCACAATGCTTACCAGATGTTTAAAAGGGCAGTGGGTGCATAATATAGTGGGAAGTTGTGTTATATTGAGTTGTATACTTGAAACCTGCATTTTTGAAAACCAGTGTCACCCCAGTAAATTAAATAAAAAATGTAAATGAAAATAAAACAGCAGTAAATGGGACCATAGTTAGGAAAAATACATAAATAGAAACACATGTGAAAAAAGACAAAGGTGGCAATATCAGACGCAACTTAAGTACAACTTAATAAATATGTTCAAGAATTAAAATGAAATAAAATTATTGAGGAAAGAAATGGAAACCCTTAAAAAGGACAAGTTTAAATCCAAGAACTGGAAATTAAATTATTTAAAGTAAAATGTTTGATAGATGGGCTTAAAATCAGTTTTGACACCACCAAGGAAAACATCAGTGAACTAGACCACTTAAGAAAATAAACTGTATAAACTGAATGATCCTGTGACCTATGAGCCAAAGTCAAGTCACCTGATATGCATTAGATATACTATGCTACCTCTGAGCAATAGAATATTATTCAATGATAAAATCAAATGAGCTATCAAACCAAAAAGGATATGGAAGAATCTTAATTGCACATTATGAAGTGAAAAAAATCAATCTGAGGAGGTTACACTGCATGATTCCAACTGTATGACATTCAGAAAAAGGCAAAACTATGGAGCCCATAAAAAGATCAGTGGTTGTCAGTTGTTCAGGGAAAGAGCGACAAAGAGAGGTAGAAAAGTAGAGCCTGGAAAACTTTTAAGGTAGTCAAATTATTTTGTATGCTACTGTAACGGTGCATATATGTCATTATGTATTCGTCAAATTCTATAGAACATACAATACAAACAGTGATTTACAATGTAAATTATGGGATTTGGTTAATAATATTGATTCAATTATAACAAATATGCAAACTAAAGCAAGATCTTAATAATGTAATAGGGAAAATTATGTATATGAAGTAAGTAGGGGGTATATGAGAACTCTTCATATTTTTCACTCAATTTTTAATATACTTAAAATAGCTCAAATAAAGTATGTTAATTAAAGATAATTATTAGTATTACCAAGATAAAGTTAAAATTTTGGTTGAGAATTATCTTATTAGATTTTTAATAATTTCATACATGCATATTATTAATGTACAAAAATTAAGTATCATTTTCAACAAATGCCATTAAAAGAATTATTTTAAGGAATAAAGTTATACCAATTAATACTGAATTTAAAAAATTATATATCTTCACTTAGGAAGTTGTCAAATATTCATGCTTCTTATTACTTTTAGTGGACCTCCATAATTTATATTAGGGAGAGTTAATATCTAATATATAACAGAGGTTACTGGGCCAATTTAAATTCTGAGTTATTTGTAAAAGAATTTTTGAGTTACATTTTTTCCCAGCTCTTGAATTTCAAGTCATTACACCACAAGCTCAAATTCTCCATAGGTGTGTATCACATAAAGACCTGCTTTAATATTATGATAAAAATTACCATGAAGAAGAAAGTACATCTTCCATGGGTAGTGTGACTCAGTTGGTTGGGTGTCCTCCTGTAGACCTAAAGGTTGCAGGTTCCATTCCTGATCAGGGCACATGCCTAGGTTACAGGTTTGGCCACAGTAAGAGCATATGTGACAGGCCACCGATCAATGTTTCTCTCCATCTCTTTCTCCATTTTTCCTGTCTCTAAAATCAATAAACATGTTCTTGGGTAGAGATTGATGAAAAAGAAATAAAGTGCATCCTTTAAAAGATTGCAAGGATATTCTACTTTAATTCATTTATAACATACATATTTATATTTTATATTTAACACATTTATATGCAGTTACATAACACATGCATACACTCACAAAAATATTTATCTAATGAAATCATAAATTGTCTAAAATACCAGAGATACATTTTAAAAAGTAGATGAGGACCAGTGAAAGAAAACAGTGTGATATTCTTATATTCGTGTAATATTGCTTGCTTTACAACCACCTTCCCACTATAATATGACTATTTTAGATATATCAACATAGTCTTGATATTTTGAAATCCCAGATATTTTTGGCATCCAGGAAACTCAGGAATGTTGATTCCTGAAAACAGCATTTGTGTTTGGAGACCAGGTAGATATGATGCTAGTGACAATGCATCATATAAGAGGGATGGAGAAAACTACTCATCTGTAAACCATTTAGGACTAAGAGTCATGAATGGGAGTTGATACAAACAGCAACAATAATAAAGATGAAGCCGAAGTCAGACAGAACAATGTAAGCACTCAATGCCTATTGTCATTGAGGAGAAACCAGCAAATAGGAGAGAAACATTCAATGCCAGAATCAATATTGTATGAATATTACTCTGATTTGGTCTCTTCTTCATGGATTCTCTCTAGGCTTTTTGAGGACAATGTCTTTTTTATAATACAGTTCATATGTTAGTAGTGACTTAAAAAATAAATTTAAAAAGAGTTTAGAATAATGTTCATAGAAAAATTGAGAAAATAGTACAGAGTTCTCATATACCCCATACCCAGTTGCCCCTATTATTAATACTATACATTAATATGTTACAGTTGTCAAAATCAACGAACCAACATTAGCACATTATTATTGACTAAGTTTCCTAGATTATTCAAATTTGCTTAGTTTTTACCTAATATCCATTTTCTCTTCTAGGGTCTCATCCAGGACACCATGCTACATTTAGTCATCATGTTTCCTTAGGCTCTAGTTAACTACAAGAGTTTCTCAACTTTCTTCTTTTTAAAAGATTTTATTTATTACCTTTCAAAAAAAGGGGAAGGGTGAGAGGCAGAGGGGGAGAGAGACATCAATGCATGGTTGTCCTTCACCTGACTCCAGCTATGGACCTGGCTTGCAACCTGGTTATGTGTCCTGGCTGGGGAATCAAACCTTTGAGTTTGCAGGCCAGTGCCTATCCACTTAGCCACCAGACAGGGTTCAGCTTTCTTTTTTTAAATGACCTTGGTAGTTTTAGGGAGTAATGATAACTATTTTGTAGAGTGAACTTGCATAATTACTATTTTGTTTCTTTGAGAAAAAATAAGAATTAAAAATCCTGGGTAAAACTTTATAAAGATGAAAAACACTGAATTTCCTTGTCTCAATTTAGTTTTTAATAATTATACTCTGTAGAATTCTTTGGTTAAAAGGGACAAAAAATCAATTCAATTTGCTTGGGCATAATATGAATCCTGTTTCAAGCAATTGCAAGAGGCAAGGATGTCCATAAATTCAATTCAAAAAAAGATTCTTCTGCTTCTCCTTCTGGAAGCTATTCTTATGACAGAAGTTACCACTATCTGTAAGCCCAGGATCACACACTTGGAATTTTTTTCCAGGGAAGAGAAAATAGTAACAACTCTTTTAATGTAGGTTAAAATAATGTTGAGAAAGTCCCTGATAGTCCTGATTTGGGGCATGAGAAAACCATTTGGATCAAATAAATCACTGTGGTGCTAGATATAAGGTATTATGACTGAATGAACAATAGTAGAAAAATATTGCATTATGTTGATTTCATACAGAAACTCAAAATCTTATATAACTTCAATAGAAAAAAATAAATCCTTATTTTTTTTTTAAATTACATGTTCAGGAAATTTTCTTTTATGGTGACTTTAATCAAGAGATGATATATCTATAATAATTAAAATATATTCTTAAACAACCAATAATTAACTAGAGCTCCTAGAGACTGTAAAAAAGTAGGGCTGTTTATAAATGTTAATAGGAAAAGATTTGCTGGAAGAAACAAGAATATTATCAAAGGAAATAAAAATGAACTGGACTGAAAATGATTCATTTTACCCATCCTTTGAGCATGTTGATTATGCTCTCACTCAGCAGGAAAACTCATTTAGGACATATGAAATAAAATTGTAAAGTACATTGCATTATGTAAAAGTAAGAACATAACATCTGTTAGAATCTTTTCAGTTAGAGATCTTGCCTATATCCATTATGGCTTTGGAAAGATTTGATTATAATGGCTGTTAAAAAGTCACAGATTTTGGAAGATATACCCACACAAAGCCTTTTTGTTAGGATGATTGCTATGTGGTAATGATTAATCTTCACCCTCCATATCCCATGAAATACTCAGAAAACACAGACCATATGCAAGTATCATATTAATGCCAAACAAGAAAAAGAGATGTGTTATAGAGGGTTGTTTGGTTGGTGATTGTGGGAAGTAGAAAGGAATACAAGACAGGCAAGGCAATAAAGATGATGGGTGCTAGTATTTTACAATCTTCACTTGTGACTTCTGGCAAGAGAAGACTAGTGGGTGACTCCAGGTTATCATGGGAAATTCACCCTATGTAGTCAGACAAACATGCATTGAGAACATAGGAGAGAGGCCAGAGATTGACTTGAAGCTTTTCACATAGATGCTCCCCTATTACATTAGGAGAGCAACCACAATTTTCCTCTAACTACTTTCACTTCTCTGCATGAACCTTTAGTGAGAATCAAGATTTGAAAAAATGTATATGGATAATCCTCTTCAATGAAAGGCAAAGCCAGGGTATTTTTAGGATGTGAAGGGAAATGACATGCTCAAGGCAAAATATCAGGAATCTTAAGAAGTCTATAACAATCCCCTGAAATGCTGAAACTTTAGTTTTCACAGTAATCAGAAGAAACCTATCTTCAATCTTTGCTACAAAAGCACATCTTTGAGAGCTTTCCTGCTGGAAAATGCAACAAACACATAGAAAAGGCCTTGGAAAATGCCTGAAAGATAAGAATAGAATGTTCTCATCATCCTTTGACAACAATGTTGTTTGAGGGGACTCTGACTCTTAGAATCTAAATTTACCAGCTGAGGGATCCTTCACCGTGCCCCAGTTAATTTACTTGCCCAACTTGAAAAACCCATTTCTCCTCCAAACAGAAAGATATTTTTCCCCTGCAGTTATTAAAATTAGGCTCATCAGATCTCTAGTATTTCTGAAAAATCTTCTGCCTGGCAGACAGTGATTTTTTTCTATAAGCTCACGTTTGCTATCATTCACTTTTCATGGTAATGGGAAGAAGATGTGCCCTGGGATGCCAAAATCTTTTTAAATCCTTGACACTGCAGGAATTTCACTCATCAGATGTTCCCATCCTGCTCTTGGCCATAGAGTTTTACCAAGAGCTTGTAGGATAATCAATATGTTTAGGCAAATGTTTCTTAAAACATTGTTCTTTTAAAATGAATATTAGATTCTCAGCAACAAGACCCCAGTTGTCATCCTGCTCTCCGTCTGAGTCTGCCCCATTTTCCTTGTTAGTTCAGTTTGTTCATTAGTTTCCACATGAGTGAAATCATATATTTGTCTTTTTATGACTGGCTTATTTAACTTAGCATAATGTTCTCCTGGTCCATTAATGTTGTCACAAAGGGTAAACTTTTCTTCTTCTTTTTTTAAAAATTTTACTCATTATTTTTAGAATGAAGGGCAGGGAGGGAGGAGGAAAGGGAGAGAAACATCAATGTATGGTTGCCTTTCACCTGCCTCCAGCTATGGACCTGGCTGAAGACCTGGCTTGCAACCTGGTTATGTGCCCTGACTGGGAATCAAACCAGTGACCTTTGGGGTCGCAGGCTGGCACCCTATCCACTGAGCCACTAGCCAGGGCTGCTTTTCTTCTTTTTTATGGTTGAGTAGTATTCCATTGTGTAAATGTTCCATAATTGTTTTACCCAATCATTTACTAATGGACACTTGGGCTGCTTCCATATCTTGGCTATTGTAAATGACACTACAGTGAACACAGGGGTGTTTATGTTCTTTTGAATTAGTGTTTTGGGTTCTTTCGGATATATTCCCAGAGTTGGAATAACTGTATAAAAAGGCAGATCCATTTTTAATGTTTTGAGGTATCTCCATACTGCTTTCCACTGTAACTACACCAATCTCATAAAATCTGCTACATACAAGGATTTATTGATGTAATAATTTTGGTCAAACAGACTAAAGAAGGAATGTCTGTAATGGTCCATATTACTGGTGCATGAATTGAAATACTATTAGAATTAGCAAAAGGTGAGAAAAATTCTGACTAATATCCTATGACTAAAATGAAGATATAAAAAAAGTATTTCTTAAAGAACAAAATATTATTTTTCTAAACGGCCATTTAAATTTTTCAACAATAGACACACTGTTTTTATGTTACTTTTTTTGACTTTATATATTTGTCAGTGACCCAAGGAAACTCCCAAAATTTTAACTCAGATTTGCTGGTAGTTATGCAGAAATGAGTGTTAAAATTATAAGAGTTCTAGGAGCAAGTTATAAATGAATGGATTTAGATAAGACGTGATCTTCACCAATCAGCATTTTGAAGATAAGGCAACTAAGATTGAAGGGAAATGACTTTTCAAAGTTAGATTCAGTCTGAGGTCATAAAGTCTGTCTAAGGTGGCCTAATTTCCAGGGTTAATTTACTAGAACACAGAAGGATGTAAAGCCAAATATCCTCTAGGTATGAAATTATACTTCAGTTTCCTTTATCACTAATTTTTACTGAAATGAGTTACAGAAGGATGCAGCTGTCCTTGGACACATCTCAATGTCTTGAATGCAATGATAAATATTTGTATTTTGATAATTTTAACATAATGGCAATTCTTAGAGAACATTAAAGATACTAAGATCAGATATAGCAATTTTTGCTTTATGTACTTTGGAACAATGAGCCCACTTTTCTATGTACTTTGGAATGATTTTCTATCCTTGATATAAAATGATTTTGTTAAAAAAATGTGTGTATTATTCATATAAACAGTCTGTACCCGTTAGTCACAACAATCTTCAATTCCCATAACAACAGTGAGTAAAAAGCTTTTTGTTATAGACTTTTAAATTATATTCCCCACAAGTACCTTTTAGTATAATTTCCTAAGGCAGACCTACTGCAATTAAAAATTTGAAAACAATGATATATAAAACAAATTACATAATTACATAAAACATTTGGTAGATTAATACATGCAATACTATCTAAGTAAATTTAATAAATAAAATTACATACAAATGTTTGGAGTAAAAAGGGAAAAAAGGCTTAAAGTATTGAAATCACTTCTATTAATTAGATTTTTCAAAAAGAAAAATCAATGAAATTGTAGAAAACCAAGACAAGAAGTAAAAATTTAAATTCATGTTGAATGATGACTATATGCCAGATAATGTACTCAATGTTCAATTGTATCAATATTTAACCTTCTTGAAAACAACCATTAGTTTTTATTATTATCCTGATTTAATAAATGATAAAAATGAGACTGAGAATTGTTTATTATCAACAAATAGTCATTGAATGTCTGGAGTGTTGACTACCTTGGTCCGTAAACAAAAACATGGATGATCTGTAAAGTCACAGCGTCACAATCTAGCAGGGTAGACAGAAAATACAAATAAATATATTTTATAGGTCTTGGCAGGGGTTAAGAGGAAAATTTAGTCAGAGGAAGGAATGCTTGCCTGGTAATAACAGGGAAGTTAGTGTTGTACGTTAAACGGGCGATTGGGATTGACAGCTCTAATATACTAGCATCCCAGTAGAAAGTTGAGTCAAGTGAGGTAGAGAATCATGATTCTGTTTAAGTAAGTGTATTTTAGAGAGAGGGAATAGCAAGAGCAGAACCCTTATAGGCACATTACCCAGAATGACTCCACTGGTAAATGATGGGGCCAAGGTCCTAACCCTCTCAAGGAGTTGGGAACCTGTGTTGTTACCAGCCACAGAGTAGCACACTCTGATAAGTCAGCACCTTCTCAGAGACATGAACTAAGACACTGTACATTATGAAAGCATAGTATAATACAATGTTATGATACAGTGTATATTTAGCCATGGTTTTCTTTTTTTATTATAAATCTATGTTTCTTATAATTCACATCATTTTAAAATGATTTAAAATGATAATTTTGTGTTTCGATGCATGCCTACACTTCCACTACATTCTACTCTAAGAAATCTCAGTATTTCATTACTAAAATTTAGAAAATAGAGCAATATACTTTTTTCATGAAAAATTGTTTAAATTAAAATTTTTAGAAAGTGCTTTTATATCACTTGATATAAAATGATATAAAATGACAAGTCCCAGTTGTTGGAGGTTCCAGTGACTCCTTACATTTGTTTAGTTTGCTGGAGTGGTTCACAGAACTCAGAGACACTTTATTTATTAAGTCATCAATTTATTATAAAAGGATATAACCAGGAAGAGCCAGATGGGAGAGAAGTATAAGGCAAGGTATGGGGGAAGGGCCTTGGAGCTTGGTTGCCTCTCCAGGGGTGTCAGTCTCTCCCTACATCTCCACATGTTCACCATCACCAACAAAGAAGCTCTTGGAATCTAGTCCTTTTGGCATTTTATGGAGGCTTATACACAGGCATGGCTGAATAAACCATTGGCCATTGCTAACTGAACCTGAACTCAGTGTCCAGCCCTTTTTTCCTCCCCGGAGGTCAGTGGTTGGGACTGAAAGTTCCAACACTCTCATCACAAGGTTGGCTCCTGGCAACTAGCCTATTATTAGGTGCTTTCCGAAAGTCACCTTGGGGACATAACAAAGGACAGCTTTATCACTCTCAGCACTTAGGAAACTCCAAGGATTTTGGGAGCTGTTACTAGGAACCTTGAACAAAGACTAAATATATGAGAAAAAAAAAATTTTGGTCATCTAAATAATCAAAAATATAGTTTTTCTTATAAATCATCACACGGCAGGCACCACACTATTATATTTTCAATGTAAAATAGACAGGGTACAAGAAGTGGAAGCCTTTTCTTCCTCCTGCATGTTTGCCATTAGTCTCACTAAAAAATGTTCATTTTAACAGATTATCACATGGCATATTGAATACCTGATAGGAGATGTTGATAAAAAACAGATTCTACATTTTTAGACATTGGTCTAAAAGTGCTATTTTAAACTCCTTTACACAGTGGAATTGTCTATTTTCTCAATACCATCCCAATATTGGATTTTAAGTTTTAACCATGAAAAAGCAAAAAGAATACTTACCTGGCAGGGGAGATACCATGATCACGAAGGTGGTTTTCCCAGGGCGAGGCTTATCCATTGCACTCCGGATGTGCTGACCCCTGCGATTTCCCCAAATGTGGGAAACTCGACTGCATAATTTGTGGTAGTGGGGGATTGCGTTCGCGCTCTCCCCTGATTAAAAAAAAAAGAAAGAAAAAAAAAAAAGCAAAAAGAATAGCTTATATTCTTTTCCTTTTACAGTTCTTTATGAGTGAAGTTGAGCATTTTATAAATATGTCAATTATTTGTATTCCTTTTTCTGTAAATTTCCTATTTAAAGGCACGACTTATTTTTTACTGGGTTATTCACTTCTCTAAATTTAGATGTATTTGCACACACACGCTTGAATATACACACATGCCCGTATATAATTAATACCTCAGATTCTTACCTGAAGCTTTACCTAATGCTTTCTTTTTCCATGGCTCCTTGCGGGAAGGACCTGACTTCCATTTTGACACTGATGGAAAAGCCTGCCTGAACTGTTGCGAGCAGGTTGAGGGCAGGGAACAGAAAGAGGCCACCAGGGAGAAGGCAGACCACCCAAGGCCCTGGCAGGTCACACCAATTTTGGGGGGCAAGGCCACATTGCATGGGTAACTGCGAACATGCTTCCTGAACCCTTCAGGAGACGGGGGCAGAAGGAACTTCTCACACTGATCACATGCAAGGATAGCAAGATAACTGGGTAAGAGAGTAAAAGCCCTCTTACCTCCTTCTGGTACCAGATTCAGGGTGGGGCCAAGAAAAGGCAAGCACACAAACAATAGAAGTTAAAATAGTGGCCGGGGAGGTGCTAGACCAAACAGGCTGTCAGTCAGTCTAGCCAGGGGAAACCAGGGATTGTTTGGGGAACGGACTCACAAAAGTGCTGGAAGTTAATTGGTCTTTCTGAGAGAGCACCTGATCTGCCCCACACCTCAAGCTAATGTAGACCCCGAGGAACAAAGGAATTTCTCTCTTGCGTGTGGCTGGCTGCTCGGGACCTGCACTCAGACGGTGTACTTGCCTGCAGGAGGACGCCTCTTTCCCTGGTTGACTGGCTGGAGCATTCCCCAACGCCTTCCCGCCCTTTCCAGCCCAGGAGCACAGGACCCAGCGACCCTGGAAGCCGCATGGCCAGAGGTGGTGCCAGCTCCATCGGCACCCTCCAGGAGGAGCCTGGAGAAGACAGCAGCTGGGAACAAGTTACCTACCTGGATGACCACTTAGTAGCCACCCTGGGCACCAAAGGACAGTTCTTTAAAATGGAGCAGGGATTCTGGCCACTGCCTTTTGCGTTGGTCTTGTTGAGAAGTGCTGAGTGTTTTTCACCTGCGTTTTGTGGAGGAGCTGAGCTCTGAGACAGGGAATGCCCCATTCTCCCAGATCATTCAGTGTCTGGATAAAAGCCTCTTTGTTTGCTCCCCAGCCTCTGCCTCTAGGCAACAGGGCGACTGAACCCCACTTTAGTTCAGTAATAATTAAAAGCACCATGTAAACAACAGTCTCTACAGGAAAACATTCAGGTTCCTATCTTGAAAAGTGATCCCACTTCTAAGTCATGTGGCATCTTAGAGCACAGCCTGGTATCTAAACATACGGTGTGGCTACCTCTTAGTAAAACATCTTGCTTACAAACGCACCTGACGCAGTATTTACATCCTGGCACCTATCAAAACACTTTCTAGATGCCCTGTTGTATTTTGAATGAGCACACTGTGCAGTGTCAGGAAGATGGATGAGTCAGCTGTCTAGACTTTCCTCGGCGCATTAGCACTTCCTCTCTCAGTTACTATTCCTGTTCTAATGAACTCTTCCAGTGTGAGAAGTTCTTGTTGGTTCCAGTTAGCTTACTGAGGGACAGATTGGAGACACCAAACAATTTCTCTGCCCAGAGGAGGAAGGTGGTCAATAAATTAGTCAATTTCTGGTCATGATTAAAAGGGGACAAGCTATCCATTCACTCGTGTCCTAAAAATCAGTGATTTTGACAGTGTCATTGAAATGAGGCCTGTAAATAACATGAACTTGTTACTACATTTTGGTTATATTTGCGAGAAACACAGACTTTCTTCAGTGTTGCCTTTTGAATTGTAAACATTGATTTAATGATAAGTTTCTCAGATAAGAAAGGATTCATTTCTAGTATTAGGCAATTCTCACATTTTGTCATTTCACCTCTATTTGCTTCCCCCTGTATCCCGCTGAATTCATGTCTTTTTCATGGCAGTCATCGATGATGACTGAATGTTATGAGTCTTATATAATTTTTCATATTTTCATCATTTAAAGATAATGTAAATAATTAAATAAAAGCTGTGATTATATATATAAGTAAAATAAGAGATTGGGAAGGTTATATGTCAGTGTCCAACAATTTTGAATCATAACTCATCCAAAAATGTGGAGAAAGCAATAAACTTGGCAACACTTAGTATAATGTTTAAAAGTATAATGCTACATCACATCTTTTCTTATAAGTTCATCTGCAATGAACATGTTTGTTCAATTTATTGGTAAAAGGTTGTTCATAGTAGATCTTTGTAATCAATTTGATGTCTTTAGATATGTTTTTCTGTCATTCCTGATATCAGTAATGTATGTATTTTCTCTGTTTATCTTGACCAATAGGTAATTGCTTATCTATTTTCTAATGCATTTCAAAATACTACTTTTTGGTTTTATTGATTTGTTTTCTATTCTTTTTCATTTTTTTATTGTCTGTAATCTTAGTTTTTAATTTTTCTTTCTCTCATGTACTTACATTAGTTATAATTTTGTCTTCAATTTTATTTTTATTTTTTATTTTTTTTAAAGATCTTACTTCATTATTTTTTAGAAAGAGGGAAAGGGAGAGAGACATCAATGTATGGTTGCGTTTCACCTGCCTCCAGCCATAGACCTGACTGGAGACCTGGTTTGCAACCTGGTTATGTGCCCTGGTTGGGGAATCGAACCTGCGATCTTTGGGTTCGCAGGCTGGTGCCTTAACCACTGTGCTACCAGCCAGGGCCTTGTCTTCAATTTTAGTGTCAGAATGATTGACTTTAGACCTTTCCTTTCATAATAAAACATTCAAAGATTAAATTTTGTTACAAAGAACTGCAACACATATTTTTAATAAGTTGCATTTTAATTTTCATTTGGTTCAAAATACATTAAAATTCCCTGTGCTATTTTTAATTTCTATTTTATATAGAAGTATTATTTATTTTTTCCCAATTTTATTAAAATATAATTGGCATAAAGAGACTGCTGCCTAAGTTTAAGGTGTATCATAATAACATAAAAGTGTTAATTAATATCAAATAGTTGAGATTTTACCAAATATCTTATTTTATTTCATTGTGGTCAGAAAACATGTTCTGTGTAATATTGAACTTTTAAATTAATTGAGACTTATTTACCACCCTGCAATTGAAAAGTCATTGGAGTATTTTATAAATATCCATTAATTCATAATGTATAATGGTGCTAAGTCTTCCATATCCCTATTGTCTATACATATGGTCTATCAATTACTGAGGCATATTGAAATCTCTGCTTAAAATTGTGGATTTGTTTGTTATATTTTCAGTTCTGTCATTTTTTCCTTTATGTACTTTGAGTTTATATGTACCATTAAGTTTATAAATAAGTGTTTAGGATTATTATATCTTCTTGACTAATTAGTTAGCCCCTTATTATAAAATTTCCTCAATATCTATGATAATATTATGTTCTGAGTCTTTTTCCTGTTATTAATGTAACTATACAGATTTATTAAAATTAATTTTAACTAATATATTCATTTTATTTTTACTTTAACCTATCTTTGCTAAATTAAAATAGAGCCTTATAAACAGCAAGGTATAGCTTTGTAATGCAATTTGAAAAAGTTTATCTTTTGATTAGAGTGTTTAATCTAAACTTAATGTTAAGTGTTGTGTAACTGGATTTCAATATATTATCTGCTTATTTTGTACCTGTTTGATTTTCCTTTATTCATCTCCTTTTTTCTTCTTTTGCTTTATATTGAATATGTTTTAATATTCCATTGTATCTTCAATATTGCCTATTAAAAGCTCTGTTTGTTTAAAATTTTCATGGTCACTCTCTCCCTAACAATATACATTTCATCACATCATAATCTACCTTCAAATAATAACATATTTCTTCACACATAAGTACCACACACTATTGTACTGCTATTTATTTCATCCCACCTTTCTATAATTTTTATCATACATTTTAGCTCTAAATATGCTATACATACAATAACACATTGCTATTATTTTGCTTTAAACTTTCCTTTGTCTTTTAAATAACTTTTAAAATAATAAAAATCTTTTTTAGCCTTTCATACAAACTTGCTACTTCTGGAGCTATTTTTTTCCCCAAGATTCCATCTGGTGTCATTTTTCTTCTGTATGAAGAATGTCCGTTTACATTTTCCATAGTGCAGATCTGTTGGCACTAAGTGTTCTTACAGTTTCACTAAAAGTGTTTGGATTGGCTAAAGTTGTTCTGTAGCAGTTTCCCCCAAAGAAAAACTTGAATGTTTGAAACTATTCAATGATAGCGTTTGTTTTTGAGGACCTATTAAATTTGTCCTTGGCTCATGCTTCCTTTCATTAACAATCTTAGAGCTCTCACCTCATTTGTCAGCTGTTCTTACATTTTACTAAGGAATTTCCAGAGCATGATTTTTCCCCTTTTAAATGTGCCTTGATAATTTTGCCTGGTTGCCCGTAAAGTTTTTAAGAATTAATATTGAAGCTCAGTCATTTAAATAACACATAGCCACGCATCCACAATTGGGTATCTGTAGAATTTCAAGGTTTCATTTATTTTAGAAAATGTTCCTGAATTATAACTATGTGCTGTTTATCATTATTGAATTTAATTTCTGGTTTCAATTATACATATATTGAATCAACTTTGTTTTTTCTATCTATAACTTCCTCTCATTTTTTAAAATTAAAAATTAAAATAAAATGATTTTATTTATTATTTTTAGAAAGAAGGGCAGGGAGGAAGGAAGAAAGGGAGAGAAGCATCAGTGTATGGTTGTTTTTCACCTGTCTCCAGCTAAGGACCTGGCTGGATACTTGGCTTGCAACCTGGTTATGTGCCCTGACTGGGGAATCGACCCAGCAACTTTTGGGTTCACAGGCTGGCACCTTACCCACTGTGCTACCAGCCAGGGCCCCTCTCATTTTTTAAAAGTTCATGTGCAACACATTTTGCTTATTTTTACATTTCTACCTTATCTGTTTATTATTGCACTTTTCTTAATGTCTTGGTTGCTTCAATTTTACTTTATTTCTCTGACAATTTTACTTTTTTAATACTACTTTCCTGAGTTCTGATGAGTTCTTTTCCTGTTATTAAGTCATGTTCTTCTGTTTCACTTATTTATAAAATAACTTTATATACATAATAACTTCTTTTAATTATTATTAAATGGATTGGGTTTCTAGGCCACTTGTTTGTTGGTGGTTCTTTCCATAGACTAAGGAGGAGGAACGTGTTAAGGATCTCTTCCAATTCCTTCAGTGACAGGCTGTATTCTAAAATTAGGATTTACATGGCTCCACCTAGTCTGCATTTGTAAAATATATCAGCTATGACTTCACTTTCCATACCAGCTTTGTTGACATGACATATAGTGTTTCATCTTCCTTAATACATTTTTGTTAATTTTGTAGAGGTCCATCAGCACTGCCTTTCTTGTCTGCTTCTCTCTAGTCCTAATATGTGTCTCCTGTAGCAACTCAACAGGTTCTGTACTCCTGCAAATAATTTAAAAATTTATTTCTGGTTTCATCAACATTTAAGTTTGCATATTTTTTTTCCTTCAATTTTTAAAAAATTTCCAGGAACACAAATGAGAAACACTGACTTTAAACATTTATGTTCATACTGAATTATTTCTTTAAGAAAGTTTCATCACCATGTAAATTTATTTATTTTATTCTGTTACAAAATAAATCAATAAACTGTATAATCTCAAAAACACTGAAACTTTCCTTTGTATTTTCACTTACTTTTTCACCCTTTGACCTTTCATCCTATGCTTTTTGGAAAAAGGTCTCCAATCACTGAATTCAGTGTTGATAAAATCCCAACAACATAAAACTGAGTTAACTGCTAAATACAAAGTCCAAAGCTCTTTTACCTCAACCACAATCATTGCACATTACTTTCTCCCATTGCAGTATTTTGTCTTAGGTATATTTAGGGATGGAATGTGAACTGTCACTATAAAGTTATATGAATGTTTTTTGATTTGTTTTTAAGCTCCCCACTGGACATTTATATCCATTGCGTTATCATGTTATAGATGGGCATTGAATGCCAAATATTTCAGAAGTCTTACCTTTATTTCAGAAATATTTGAAGATATTTGTGGTAAGCAGCTGTGGATATCACTTCATAAAGCAGTCTGGCTAAGAAAAATACATTTTAAGGTCCCTGCTTCAAGGCCCCTATGTGGCAATAATTGATTGACCCAGTGTGAATTCTAATTGTCATAAACAAAATCAGCATAACTTAAAGATAGTTAAAAATATCTGCACCTGTATACTTTAAATCTTACAATGACTCTGTATTTTGTCTTCTTCTTTCCATATATGCATATTCATATATCCCATCTAAAAACCCGTATCCCTTTGAAGACATATTTCAAATTAAATTAGTCTTTATGCATGGGATTTGAAAGATACAGAAATGAAGGTCATATATTTTGCCCAGTGATTGGAAGCATCTTGTTTCCATGGTGATTAACATGGAACCCAGTTGCCAGCTTATTAAACATAACTTATATTCAGGTAACTAGAACTGGAGCCAGATGTTACTTAACTACAGTTTTGCCAGGAAGGACTAAAATGTGGTAGTCCCTGGTAAGACTTGGGTTATTGAAATACTTCCTTTTCTGACATTTATCCCACCACCTCTTCACTACGTATGTAAATCATTAGTTAGGATGGAACTTAATATGTACGAAGGCTCAAAGATTAATTAATTACCAAGGTAAATGAATGGCCACAACCTTCATTTTCCTACTCATCTACATTAGATTCCTCCTCACCAGCTTTTCTCTGTTTTCTTACTGGCAAAACATTGAGGTAGATGTGTTTTCAATTTGCAAGTTACTTCTGGCATGAAAAGACATAGAAGAACTTGAACTGCATATTAGTAAATGAAGGAAGTCCATTTGGAAGGCTGCTTACTATATGATTCCAATTATATAACACTCTAAGAAAGGAAAATGATCAGTGGTGGGAGAGAAAGGAAGGGATGAACAGATGGAGCAAAGAGGACTTTTAGGGTAGTAAAACTATTCTGTATCATACTATAATGGTAGGTAAATGTATTATATATTTGTTATAATAGTCAATAATATACAACACAAAGACTGAAACCTAATGCAAGCTATAGACTTTAGTGTAATAATAATTTATCTATTCACTCAGCAGTTACAACAAATGTAACATGCTAATGCAAAAATTTCAATTATAGCTTTAGGTTTATTGCAAAACTGAGCAGAGGGTACAGAGATTTTCTATATATCTCCTGCCCACACAAGCATGGCCTTTCTCTCTATCGAAATCCTCCTCCAGAGTACTATGTGTATTTATTACAATTGATAAACCAACATTGATGCATCATAATTGTCCAAAGTCCATAGTTTACATTAAGGTTAACTCTTGGTGTTGAGCATTCTATGGGTTTGGAAAAATGTTAATAACATTAAATACCATTATAGTATCATATAGACCAGTTTCACTGCTGACAAATCTGTGCTCTTCCAGATGTGTTGACCCATCCCTCCCTCAATTTGTGATCACCACTGATCTTTTTACTGTCCACAGAGTTTTGCCTTTTCCAAAATGTCATAGGGTAGGGGTCATACCTGCATCCTTTTCAGACTGGCTTCTTTAACTTAATAATATGCACTTAAGATTTCTTCATGTCTTTTTATGGCTTGATAGCTCATTTAACTTAGTGCTAAATAATATTTCATTACCCAGATATACTACAATTTATCAATTCACCTACTCAAGGACATCTTGGTTGCTTCCAAGTTCAGGTAATTATGAACAAAGCTGCTGTAAATATTCATATTGGGTTATTGTATCGGCAGAAGTTTCAACTCCTTTGAGAAAAACCAAAGAACATGGCTGTTAGATCACAGAGTAGGAGTACATTTGGTTTTGTAAGATACACCCAAAATGTCTTCTAAAGTGGCTATTACCATTTTGTGTCCCCACCATAAACCAACAACAGTTTCTCTTGCTTCACATTATCATAGCATTTGATGTCAGTGTTTGGGATTTTAGCCTCATTAATAGGTATATAGGGACATCTCATTGAGGCTTTATTTTGTAAATTTCCTAATGACAAATGATATGCTTTAATATGCTTATTTGGCTCCCTGTATATCTCTTTGACAAAATAGCTGTTCATGTCTTTTGTCCATTTTTAATTGAGTTGTTTGTTTTCTTACTATTAGCTTTTTAAGGGTTTTAAATATATATTTGGATATGTGTCCTTTAATAGATAGGTGTTTTGCAAAGATTTTCTTGGAGGCTGTGGCTAGTCTTCTCATTCTCTTAACAGTGTCTTTCACAGAACAGAAGTTTTTTTGATTTTAAAGAAACCCAACTTATCATTTCTTCTTTTTGTGGTTTGTGCTTTTTGCATTTTATCAGGAAGTTCAAAGTTACCTATATTTTCTCCTACATATCTTTTAAGAGTTTCATAATTTTACAGTTTACATAGTAATTTCAGAACTTACTATGATCTGTTTTGAGTACATTTTTGTAAAGCATTTAAGGTCTGTGTGCAAGTTCATTTCTCTATTTATCTCTCTATTTTGCATGTGGATATCCATTGCCTAGCACCATTTATTAAAATGACATTTCCTGCCTCCTTTAAATTGTCTTTTTTCATTTGTCAAAGGCTAGTTGACTATATTTGTGTGGGTGTATTTCTGGATATTATTCTTTCCAATTGATCTGTGTTCATTCTTTCACCAATTGATTACTGCAGTTTTATAGTAAGTGGTGAAGTTGACTGATGTCAGCCATCCACTTTGTCCTTCAATATTGAATGGATGATTGTGGGTCCTTTTCTTTCCATGTAAACTGTGAAATCAATTTGTTGATATTCACAAAATAAGTTGCTGGAATTTGTTTGGTATTGTGTTGAAACTATTGATCATTTTAGGAAGAACTAGCATTTTGACAATATTGAGTCTTGCTAGCCATATTTATGGGATATGTCTATTTGTATCTGTAAGTTTCAGAATATTTTTATGTCTACAATCTTTAAATATTTAGTTTAAAGTTTTTATTATATATAAATGCTCTATCAATTAATAGGTTTTGGTTGTTTTGGTTTTATCTTTTTGAATTTACACTAAATGTATGTTGATCTTTTGGTCTATTTTTTGTATCTATTATGTTGAATTTGCTTCCACTTTCATTCCTCTTGATTTATTTTAAATTTTAAAAATGATCCTTTTTATTTTTTATAACTAAATGGTCTCGTGCTTTTTCTAATTTTTGTCTTGCATTTTGAAATGATTTTCTTTTCTTTTAATTACCTCTTGATTTTTGTGTTCACTCTTTTCAACTCATTATGTAGATTAACCTCCTCATTTTGAGTTTTTAAAAAAATCTTAACTTTTTAAAGATTAAATGAATTGAATAAAATTATTAAAAAATGCTTATATTGGCCATTATTTACAGGCACAGAGAAGAAAATAAAAATAAAAATTATATCATTCTTTCTTAGCTTCCATTATTTTATCAATGCTTTTAACTCCTTTTGAAATTTAGGTTTGTTTTGTGACTTTGTTTTCAGAGTGTTTTCATTATCTCTAATGATTCAATTATATTTGATGTGTGTATATAGTATTTGATTGCAATTACTTTTAAAGATTTTAAGTTTTTTCTTTCTTACTTTCTTTTTCTTTCTTTCTTTCTTTCTTTCTTTCTTTCTTTTTTCTTTTTTTTCTTTTTTTTGACAGGAGAGAAGGCACAAGATAATTTCTCCATTTCTTTCCCTTACTGTCTGAGATCTGCCTTTACTCAGTTCTCCTTCACTTTTATCTGTATCATCTGTTTTCTTTGTCCTACATATTTTACATATCATTTTTTCTTCCTGGGCTTTATTTTGGGACAATGCTTCAGATTGTTAGTTTCAAAAGTGCCTGGAGCCCAGATTAATTTTAGAATTTACTATAATCCCCTTGTATTCCATTTGCCAATTGGATTCACCTAAACCAATCCTATTTTCAGTTGCTGTTCTCAGAGATGTCTGCATGCCTTCTACAAGAGCGATTTTCTTCTCTTGTCCATCAGATACCTTTGCTTTTGCCAAATTTCTCATGCACATGTACTCGCAACACGTGGGCCTTCTAGCTGCTCTCCTTTGCCCTGTTTATTTTTTAGTGGAGGATTAAGCACCTTCAAAAGCTATGCCTCTCTTACCACCACCTTCCCAGAAGTCATCCATAGACTTCATAAATCTTCTGAGTGCTGCATGGCTCAAACTAGATCACTTTCTCACTGTTTTGCATTCTTTTCTCAGAAGGTGCCATTTGTTTATTCCCCCATTCAACAAATATTTATTGGGTGCCATGCATTCCTTAGACAAAGATTTTTAGAAAAGAACAAAACTCATAGAACTTACATTCTAATTGTGGGAGATAGAAAAACAAAGAAAAAAAATAAGCACCTATATAATATACAAAAGAGTAATAAATATTATGAAGAAAAAATATAATACTAGGTATGCAGAATTAAGAATATAAGAAGAAAGTAATCTTGTTATTTTAAATAGGGTAGTTACAAAAAACAATATCCTTAATGGTTTATATCTGAACAGGCTTGAAAAATGTGAGAGAAAGATCAGCAGCTCCCTGGGTGCACAATGAATAAAAATTCCAGACAAAGGTAATAGCAAGCCCCAAGTTCATATGGCTGAAACATTCTTGAGAAACTGGGAAACAGTGGAAAGTCCTCTATGGATGAAGAGTTGTGTGTGAGAGTGTGAGAGACAAAGCTATAATGTCAGTGTGTAAACTATGCAGGGTATTGCAGGTCATTGCAAGAATCATTGGCTTCTTTTCTGAGTGACATGGGAAGCTACTGTAGAGCTTTGTGCATAGTAATACATGTTTGGTTTGAGTATTAAAAGAGGAGTCTAAGTTCTTTGGAGAATGAATGCACCTAGGAAGCAAGGGCAGAGGCAATGTGGACTGGGAAGATAAACTGTCAGTTTGCAGCAATGATCTAGGATAAAGGTGTGAAAGCTAGATTAAGCATGAAGGTGGAAATAGAAGAGATCGTATCAAGCTATCATAATCTAGATATATTTTGAAGGTAACTAGTTTTGGTTTAAGAAGGTGCTCTTGATCTGAGACAGTAGAACTAAGAGTCATACATACATACTTATAACCCAAATGAAAGTCCTCCAGGCAGATGAAGTGAATGCTACACTCAAGATCTCCAGTCCCTTTGATGTCCATTTGAAGAAATACCCCTCAATCACTCAATAATGACACTACTACTACTCATAATGATAATTATCTTGCATCATTTAGAATAAATTTAAATGATGAATTGATAACTGTCCCGGCAACTTCTCTCATGTCTTTTTTTTTTTTTTTTTCCTTTCAAATGTCTTATCTACATTGGTCAGGAGCCTCTACTTTTCCCCTCAAAATGCTCTTTTTCTATTGCCCACTGAGACAATTCTCATTTTTCTCTTTTCTTCTCTTCTTCTTCCAATTAACTATACTATGCAAATCCATGCATCGTCACTTCACCAAGTGAGTTCCCTCTCTCTCCAGCCCTTTACCTCATGCTTCTTTTCTGTCTGCTGTTGGCACATTGCTGTGGACACTAAAGGAAGAATGCTCTCAAAGGTGGGGCCCTAGTGGGCGGCAAGGAAGGGGAAGGGAGAGGAGGAGAGGAGATAGAGGAAAATGAAGGGGATGCAAAAGGAGCAAGGCCTCTTTTCTTTATTTGGTGGCTGGAGATATAATGGGAACATTATTTCTCCTTTCTTTCTTTTCTTTTTTATCAATTAAACATATCATTGTTTTTATGTGGCATGATGCAATAATTTGTGGTTGTCTAACAATCTGATAAATGCGAAAGCATTTTTGTTTCCTCATAACTACCCCCATAAATGGACTTATAGGGGAAGAAAATGTGAGATTTTGGAAAGCTGGGTCACAGACACTGTCTGAAAAATGAGTTAAAAAAGATTAGAAATATTGGTAAAACTAAAGTTCTGAGTGTTGCCATCCTCCCTTTCTGCTCCCACCAGCCATGTGTTAAATGTGCTATTGACGGGCTCCCCCATGGGAACAGAGACTATTTTAGAGAAAGAGCAAGAGGAAGCAGGGTTGCATCTTTGTTCTTCAGATTTGCTCAGGACAAATCTTTAAAAGAACAAAGAGATCCATGAGAAGATCCTTTCTGAATGCAGGGGTTTCCGAACAGAGGATCCAGCTTTTCTCTGATAAAATTTTGAAGAGCAGGAAGAACCACAAAATATTTCATGACAAGACATGGGAGAAATACAGCAGCATTTTCCTAGGGAGGAAATGATGGGAACAGTCTGAACTGTCTGTAGAAAGGAAAAAGAAGCCAGTGTTCTGACCACAGGCCTGGTAGAGGGGGAAACATGAAATCCTCTCTGAAGAACATGTAGTTTATGTAGCTGGTGGATGTCAACTTGGACCTTTTCTGAAAGCGATGGAATCACACACTCTTCTTTGGCTCCTTCCACCAAAACATATGCAAATGCTTAACTAACTACATTTACTTGCTCTCAGCTACAAAGAGGTTATAAGATGTTATTTCTGGATTGATAGTATACCCAGGTTTAACTCCCCAGTCCTATTCCTTAAGGAATAAGAGGATGATAGAAAATAATGGGAATTTTAGCCACATCTGCGGCACATGGGATTAGGTTAAAAAAAAAAAAAAAAGCCTGATATATATGGAATGCCCATATTTATGTTGTTTAACTCAGATCAAGTTGTGAGCTCAGAATCATAAGTTCTGTTTAGTTTAGGAACAAATTAAATAATATTTTGCACACCCTGGCAATATAGGTACAGATGCAGTAGGTCTTTAACAGGAAACCTAGTCTGGTGCAGGAATATGACCAGTGCATCTCTGAAGTTCATTTTTTTGGGAAGAATCAAGTAACTTTTTTAACTTTTATGAAGTACCTGAGGTCCCTTAAGCAGGTATCCAGTTGTAGTTGGTATTCATACTAGAAAAAGAACTTAATGTGTTAACAAATGGGGTCCAAAACATGATGCATTACCAGTGGGCTGAGGACTGACGAGGGGACCAAGTGGAATCAAAGAAGAGCAAATGGAACTTTTTGTAGATAGTGTCTAGAAATAACCTTGTAGCTTAGGGTCAGCCACACTCTTTGAGTATTTGGAAGGAGGATTGTTTCAAACCTAGAGTGAGCCTATATTTGAACCTTCTCAAGACCAAGCCCCGGAGCACCATGCAAGAATTCCATCGCCCAACAGCTCAGGTCACTCTGCTGAATTGTCACCACTCCTTCCCAGAGGCTGAGAGAAAAGCTTCTGTGAAAGGGCTGGGCACTTAAGGAGGAAGGCCTGTCCTCCTAGTTGGAGTTTAGAGGTGGGTGTAAGACATGAAAGGCAGACAATGTAAGAACTTCCCATTCATCATAGAAGACTAATGCCTAGGACCATCAGAAAGAAAAGGTGAGTCATTGCTCTCCTGTGAGGATCACTGAAAACAGTAAAAGTCCCTGGTGCTGCAGGGCAGCCTGTAGAAAGGAGAGCTGGACAGGAAGCTGGACCCTCTTAACTGTTGTCCACTTTGGATTGGCTTGATAGTGCCTTGATAGGTGTAGTCTTCTTTAAAAATATTTGCACTGAAGAATTTAGTTCTGATATAATTACTTTGCTCCTCAAATTTGTCAGGGTTGCAAGTTTTGTCAGGGTTGTCACTCTACCACTATAAGGATGTTGTGCTCACTTACATGATCAGGTTCACATGCATATCACAGAAATCAAGAAGCACTGTAGTATGGCCTTTTTATGAAAGAATGGGGAGAAAGATACTTAGGCACACCTAGAAATCTCATTCCAAAATGTAAAATCCAGCAGTAGGAAAGACAAAAGTAAATTAATATTCATTCAGTTAAAAAAAAAAAAAAGCCTGTTTTTATTTATAAAATATCCTCTAAACTTTAAAACATTTTTAATAAATAGAATAAATGAAAGATATAAGATACACAGCAAAATAAAACTCAACTAGAGCTCTGGAAAGAGAAAGACACAGAGAGAGAAAGAGAATTCTATATAAATATAACTTTTTTTGGTGAGAATGAAAATGTGCTTTTTATACTGAAAATAATACTTCATGTATTAAAATGGATACTAGCCTTTTTAAAAATAGATACCTCTGCCTTGCCCCCAAATATTTGCCCAACAGTATATTTTTAATGCTGGAAATGTGAGTTTATTTGAACATATTTTCAACATCCTATTTTTTCATTCTTTGGCTCTGAAGTGGTAAAATATGAATATTTCACTCCAGCTGGTGTGGCTCAGTTGGTTGGAGCATTATCCCATACACCAAAATGTTGGGGGTTCAACTTTGAGTCAGGGCATATACTTAGGTTGCAGGTTCAATCCCTGGTTGGAGCATATTTGAGAGGCAACAAATAAATAACATCAATGTTTCTCTCAAATCAATAAAAGTATTTAAAAATTTTAAATATATATAAATAATTCATGTCAATTTTGGGGACAATTTTTACATATTTAAGCGCTTTACTACTTGATCCTTTGGCATCAACAATTTTAGATCTTGTAAAAATCATAGGGCACTTTAAAAATCATTTTAAAAATATAAGAAATAGGAAGGGGGAGGAAGAGGCAAAGAAGGGAAGCAGTTTAGACAAGAACTTAGAATGGAAGAACCATGGACATGGACAACAAGTGGGATTGACTTTGGGTGGTAATGGGTGGGGAAGGAGACGGGGGAGTAAAAAGAGGATGGATGTAATACAACAACAATAAAATTAAATTAAAAAAATATGAAATAATATTTTATGCACTACTTGCCAAAATCAAACAAATAAAGAAAATAAAAAGGGAAAAGGAAGAGATACATAATCATCAAAGTAAAAGACGGATTTACTAAATGAGAGACTTGAATTAAATCTTCACAGCTCTTACTACACTGGCAGAAGCGAAATGATTTAAACGCTCAGTATACAATGACATATTGGAAGTATTCCAATGTTATTTGTTTTGAACTCACACACATGACAACCCTACACCATTTTCTTCTCTTATTGGAAAGGGCACAGTTATCTCACTAATGGAAAAGAGGGCTGTGAGAACAGCCTAAGTAATAGATAATTCCCATGCTGCCCAAGTGCTTAAGTGAATTGGAAGCATGTGTTCAGTTTGAAAGCCATTTGGAAGACCAACCAACCACACACAATTGCTAGGACATTACACAAGGGAAAATGCAGAAAATGAAATTGTTGGCAAAGGTAATTACTGTGAGTGCAGAGTCTTTATGGAATACCGTAACACTGTCTATTGTGAGCCACTAAAGAAAAGATGTGCTTTGGTTTAAATTTGGAACAAAGTGGAGATAGTATAAAACTCCTTAATGAATTAGGTAAGAAAGTGTGAAGTGTTTTTTCTATTTAGGTTACCAAGAACTTATGACCTGAGAGAGCTGGCTCAATGGGCACAGTCTTAAGTATATCAAAGGTGAGAGTCCTGTGGTTTAGAATAGCATCTTTTGGACTGGATACTACTATTGTGCTTCCCTCAGATGTTCCTTTCATTCATATTAAAAAGAAGCAGTGGAGAAGATAGAATAGCAACATTAATAATATCAAATACAAACCAAAATACAAATATGATTATAAGTCTGAAAATGATACCATAATTCTCATGGTAAAAAAATGAAGAGATAAAATATTGAACGCTAAAAATAGAAGTGGTTATTATGGGCATTATAGTAAAAGTGCATTAACTCTGAGAATTCCAGTTAAAATGAGCTGGAGTGCAAGGTGAAAATAATCTAGCAGAGACATACAAAAACGAGGTACACATACCTGAAAAAATGTGTTTTGTAAATCTTGATTGATGAAAGATATTTGGATTTTGTAAAAAAGAAAAGTTAAAATTTTATGTTTAATTCATATAAATTTTCTGAAGTAAAATACTAGTAGTTTAGGAGATGTTAAGAATAGTACAGGAAGAGGTAAAGCCAAAGGATTTACATGCATGACCCATGGACATGAACTAAGGGGGGTGGGATTCTTAGAAGCAGGGGTGTGCTGGGCAGAGGGGGGCAAAGGGAAAAGAAGTTGGGACAAATGTAACAGCATAATCAATTTTTTAAAAAGGAAAAACATCAATGAAATAGAATGTCCAATATCCCAGCCAAAAAAAAAAAAAAGTAGTCAAGTATAGTAGTTTAAAATTATGCTAATTGCATGATAATAAAATCTTTCCATCCATAAAAATAAAAAATAAAAAAATAAAACATTAAGTTGACTGTGATTCTTAAAGAAAGAATTTTATCAATAACTAAGATTTAAAAGGTAAAGATAAGTCATTAACTAACCCAATATTCTCTTTTCAAATTCTATAATCCATGATTTTAAAATAAGGTTTTTAAAAATCTCATGTAAATTGATTTATATGTGGACAAAGTTGAAAAGGTTCATCAAAGGACTTTTTTTTGATGATGGGGGATGATGTAATGGAACATTATTATTATTAATTCTCTTAAGTTCCTATAGCATTGTGCTTCCCTACTAGCCTAGTAATTTTTTATCCCAGTAAATGCCTAATTTTAAAACTCTTTTCAATCTACCTCTTATTTATGGTTGTCTCATCTCAATGACTTCCCTTCAACATATAGTTTAATACTCTAATCAAAAACCAAGAGCATGTTGATCATAATTCTCATATTCATGAATAGATTTAGTTTGTATTTTCTATCATTTTTGCTTTGATTTAATTTCCATTATTGTAGAGGCAGTTGGGTGTAAATTTTAGAAATGGGCTTTGAATTGCAGGGTTAGAATAACTGATAAATAAGAGCTCTGTCCCAAATGTATAAGCCATGTAAACTGTTTTTATTATATTGACATTGGCTAGATACTTTTGGAACAGACCTGGTATAGCTCTTCACTATCTGATTACAATGAAAGAACTACAAGAAGGAAATAATCTGTAGCCACCACAAAACCAGTATGGGTAACATTAGTGAACCTGAAAGAGAAAAATGTATAAAAGATAGAAAAAAATAATTCAACCACTGAATCCATAACCTATACAGCAATCTGAGATAAGTGTACATATATACAGAAGAAAACCCTTAAATTAGAGATAGCATGACTTAGGCTACTGTGTCCTATGAGCCAAAGAAAGAGATAATGACAGAAGATTTCAGAATGAAAATCTAAATTTCCAGTCCAACTTCAGATGCCAAGCATTGACGGGTGCCTTAAATTAACTAGGTCATCTGATATTTCTAGTACGAGAAATGGAGGTCTGAAAGAAATCACCTTGACATAAAGTGATTTCTTGACATAATAAATAGGGAGCACCTCCTCTCTGAAAACCAAACCCATACCAATTCTGCACCAGACCCTGACCAGCCTTAGGCCAAGCCACTCACTATATCTAGGGCTCTGTGACCAATAGCTGGTGGGACACACAGTACCTGGCAGCTGGGTACTCAGGTCATTTGCCAAGCTTATTTATATTTTCACATATGTGTATTTACAGATCAAGAATCAAAAACTATTTGAGAAGAATAAGCAATAACATGTAAAGATAAAAATAAAAAGCTACTGTAAAAAATAGAAAAAAAAACCTCCTGAAAATCTGTTTCTTATACTAGAAGAAACTCTAGTCAGTATCACTGTTCTAAAATGAGAAGTTGCTCAAAATAACACAGTTGTATAAATTTAAGATTCTTTATACATTAACAATAACAACATTTATGGCAACTAAATTGAAATACTCAATACCAGAATAGATATGGCAGAAGGATTAATCATCACAGTTGAGTTAATTGCCTAGAAGTCAATTAAGAACAAGTGAATAAACAACCTCACAAAGAGAAAGAGAGAGAGAGAGAGAGATTAGAGATAGAGATTGTGTCCAAAATAGTATTTTGCATTATATTAATTCTAGAAAGGGAGAGCAAAGAGAAATGAGAAAAAAACAATAATCAAAAATTATATAACAGTTCTCTAATGTAAAAAAGACTCATAATTCAGATTGAGACCACATACAAATATCTTCCAAGATCATAGCTTTTCTCAGGTGTTTGGTGTCTGGAGACTTTGGATGGGTTTTCTGGTTTTGTCCCAGGCGAGCCATCTGCTGAGTTGAGACTTGGACCAGAGCCGTAGGAGATGTTACATAGACAACCTTTCGCTCCCCACTCCCTGCTCACTCCCAGTCTGGAGATTCTTTGCTGCTTGTTCACCAGTGAGGAAAAGCTTCTTCCTTTGCGGTCCCTGCACCTGCACTCATCTGAACAGAAGGTGCCTTTCTTTGCCGCCTCATCCACTCCTACCACCTGCTGAGGTCTCTGCCATCCTGAGTATGTCATGTATTTGTGCCTTCCTATTTCTGTACCATATTTATTCAGTCACCTTTCTAAAAGGAGAAAAATACGCCAAACTGTGATGCATCTCACACGAAACATGATAATACCTGATCATGATGCAACAGTTTACTGTTAGAAACTGCAGGCAATGAACCAAAGACCAGTGTGATCTACATATCAGCAATTTGACAGTTGTAAGACAAACACCTTGGGAAAGTACTAACCTTGGGGGAAATTCCTTCAACAATATCTGAAATAATCCCTCAAATAAACAATTACAAATTGTATAATCCCAATGATTATTTCCAAAAATTCAGATTTATAGAAATATAAAGAATAGAAATTATGTAGAAATAAAAAATAAACTTCTGCAATATACCCTCAGAGAACACTGTATTCATTCATGAAAGTATATTAAAACTGTATGAATTTTATTGCTGTTTGATTAAATTTTACATTTTAGCTCTTTGTCCAAAAACATAACTTAAAAATTTCAAAGATAGCTTATATGCTGCAACATAAAATACATTTGAGAATTTAGCTTCATTTTACTAAGACTTTTAATGTAATCACTATGACATTAAAGTCATTGGTAAAATAATTGAATAAAGCATAATTAAAATGGTTTTAAATCTCTGAGTTATGATAACTATAAATTGCCCACATCTAACTGTATAACTGTCCAATTTGCACTTTTATCTTATTTCCAATAATGTCATAAAAGTCTTATCGAATATTAGATGAACTTTACAGAGGGCACACTGACATGAGACAAGTTTATGCTACAGTACAACCATCAGTACAACCTGTAGCACAATGTTAACTTGAACAAAAGTCATATTTTTTGATTTACAAATCAGAGCTGGGTCAGAGCTGGGCCTGTGACTTGCTTTAACCCAGAGAAATGGGTGGAAGGGACCACAGGCCAGTTCAGGCTTAAGCCTTCGGCAGGCCTGGTGGCTTCTTTTCTACAGCCATAGTGTCTGGTTTTCCAAATCTAGTCTCATGTATTTCTCTTTAGCTCCTGTGCCTCTGATCAGGGACAAACAAAAAAAAAAAAAAAATGTGAAATCTGTATCTCTGGTCTTAGGTTATATAAAGAAAGACCATGTACTACTCCTCTGCCCATTCCCAACTCATTTAGGGGATCACATATATACATAAATTTCCTCACTCATGTCCAAAATGTCAGCATCCTCATGGTAGCTCCTGTGTGTGCTGCAGCAGAAAGTGTTCTGCTTAGTGTTATCTCCATGCTCCTCTCAAAAGCATAGAAACAGGGAGTTAGAAAACAAGAGGTGGAGGTGCTATTTCTCAGCCCATTATCCCAAAGTGGCAGTTTTTAAAAAAACGCTGAAGGTGGGTATTTTCTGGATAAAATAGTTCTTAAGAATGTGACAAAACATTCAGAAAAGACTTTGAAAAGAAATACCTCTTTATTAAATTCTCACAGTGACCCTATAAAACATGTTACGATGGCTCCCATTTGTACAATGAAGGCCCTAACAGAGACGGTTGAGTCCATTGCTAGGGTCCTATTAAACACTTTGCAGTGGTGTTGGGCTTCAGATCAAGTCAGTTCAGGTACCAGTCTACGTGCACTCAGTAAATGTGCTGCCTCCCTGCTGTCACACTCCATACCCACCTTATAAATCTTATTTTACTCCATACAACCTGCTGATTTTCTCTTTTCCTACCTGGACGCTATAGAAACCCTTTGAATGTTTTTCTCCTCTGGAGTCATCTCCTCCGCTGAATCCTGATCCCTCAGACTTCTGTTGCTTTTCACATTGCACGAGGCCTTCCCCCACACCTCCAGCAGGTGGTGGTTGTGCACATGGGCTCGCTCTGCATTGTCCAAGGTGACTCTCTCCACCCTTTTTTCCAGGCCCTAGGTTTGGGCTTATTTCCTCCAGACCCTGAAGACAGAAAGATTATCAGTCTTGATGACATAATCAAGCATTGAATCAACCCAAGAAGAGTCTTTGGACTTCTGCCATAGAAGAAATAAACATCTTTGTACTTAAATCTTTGTGGTTTAAAACTAAGACAGAAGTGATATAATGGGGTGTGCGTGTGTGTGTGCACATTTGTATAAACAAATGGAAAGAGATGTCACTTATGAAGACCTTTGCTTTATTATCAATTGACTATAAAAAGCATAATTTAAGAGAGATCTAGACTTACAGAAATATTGAAAAGGGATTTGGATGAGAGATGAGTGAAACCTCATGACTAAGGAAAATCTAGGTACATGAGGCTGATTAAATTGATGTGACGTGGGCCAAATAGAGAGTCTTTCCTATCTCGACTAAAGGACTTAATTACCAGTTATTTGCAAGCCTTCCAAAATTAATTACCATGAGACCAGGTAATATGTATAATTCTAGTTTTCAAATATATATCTACTTTTAAATAATTGATTTTAAAGATCTAGAAATAGATAAGGAACACCCATGCTTTTTAATTCCATTTCTGTAAAGCCTCTGAAGTTACCAATAACAGACAAATCATGAGAGTCATTTTTGTTTACAGAAGCAGAGGCCTATTTCCAAATCCAGACCTACTGCAGCCTTTCCAGCAGTGTCTGAGAACATGCCCTGCCCCTTCTTCTTATGTTTGGAGAGCTATGGCAGCCTTCTTATGATTACTAATTCTAGTCAACACCCAGAAAAGAGGGGTATTTATGCCATCTACTGGATTTATTAGAAAAACGCATTTTGAAATACCAGATGGAAGATTTTCTCAAAAGTTTAGCAATGTAAGCTATTTGGACTTCTATTCGGAGTACTGAGACATCCTTCAAGTTCTCTGAAATATTGAGGAATGTCATCTTGTTGCTTAATTTTGGAAGCCCAACTTTGTGTTTGTGGCAGTGGAACTAGATGCTATGGGATAGCAGAGAGCCACCTTTATATTATTTTCAGGAGAGATATAACTAAATTTTATCAGGTCTTACTGTCTTGTCCATGAAAAAAAGTTATCCATGAGGCCATGTAGCTTTTAACATCTCTTTTCGATACAAAGATATCAACATGGTTACTATGATAAAACCAACTCACCATATATATGTTCTTTATGATTATATAAGCATAAATTAATATATACTCCCAGCTTATAGATTGCCAACCTAATATGCTTATTTTCATCAACTTTTCTATAAAAATGTTTCTTTCTACCAAACTACAAAAAAAAAAAAAAAAAAAAATTAGTGATCATTTTCTTGTTGTTTTTTTTTCTTTTAACTTTAGTAAGAAGAATTTTAGGCCAAGAAGTCTAGACTTCATGCAGTTTTGTTTTAAATGAAATCCATATGGATGTAAACAAATATGAAAATTAAAATTATTGCTATGTAAAAGATGTTAATAATTAAAAGATAGTCCAGTCCATAGACTGAGATTCAGGGAACCCTGTGTTAGTTCTTCAGAATTCTGTCCTATGATTCTTTTCATACATCTACCTATTTATTTCCCTTCTTTAATTCTGTAAGAAGGAAAATACTAGGACTTCTGAGAATAATATATGTAATTCAATTTTTCTTTCTAATTTTCTGACTCTATTTTTGCAAAGCATTCAGAGAAAATTACTCAGCTTGATTTTCCAGCTGATAGTTTTTTTATTCTTATTCAATTATTCAGACTGTTTATAAAGCACAAAAAGTTATGCATGTATATATATAAGTATTGATGCATAAGACCTACATTGCTTTTAGTTGTAGACCTGTCTTATTGCTTTAATATGACGTTGTCAATTATCCTTCTGAAGACATTTGTCTTAACCTAATATCTTTTGTTTTGGTTCTATTAATTTTTTGTATGGATTCCCCTATTAATCAAGCTTATTTTCTTATTTGATATTGTCACCTTTGCCTCACTATCTGTTAGTTCCTGACTACATCCTTATGTTTGTAGTGAGATTGTCTGCACTGTCTCTTTTGTAGTGGCCTCTGGGACTGTTTGTGAGCCATTGCTATTTTTAACATCCTCGCCTGCAATGTGATGGTCTGAGAGTGTGCCACACACATAAAAAAAAAAAAAAAAAAAAAAAATTAATAAAAACACCTTCGTAGCATCTGTTTTTCTGGATACAAGCACTTTTGTTAGCTCCTTGGTTCAGCCCATGTCGGGAACAATGTCCTGTCCTTCTGACATGGGTTTCTTTTTCTTTTCCTTCTGTTGCGAGCAGAGCCTTTGCTGCTTCCTTCTGAATTGAGGGCAGAAACTACGGATGTGCCTTACTGCATGACCCTGGGTTTTCTCTATTTTCCACATTTATCTCTTCTATCTTTTGAATCCCTTTGCTGCTTTGCTCACACTTACAGGCTTCAAGCTACCAACTCTAACTGTTATTTCTTTCTTCTGTACATGGCAAATCCCACTTCTTATTTTTCCAGGTGGACACTCCATGAACATATGCATAGGTGGTTGAATATCGGTGTTTTTGTACTTTACTATTGTTGGCATGGATTTTCTTGGAATGAAGAAGTTGCAGAATATATTCAACTTATTATCTTAAAGCAAACAGCAGGTTGTTTTCTTGAGTCAAGCTATAAAAATGACTGTTTCTTGTAGGTCAAAGATAATTGAACATGGGCACTATCATAGAGCTGCAAGCAATGATTAGTTAATCACAGCCTGCTTTATAGCATAGATTTTGTGTATGGTCTGCAAGTGTGCTGCCATTGTGTATTAACCCGTTTCATTTTCTGAAGTGGTTATTTGATCTTTTAGGAAACTAAATTCTCAGAACAAACCAACCAACCAACCACAGCAAAGGAAGAGAACAAACTTCAAGGTATCTCCGTAGATGTGGCCCAGTTAGACCTCCATATATGGGGAATGGTTTCTCCAAAATGAAAAGAAATAGAATAGGTATGTGGGTTTGTTGCTTACATCTGGTTGGAGTAACTGTCCATGAGATGTTAAATGTGGTTTAACCCATTCCATCTTCAGAAATGTATCAGGTTCAGTTTACCAAGTTTCTTGAGGCTCTACGTAGGAGATTTTATTTCATGAAGATTTTTAATATTAATATTTATGTTTTTGTTTGTTTATTTATTTACTTGTGACCTCTTCACTTGCATTGCAGGTTTCACAATTACAGGAATTCTAATTAATTCTGGTTTGCACTATTCTCATGGAAAAATTATAAATGTCTAGCACGTTCTTTTGTGCAGAGCATTTTAAAAATTTTATTTTATCTTAACTTTTTAAAAAAGATTTTATTATTAGAGAGAGGGGAAGGGAGAGAGGGAGAGAAACATCAATGTATGGTTTCCTTTCACCTGCCTTCAGCTAAGGACCTGGCTGGAGACCTGGCTTGCAACCTGGTCATGTGCCCTGGCTGGGAATTGAACCTTTGGGTTCACAGGCTGGGGATGCACTGTGTCACCAGCCAGGGCTAATTTTACTTTTTGATTACAATTTATAGGCAACTCTTTTTGTGTGTTAGTTTCAAACGTGCAGCACAATAGACAGACATTCCTATAGCTTCCAAACGGTTCTCTCTAATAATCAGAGGGCCCACCTGGCACCAACATGGTCATTACAATAGTCAACGATTTCCCGTGCTTTACCTTGTGTCCCTATGCTCATGATGTAACTATCAATTGGTGCTTCTTAATCCCATCACATTTTATACCCCTCCCCCAAAACCCCTCCTTTCTGACCTCCATCAGTCTGTTCTCTGTATTATGTATCTGTTTCTATTTTGTTGTTCATTTCATTGTGTGTTTTTTTTTTTTTTAGGTTCACAAATAAGTGAAATCATATGGTATTTGTCTTTCTCTGTCTGGCTTATTCTCCTTAGCATAATGCTCTTTAAAAATAGATTGCTAAGAGGAGCAAACTCTCATTTTGACCAGGCTGCATTGAGAAACGATCCCACCATTACATTTTACATTGCTGATGACAGGAAGAAATTTCCACAGGCTGCCTTCCTACCCCATGGTTTCCCTGCCTTGTGCTGCGGGTCGCCCTCCCTGCTCTGCAATGGGGGTGCTGGAGGCACGTTTCACTTCTCCAGGGTCCCCTGCCCTGGCGCGTGTGTGCCCTAGCACCTGTGCACACGCGCCTTGTTAGCTAGGGGTGCACAGGCACCTTCATGGAAGCCCTGATACCCTGGGAATCAAGCAATCAATTAATTGCACAGGAGGTTCTGAACCACTTAAATATAGTATGTTGCCCGTCTCCGATTCCAGGCAGACTCTGGTGTCAAAAGCTACCGAATTTTGGAAGAGCGGCAGGCGTCTGCTTTCAAGCCCCTGGGCAGCCCAGCAGGACCCCGAGCAGCACCAGTCACGGGAGCTTCTGCAGGGCGGGCGCAGGAAGCCTGCCTGACCAGCCGTCTGCAGGGTCCGCTGGCCCGGGAATGCGCCGGCCCCTGCCTCCCCAACAGAGAAAGCAAGGGGAAGGGAAACAGCGGAGTCTTCACGCGCCCTCCTTTTAGAAATCTGGGCCCGAAATCCTATGCTCGGTGGAAGCATCCAAATTCCCAACCAACCCAGGCGGGCGTCCTAACCTGCCTGGGCCTGCGCAGCCTCTGCGCCCCTCCTGCTGTGACGATACCCTCCAGGGTCCTATGGGTTGTGCCTTTCAGCCCCTGCTATTGTGTGTACGCTTCCTCCGACTTTTCAGGGCCACGCTGGCCTGTTCACGCTGGCCCAGGGGTGTGAGACTGTCCCGCACGGTTGCCCCGCAGCTTGGATCCCAGGCTGCCCTTGGCATTCCTGGCCCCTCCTGCTGCAAGAAGGCAGGCTCCTTCACATAGCCTCAGGTGTCCCTCCCCAGGCCTAGTGATCTGGCCACTTCCGCCTTGTAACAAATACACCGCACTAACCCCAAACTAAGCTTACCCCCATCTTCGCCTGTCTTTGCTTGGGCTCCAGTAATACCTTGTTAACAGCTGTGGACCGGAGGCAGCAGGAACGCTGTGGGGTTCAGTGACGATAAAATGGGCTTGATCAAGCGTGGTTTAAGTTCACCGGACCTTTATTAACTTACCACAAGCAGTTGGCCACATCACAGGCTGCTAGGGCCCTTCCTGGGCCTTGAAAGGAGCTTTTCCACATATCCAGCGGCCTGAAGCTCACCCCTCCGTTTAGGAAACTCCCTCCTTGTGGCACGTGAGTGAAAACCAAGTTACTGGCTTTCAAAGGAATACGAAGGCTTGGTTTTCCTTGTTCTTTTCTGTTGTGCCTCTCCAGTCTCACTCTCCTCTGTCTTGCCTGCAGAAAGAGTTCTTTCCATAAGAGTTCATCAGGTAGAGTACAAAAATTCAGCCAAAAGGAATGCAATGTGAGTTACTTTGGTCTGTAGCAAAGTGTATGCTTCAAACACATTTGCTTCCATTTCTGGAGCTCTTATTTTATGCAGGCAGCCAGACAACAAGGTATGGGGTGGAGGGAGGGTGTTTTCACTAGTGGCTAGAGCTATGGAAGACTTGAGGTCAGGTCATCAGTAGATGATAAGAACTCGAAAGAACACCCAGGCTGGGAAAACTCACCGGAAAGCACCATTCTGATGTTTCTTTGAATGAATGTTCCTGTGGCACTTGGAATAATTAGTATGAAGCTAAAGCAAAGCATACTCATTCTAACGATTACTGTTTTCGCTATTAATAAGTGACCAGCATTGTTCCATCTATGGGTCAATTTTCAGTTTGTATAATTATATTCTATCTGAATAGGACTATCATATAGATGTAATTTAACAATGTATACTTTTAGGGGCCTGTTTTCAACTTTTGAAGAGCATCGTAGGTTCATGCACAGCTGGGTGTGAGGTGATCCCTTATAGCTGGTGTCAACTTGAAATGCTTACAAAGAATGTGGAAAACACATATATCTAATTTCAAAACTGACATTTAAGATTATGCCGGTATTATAACAGTGCTTTCTTTCTTTCTTTTTTCCTTTTGGATTGCATAGCAATCCTGGCAGCTCCTTTAAGCCTCTGGAATCTGGTTTCCTCTTCTAACAGGATCTACATTTTTGCAAAAGCTGCCTCTTCAAGGCCACCTCCCAAGAAGTATATTCTATTTGTGACATAATAGCAATTGAATTTTACTTTCAAATATGGACACCTATTCGTTCCAGGTTCGGTTCTGAACTCTGGAGAACTAGATGATCATTTTTGACTGTTAGGCCCTTCTAACCAAAGAAGGCTGTGCATCCTCAATAGGTGTGAATGCCGTTAAAATAATGCTAAAGAAAAAAGGAAAAATGCATTCCATAATATTCAACATAAACCCTTTTTCTGTTTTTACAGTTGATTTGGAAGAGGGAAACATGTATTCAAGAACAGAAATTTAATCAGTAGATCTGAAGATCTAATTGGCTCTGCTGAGTGATTCATGAGCTAAGAAGCATCCCATTTAGCAAGGAGCATGGAGAGCGAGAGAGGAGCCTTGGGAAACTAGACAATGTGGAAAGATTTTATAGACGGCAACTGGGCAGGACAAGGAACTTGTGAACAAAAGTAAAAGAAAAAAAGAATTGCGTTAGGTAAGGTTACCTGGGTTTTTTCAGGCAGGTTGCCTCAGCTCCCTCTGGGGAATGCAGAGGGGGTAAGTGACCTTCATTGGTCACTTCTTGATTAGTGGAACTTCAGTCCTGCACCCATTCATTAGCAAGACTACCTTAAATTTCTATGTGTCTCCTTTTCTATGGGTGACTACAGAAAATCCCCACAGAAACATACTCCAGAAATCTCCCCACAGGGAGATTGTCTCTGGTATCTTAAAGGTGAAAAAGCAAAATAATTAAAAATTGTAGCTGGATTTCCTGTAATCCTGTAGTAAGTTTTAATAAACTACATCTTCATCAGTGGAGGCTACCAGGGCCAGCAGCCATGTGCTGCTTAGTATTCTTTTCTGATATAATATTTCCTATTATTTCCATGGATACTTCATTGCTTACCCACTATATTAATACTCTTAAGTTTACTATGTGGACATGGACACACATACACACTTTTATAACACTTCCATAGATAGAGACACTGGTGATGACTACCCAGAATGCTTTATCTAAATTAATTGATTAATTAATTAACTTCATTGGAATAAAATTTAAAAACAGCTTTATGTACGTTAGTATAAACTGTGAGGATTGTACATTGAAAAATTATGCAGATATCTTAACATTTGTGCTAACAGATTTGCTTCTAATGAAATACTTTGCATTGAAAATGTGATCGATAAACAATACTGATTTTGTAGATATCAGTACATTTTGTTTTGTTGAAAAAAGTAGGAAGCAAAGCCAATGCAGTATGTCCTTACAATGTTGGTTGCATGAGTGTTATCACTTGAAAACAATTTAAAAAAATACCCTGTAATGTGGGTTAAAACCAAGAAGGTGGAAATCTTTTTGTGTGTGTTCTGCTGCCATTTCCAACTACAATTACCAAAAACACACTTGAAATATTATATTGATGAACATGATACATTTTATATTTTAATATATAAATATATTATAAATGTTTTTCAATCAGGTATATTAAAATATCAAGATTGACAAATATTAGATGCTGTTGTGGCTGCAGAATCAGTCTTAAAAGCTTGCAATTACATAGAATAAAATGAATTCTTTAGAGAACAAAGAGATTAAGAATTCTATTATGTCTGACATTGAATAGAGAAGATTCATAAGAAAGAATCTCATTCTTGATGTACGGACCACCTTACTGTCTCAGCAATCTAAGCTTCGCCTCTGCTTTGTTGGCTAGAACACATGACGGGAGTAAGCACACCATGGTCCCTTGGTTTCAGAAGAGTCCATCGTTTACAAATGAGAAAAGAGGCCCAGAACATGTTTGCCCCCTGCTGTGCGCAAAGCTAAACTACAGCTATCTTTAAAAATGTAAACTTAAAACTTTATGGACACTAATTAAAATAATTTTAAAAATAAATAATAACAGCATATCTTTAACTTCATTGACAATAATCCAAATGATCTAATAAAGTGTTTTCTGAAATAGCTGCCACTTTAGTTATTTTCACTAGGTTGCTTGGGTTGTCATAATAGAAAACTTCAGACTAGGTGCCTTAAACAGCAGAAATTTTCCCCATAGTTCTGGAGGCTAGAAAGTTAAGATCAAAAGGTCAGCAGGCTTTATTTTTCCAGAAGCCTCATTCCTTGGTGTGTGGATGACCTTTTCTCTGTGCACATCCATCCCTGGTATTTGTTTCTCTTCTTTTTTTTTTTTTTTTTTTTCCCCCAATGTACGGTTGCCTTTCACCTGCCTCCAGCTGTGGATCTGGCAGGAAACCTGGCTTGCAACCTGGTTATGTGCCCTGGCTGGGAATCAAACCAGCGACCTTTGGGTTCGCAGGCCGACACCTTATCCACTGAGCCACCAACCAGGACCTTGTTTCTCTTCTTATTAAGACACTAGTCATATTGGATTATAGCCCACCCTAAGGACCTCTTTTCCACCCCCATCTCTAAACATGGTTACCTTCTAAGGTACTGGGAGTTGAGACATCAAGATATGAATTTTAGAGAGAAAAAATTCAGCCCATAACAATGTTCAGCCTAGACTTGGGGTGACTAAGTAAAGGTCAGTATAAATTATCCTTAATGCTTCTGAGACCATACCATTTTCACAGAGTTCCAGGTGCATGGTAAAAGCTCAGCAAGTTTTTGTGACTAAATAAATGAATGAGGTGAGATTATTTAAATTTAGCTACCTGATTCCTTACACTCATTGACATCTGCCTCTACTGTCTTATCCTTGAGCCACCAATTTCAGCCCATTTCCTAAATTTAATAAAGAACCCTCAGAAAAGGACCAGGAACTTAAGGGCCCAGGCTAAAGAAGAACCAAAAAAGTACATTAAAAACTAGTCCTACTGATATTTGGACTTAATGGCTGAACTACAAAGAGGAACGAGTAACCACAATTTCATACTTCAACCAGATTCAGCAACCTCTACTATTTTCAAGCGTTTCCTTATACAGTAAACTGTTTCCAGCTTTATGGATAAAATATATTAGACTATCTTCATAGTGAACACTTATTTTCTCCTAAACTTTGGGACTTAAAACTTCAGTGCAATATACTTTATATCTGCAGAATTATTCAGAACACAGACTGCTTCTATTCTAGTGTTTTGTTATATAACTTTTAAGCTACTTCAAATATACTCATGTTTAAATTCCAAAGTGGTTGCATGCTTCAATAAATGGTAGCAATGTCCTTTGAATATGGGGATACAAAAATTCTCAGACTCCATTTATAATTCCCTGTGCATTACATTTGTATGTGTGTGTTTGTGTGTCTGTGTGTAGCTTATTCACTTTGCTTTAACTCTCACGTGATTTTTATTTAAGGAAGGGAAACGCTTTAGGCCTCTTTGCAAAATTTCCTTTTGGGCGGGGGGCGGGGGGGGGGGTTGTATGTTCCTAAAATTATATGCTATTTTCACTTCAAAATGTGCAACGTGCAATAGTATATGAAAAACTGATCTGTTTCCACCAAGCCTTTAAGATAGAAGTGATTTTTTTTGCAATTTTTACATTTCGATCAGAGGAGGTTAAGGTATATGCTTTAGAAGTAGTTACGTTTTTTCATGTGCATTGTTTTTTATGTAATGCTGCCACCTCGTGGCCACTTTATGGAATATACATATATTTCTGGCCAGTATACCCAAATGGCCCCTAAAAGCATTGTGCAATACAGTACGTATATCCAGCATCTTGGGAGACATTTACTTTGGTAAGTACTAGCTTCTCAACTGTTTATCATTAAAAAAGACACTATAGTTCTCTTTGATATATAAAACTTTAAACTCACCAGAGAACTTAACATCTGCCTAGAAAAAGAAGGAAATACATTTCAGTCCTGTCTTCACACAAATACATTGTATGATGCATATTCTATTATGGGCCTATATAAAATGAAATTATTTACACTAGTAAGTTAAGCAATTTCACATGTTTAAAATAGACACATAAGGTAAAGGTAAAATATCTAGAACTAATGATGCGTGGTATTTGTCAGTATTACACACTCCAGGTTACAGAGTAATTGGAATGTTTGGTTAAATTTTATAACTTTCTAGACAGCTTTTAGTTAGAAAAGAGTTTAATTTTGATTTTTATTAGACTAGGCCTTTTTATACTGGTTAAACTTTAACATTTTTTTTTAGATAGCTTTAATTTCACAGACAATCTGAGAGGAAAGCACAGAGCTTTCCCATATGCTCTGCCCCCACACAGGCTTCGCTTCCACATTATCAATGACTCCCACCAGCCTGGGGCATTTGTTATAAACAGTGAACCTACATTGACACATTATCACCCAAAGTCCAAAATTCACATTAGGCTCACTCCTGGTGTTGCACTGCCTATGGATTTGGACAAATGTAAAATGACCTTTATCCATCGTGACAGTGTCCTAGAGAGCATTTTCACTGCTCTAAACATCTTCTGTGCTCCACCTAGTCACTCTTCCCTTGACTCTAACCCTCGGCAACCATTGCGCTTTTGCTGTTTCCATAATTTTGCCTTTTTCATTTTTCCTTCAAGGTGAAGGCAAGGTCTGTTATGTGCATAAAGCATTCACCCACCACTTTCTCCCTGAGAAAGGGCAGAGAGCAGATGGGAACTTTGAGCACAAAGGTAGCTAGCTCTGTTAACATGCCTGGTGCTGCAACGGGGTAAGATCTAGTCTGAATAGCTTCAGATTCTGGCTGCCCCTGACCTACTTGCAATCTGGATGGCTGTTCATTCATGTGCCACCAGTTCAGTCCTTGGGTGGATGTCACATCTTTTTCCTCCAGTGAAGGGGCACTTGGTGGAAGAAGCAGCTTCAATGTCAGATCAGCCTTCATGGATTCCTGGATCTCCCTAGATAAGTGAATTTGTAGAAGCAGTGAGAATAATTGTATCGTATTGTTCAAAACATTTAAAGAGTTTTCTGCTCTTGGTACAGTCAAATATGCATCTTAAATCCAACAATAGATTTTTGAAAACACAGCAAATGACATAGTGATTATGGTCAACACAATGGTTATAGGTGATTCAGCTTTTCTAGGTAGGAATTTTTATAGTCGCCTGTACTTTTCTGAGAGCCAATAAAACAAATAAGGCCCTGGCTGGTAGCACAGTGGATAAGGCGCTGGCCTGAGAACCCAAAGGTCACTGGTTCAATTCCTAGCCAGGGCACATAACCGGGTTGCAAGCCAGGTCTGTAGCTGGAGGCAGGTAAAAGGCAACCATACATTGATGTCTCTCACCCTCTCTGTCTCTCTCCCTTACCCTCTCTCTAAAAATAATAAACTTAAAAAATCTTAAAAAAAAAAAACAACTAAGAAATTACCAAGTAGAGATCTGGTTATATGTATATGTATACATGCAAACACACATATTGACTCATTATGAAGCAAATATTTTTTTCTGAAAAATAAATAAGAATACACTTAACATCAAGGAGGAATATGAACATATTAAAAAGTTTTTCTGTAATATACTGATAGGTAAAAAGATATACTGTAATTGAATTAAAAATGATTTAAAAAAAACAAAAAACCAGAGGTGTTTATAGAACTGCGGATAGGCTTTAGTTGTTCCTTAATAGAGTCATGATCATCTTTTATAATAGAATAAAAATCATTCTGAAAGAAGCATCTATTGAATTTGTGCTATTGAAGTTTAACTTGAGGATAGTATGTTATGTATATAATTTTTACTCTAACCCTGATCACAAAAAATGTGTGGGTAGGTCTTCTGATCTTCACTTACATCTGTTGTTCCCTTGCCACGGGCAAGTAGCAAGCAAAGTTATTCTTTTAAAATTATCTTATGATTAAGCAAGGCTATACAACAAACAATGGCTGATTGGTTACAAATAGGTTGCTTGCCACATTTCTGGTCTGCAAATTTCATTCCAGAATGGGGACTGTCCATGCTCGTTTGGTCTGCTGCAGTGATCCAAGATGCCACATATTCCAGATGTTGGAGTTGTGGCATGTTCGGGTCTCTTTTCACATGGATCATGGTGTTGGGACAAGGATTTCTGAAGCCATGACTTGATTGCACTAAAGAGGACTTTGAATCAGCCACAAGTAAAGTCTTGTTAGATTAAATCCCTAAGGTTTGACAAGTGTGTTTCTATTATAATGTAGCACATCCTAACAAATGTAAGGGGCTAAAAATTTCATCCATGTTGCTATATTATTTTGTTATTTAAAAAAAAAAAACATTCTTTACACTGTTTGCACTACCTTACATTAAGATAAAATGATTCTGCTCTTCTATCCATCCAGAATTTAGCAAAAGGTATGAATTATTAGGGCCTATCTACTCAATAGCCATGGCTTTGCTCACTAAGCAGGAGAAAAGAAAGGAAAACATACTGAAAGAATCAAAGGGCACACACAGGAGGCACACACAGTAGGAATGACAATAGGAGAAAAACCAGTTGAAGCCCCAAGCTGCCCGGGTCTGTCCTCACCTTGTTCAAATGGGATCTGAGATGGGTCTCTTTGGTCCTGAGATTACTCACAATCACTGTTTCCTCTTTCAGTGGGTCTCAGTTGCTTCTAAAAGAGCTTTTCCCTATTGGGAAGAGTAATGGGGCTATTTTGGTCTTATAGATACCCCAAGAGGCTTACAAGACCTAATTTGGCCTAACCATTCAATTCAGGCTTATCATCAGGGTGTACAGGTTTGACTGAGTACAGATTTACTGTAGCTGATATTGATGAGATGGTACTGCTCAATGCTGATACTAAACTGGGCAAATTATCTAACCTCAGCAAGATGGATGCATCCTTACCAGGAAACTTGGAGTAGGATATACATTGCCAGCATCATACCTATGGTCCTTGTGTTGCACAACTCTGTGGGCAGGACCTGTTATCTTGGAGTTTATGTTAATGTATTAATGGCTTCTCTGGTGAATGGTGCCCTGTGTAATTGTGCTATAAGGTGGCCCTAAACACCAGGCACAGAGAAGATAGTTGATATTGATGCATGTTAGTTTCTTCATGTTTTCCTTAGCTTTTATTTGAGGGGGCAGGAGCTTGTTAATACTTTATTATTTGGGGGAAGCAGATTTTAACTGGGATATATTTAATATATTCTGTGCAATTAAAAAGTTGGCTCAAGTGTTCCACTCAAAAGTGTCAAGTTGCAATATGTTTTATTGTGTTCTGAAGTCTTTTTCAAGTTAGCCACAATAACGGCTAATGCTTATGTAATACTGAATATACATCAGGTGCCGTTTTGAGATATTTTGCATAATAATCCAAAAGTTTCATAATGTTATTATTTCTGCTTCCTGGGCTAAAAAAGTGAGGTACAGAGAGATTAATTAGGTTTTCCAGAACCACAGAGCACATGAATGTTTGAGTAGCTATTCAAACTCAGGCAATCTGACTTTACAGTGTGTCTCTCCCTGAATATAAAGGTTATTCTGCTTCTCATGCATTCCTGTTTCTATTTACATTGATCTTCATAACCTTTTTGCTGACATGAGTAAGTGTTGAAAATTTGGCTATAAAGAATCAACCCACTTGGCAGATCTCCCCACAATAATAAACAGGTCATTCTATCCATGCTAACATGTATACATGACCCACTAATGTGACTAACAAATGACTTATGAGATTAAACTTGATCATTAAAACACTAAAACATATAAAAAGATACACATTTTCAGGTTCTTACATTTATTTTTATTTCTGTATTTGCCTATGTTTATCAATAGAATGTACATAATATGCTTTCTTTGTTTATAGCTGCCTCTAAAACCTAGTCTAATCATATGGCAAATCACCTTCCAATTTGATGTTTTAACTTTAACATATAGTGGAACATATTTATTTATAGAATTTGCATTTATGACCTACAAAAAGCTTATGAAAGAAGAAGGCACAGTATGGAAGGAATTGCTTACCTCACATTCCAGGAAAAATAACCAGGAAGTGTTTTCAGTGGGATCCTATCAGAACCCAAGAGGAGTCAGACCCAACTCTATCTTCCTGATCTGCTGTTCCTGAAATAGGCCCTATTTTGGTCAAAGGAGACTTGAGGAGGAGAGTGAAGAAGGAACCTGATTTCAAAACAGTATGCACTTCCTTGGTCTTCAGTGGAACCATTGAGGAGAAGGACTCAGGTTTTGTCAGAGAGAAATTTCCAAGACCTTGAGCGTAAGAAAGTTTGGCTTTGTGTCCAAATTACCAACAGCTACATTAAATTAGGGCCAGACTATGCACATCAATACACCTTAGGAGGAAGGTCTGTTGTGCAATTCTAATGAGTGGCTTCCAAGATCAGCTGGACATCAAGCATTTGGGGTTTGGCATTGAGGTTCATACTGTCACAGTGAATACACAATGATTCCAGGAAAGGGCTTCCAGGACATCAGACTCCAATAAGGAGGAACCTAGAGCAGGCAGGAGAGGCAAGTGTTGTGGGTGTTTTAGGACTAGCTTATTAAAGCAGGGAAGACATGTGTTTGAAAGATTCCCAGACACATTGGTGGATTGGTGAGGTACCCACTGCTCTGGCTGACCCAATGCCAAATCTCACTTTCCTTTCCAGTAACGGGTCTGATTTGGTGGTTGTGTTGCCCAAATGAAAGATTATACTTCTCATCTTGCTTGCAGTTCAGTGTGGCCATGCCACTAAATTCTGGACAATGAGATCTAAGCAGTTGAGTTTTATCAGGCTTCTGGACATGATCATTCCTTTAGTATGAGCTTTAAAAAACATATTTTCTGGCTTGAAAGATGACTTGATAGCAGGAACTTGAGTAGCCTCCTTGAAGCATGAGGTGAGCTTGAAAATGGACGTCTAACATAGCTTGTGACCGGAAACTAGGGTTCTAGCACCTCTAATAAATATGATGTGTTTGATTTATTTTTCCTAACCTGCCTACCTCTGGACTGCTTTTATGTGTATAAATAGACAAAATAGGTACTGATAAATACTATAAGGAGAATGCTGAAATTCTAATGCAACAGTTGGAAGACAAAGAATTAATCGGATTAATAAAAGCATAACAGTCTTGTGACTGTGACTTTTATTAATAGGCTGTAAGGCACAGAACTGGTTTGGAAGAAACAGTTATCATTCGAACAAAAATTACTGAGAAACATCTATAAGCAAGGCCTTATGTAGGCATTGTAGGTTTGGTAAAAATAATAAAATAAAATACACAAAATTTAGTGCCTGCTCCTAGGATTACAATTTAACTGTAGAAGAAAGACATGCATTTTATAAGTGATACACATTAAAAAAAGTAGACTTTATTTTTTAGAGCAATTTTAAGTGCATGGAAAAATTGAGAGGAAGGTAGAGAAATTTTGCATATCCATCCTGATTCCACATATGCATAGAGTCTACTATTATAAACATCCCCTAGCATAGTGATACACTGATGACCTTATATTGGCACATTATCACTTGAAACCCATAGTTTACATTAGGGTTTATTCTTGATGTTGTATATTCTATGGGTTTTGACTAATATATGTCATCAATCTACTTTTACAGTATCATACGGAGTACTTGCACTATTCTATAAATCTTTTGTGTTCCACCTTTTAAAATAAGTTTAAGAGTACTGTTAGTGCACTAAGAAGATATTATGTCATGGTTGGAGATTTCAAGTTTGGCAATGCTGGCAATGTTATTTATATAAATGTAGAGAATGTGAATGTCCTTGGTTTGCTTCTCTGACAATGTCAGGATATTAAAGTCTGCAAATCCCTGGTTGTGCACAAGACAGACCCTTTAAGAATTCATGAAACAGACTGTAAAACGTTTCTTGGCCTAACTCCAGGACGTTGTTGGTTTATTAGGTAGCAGTTGACACATATAATATTTTTGCATTCACTTTGCAGACTTGGATTTCAAATTTGCTTTAAATTTAGAGAGGATCACACAGTACAGTGCCCTTTCCCAGAATCCAGGCTATCATCACTAAGCTGGTATTAGTAATGTTATTTGTACAGATTGGAAGAGATGTTAGCAAGCCGTGAAAAGATTGTGTCATTCTCAGGCAAAACTTCTAAGCCCATTAGTTAACAAATTATTTTGAAGTATTGGAACACTTACTAAGAGAAGCAGTGATCACTAGAAACTAATATAATTCACTAGGTATAAGACTTACCAAATTTAATTTATATCCTGCTAGATAAGGTGAAAAAGCTAAAGACATATTTGTGGCAGGACATTTAAAAATCTCTCACTGTTCAGTAGCAAACATGGGAAATATTTAAACTAGGTGATGTTGCCTATATCAAAAAGATTTGTGTCTAAAAGAATGGCTCATGATTTTTAAAAATATTATTTTTTTCTTTCAGTTGTCAGTTCTCCTTAGGTATATGCATGGACAAGGGATAAGCAAATCGTGAGTAGTGAAGGACAGAAAGGTATAATGTGAGTACAAACAGAAACATTTTGCACAAGGTAAGAATAGAAATAGCTTACATGAGTAGTTCTATTATTGGAGCTTTGAATACAGAAATACTTATCCAGTGGAGCACTTTCCCATTATTTATGTATAATTAAATTTGATTGGAGGACTGAAAAGTCAATGGCACCGGGTTATAAAAATCATTTAAATTTTTGGTAGTATAAATTTTATGTACCTATAAGTTATTCTGAGATAGAATTTGAATCACCAATGGCATTTATAATGTGTTGTTCATTCTTAGTCTCAAATAACCTCTATAATATTGAGTTGCAGGAACCATGATTAAGAATGGGAGGTGCTGATTTTTAGATAATAGCATTTGTTTCTATACTTACCTGCTGGTGATGAAGTTTATATTTTAAAGAAATAAGCACACTTTTGAGTGATATATGAGATCAAAAGCATTCATGTTTCTTATTGAGGATGAAAGTCTTTAAAATTAACTTCAAGAAGCTATTCTTAGTTGAAATTTATTACTATTTATGCTTTACATTAAGATATGTTTATTGCAACTTACACAATGTTATATGTCAATTATTTCTCAAAGTTTGAAGAAAGATCTGTTCTTTGTAGTTTAGAAATTTCTTAGCCTCATATTGTATATGATTCTGGCCTTGATTAACCATTTGTTCACCAGCTACATATCCTTTATTACATTATTAAACAATAAAGCATTAAAATTGGTTTGTTGTTGCAATTTTATTTTCTCATTCTATCATTATGGTTAAATCAACACTTTTACCTCTAGTTCACCAAACAAGTTTTTCTTTTCCTTTCTATTGGATCCTAAGGTATTTGTTTATTTCTTGTTTCATTTGCAAATTTACTCTCCCTTTCACTAGAAATACAAAACAAAGGTTTTTATTTATTTATTTTTTAACTTTTATTATTTTTAGAGAGATGCGAAGGGAGAGAGGCAGAGAGGGAGAGAGACATCAATGTATGGTTGTCTTTCACCTGCCTTCAGCTACAGACCTGGTTGGAGACCTGGTTTGCAACCTGGTTATGTGCCCTGACTGGGAATTGAACCAGTGACCTTTGGGTTCGCAGGCTAGTGCCTAATCCACTGTGCCACCAGCCAGGGCCAAAAACAAAGGTTTTTAAAGTGATTTGTGTGGATATACATTTTTGCCTTTTGTGTTTGGGCCAAATTATGCTTTTTCCTCAAATATTTTGCTCTTCACTTTCCTCTAAGAATGTAGCAGGATTTATGACAATTTTCCCCAATATACACTGATTTATTTATCTTACAGTAATTTTATATTATTGATTATTTCTTACATTTATGATGCATTAAATAAATTTGATGTTGAGCATAGTGAAAAGAAAAACTAAAAAATTTGTTTTAAATAAGTTTCTGAATTTTTATCTTGCACAATGAGAATTAATTTAACTCTTCAATTAACAAATTATTTTTAGATTTTATTTATTATTTTTAGAGAGAGGGGGAAGGGAGAGAGGCAGAGAGAAAGAGAGACATCAATGTATGGTTGCCTTTCACCTGCCTCCAGTTATGGACCTGGCTGGAGACCTGGCTTGAAACCTGGTTATGTGCCTTGGCTGGGACTCAAATGAGTGACCTTTGGGTTTGCAGGCCTGCACCTTAGCCACTGGCCACCAGCCAGAGGCAAATCTTTTTATGAGTAACATTTTATATCCAAGTTACTCTCAAAAGCTCTTGATTTTATGTAGCTTTAATAAATTCTCTTATAATAGGAATAAAACCAGTTGTAATATAGGCTATAATATATTCAAAATTAAAATAGAAAGTACTAAAATAATATACTAAGATAAGTTCTTTTAGAACTTTTATGGTGTCATGACATATTTAAATATTTTATCCATCTTGAATTTTTTTTGTTCTGGTATATGGTGTAAGTTGGTGATCTAGTTTCATTGTTTTGCATGTATCTTTCTACATCTCCCAACACCACTTGTTGAAGAGGCTATTTTTACTCCATTTTATGCTCCTGCCACCTTTGTCAAATATTAATTGACCATCAAGATATGGGTTTATTTCTGGGCTTTCTATTCTGTTCTATTGTCTGTGTCCACCTATGTGTCTGTCTGTATGCTACCAGACTGTTTTGATTATAATGTCCTTGTAATATAGTTTGATATCAAGTATTGAGATTCCTCCTATTTTGTTCTTCTTTTTCAAGATTGCTGAGGCTCATGACACCATGAAAGTCCTAAAGGAAAACATAAGCAGTAAATTTTGAGATATCCCACACAGCAGTATTTTCACCAATGTATCTCCTAGGTCAAGGGAAATAAAGGAAAAAATAAACAAATGGGAATACAACAAGCTAAAAATTTTCTGCACAGCTTAAGAAAAGATCATCAGAATGAAAAGGGATCCAACCATCTGGGACAATATATTTGCCAAAGATACCTCAGATAAGATTTTGATCTCCAAAATATATAAAGAACTCATATGATTCATACCAGGAAGACAAAACAATCCAGTTAAAAGTGGTTAAAGGACCTGAACATACACTTCTCCAAAAAAGCCTACAGAGGGCCCATAGGCATATGCAAAAATACTCAACATCACTAGCCATCAGAGAGATGCAAATTAAAACCACCTCACACCTGTCAGAATGGCCATCATTAACAAATCAAACAACAAACAACAAGTATTGGCAAAGATGTGGAGAAAAGGGAACCCTGGGGCACTGTTGGTGGGGATGCAGATTGCTGTGGCCACTGGGGAAAACAGTATGGAATTTCCTCAAAAAAACTAAAAATGGAACTGAACTGCTTTTTGTCTCTGCAATTCCACTGCTGGGCTTATACCTGAAAAACTCTGAAACACCAATTCAGTAGGACCGATGTACCCCTATTTCTATTTACATTTTTTTTAAGCAATTGCCTAGTAATTGTATCAAAAAATTGTGGTACATTTACACAGTAGAATACTATGCAGCAGAAAGAAATAAGGAACCCCTACCTTTTGCAACAGCATGGATGGAATTGAGAGTATTATGCTTAGTGAAATAAGCCAGGTGGCAAAAGACAAATTTTGTATGATCTTACCTATAAGAGGCACCTAATGAATGATACAAACAAATGAGCAAAATAGAACCAGAGGCATGGAAATAAGGAGCAGACTGACAGGGACCAGAAAGGAGGGCAGATGGAGGTAAGGGTAGAAAGAAGGGGAAGGGACTAATCAAGGAACATGTATGAATGACCCATGGACATGGACAACAGGGTGGGGATTGGCTGTGGGAGGCAGGGAGTAGGATGGGCGGGGAAGAACAAAGGGGTAAAATTGAGACAACTGTGCCCTGGCTGGTGTGGCTCAGTGGGCTGGCACTGGCCTGTGAACCCAAAGGCCTCTGGTTCAGTTCCCCAGTCAGGTTGCAAGCCACGTCTCCAGCCAGGTCCTTAGCTGGAGGCAGGTGAAAGGCAACTAGACATTGATGCTTCTCTCCCTTTCTTCCTCCCTCCCTGCCCTTCTCTCTGAAAATTATGAATAAAATCTTTAAAGTAGAAAAATTAAAAAGAATTGAGACAATTGAAATAGAATAATAAACTATTTACTAAAAATTAATATATAAAAGTAAAATCAAGTTCATCAACATATTATTCAGAGAAATACTACATGATTTTCCATTATATACCCAATCAAGTTTTTAATTATATTTTTTAATGAAATGTATTATTCCTTTAAATTATTATTCAAATTCTATTTTATTTTGAAAGGGGGTGTGTGTGGTAGGAGAAATAGACTTTAATCTCTATTAGGGAAATTTTTCCTGAAATTATATGTTCTGGTAGGGAAGTCAATAGATATAGAGTTTATAATAATTTCATTTATACCCTGACATGAGTAAAAGCACATCTTTGTAATTCCTGAGCATGTATTAAATAAACATGTAATGAAGCCACAAAAACTTGCTTAAGTTTTTGCCCTAGCTCATGGGTTTCTTTTTTCCTCTTTTGGTCTAGATTAATGTTTACCAAGATCAACTTTGTGTTTCCTATAGAGGGACAGACGACCTGTGACCCTTCTAGCATGAGTTCCTTCTGTAATAAGACAATTGGATATTGGACCTTCATTTGCATCTCTGCCTTCCTCTACAAAGACTTGCTTATACTGACATTTTGGGATGTGTTCACTGCTCAGATGACTCCAAAAATAACACATGCTGCCTGTGCATGAGGTGCAAGGCTTTGCTGTTTCCAAGAAGCCTGCATTTCCATGGAAACCAGACAGGCAGAAAAGAAAGGGGTAAGTGCATGAAATCGCTGGGTGCTTGGAAACAAAGCGGAGTGCAGACCGACCGCCTCATTTGCATTCAGCCTGTGCAAACTAGCAACCACGCTGACCCTGGACGGCTGGAGGAAAACACTTCCTGCTGGCTTCTGTCCATGAGACACACATCTCATCTCTATCTTGCCATGTTTACTGGCTAGAAAAGTAGGACTTGACATCCAAGAGCCTAGATTATTCCTACCTTCTGCCACTCTTTGATGATATAAGTTTAGTTTCACTTCCAGTCTGTTGAATACAAAAACCACAAAAAATATTTCTCATTGCTTATCATTTCAAATGAATGTTCAAAGTTACTTGAATCTTAAAACTTAATGAATGATGCTTTGACATCCTTAAGAAATGGTGTGATGACAAAAGATCCTTTCTCATAGTAACTTAAGCAATGGATATTTGTCAAATGCCCATGAAAGACTTGTTATTGGCAAGACGAAACGTCTTCTGTTCAGAAACCACACAACTGTAGATCCAAGGGAAAAAAATTCTGCATGTCTTTACCCTCAGAACTTCCTAAAGGTATATGAAATTTTGATGTAATTGATATGAAAAATTTTTACTATTCTACATGTATGCTATGCTTCCATTTGTTTATAAAAACCACTCAGTCATTTCTCACTAAGATAGAAAACTACTATGATTGTGCTAAGTAACTGTTGTTCATCTTCCCACTCCCACCCTATACTCACCGATTAGCATCTCAGTCACTTTCCCCTATATTAAGAGGAACGTTGCTGGCCTAATATGTATACTCTGGGTTCCCGGAAAGAAAATACAGATATGGGTTGAGGCCGTTCAGGTTACATTTATATCTTGAGCCAGACTTGATCTAACAACTGAAAGATGAGCTGAATGTTTTCATCTCTATATGCCCAAGTATGAACTATTCTTCTTTTGGGTGTGGGACAAGAATGGGTATATGATGACTATTTGCCACTACAGAATTTAGAAGGGACAGCCATGTTAGGTTAATTATACAAGGAGGCTGTCAGACTGAAGCGGCTCCAAAGCCAGGACAGCCTATGTTAGCAAAACCAAAGCAAAGCTTGGAAATGCCTCAAGGTTACAACATGCTGAAGACACCCAATCAGAAGTAGCCAACTAGGCTTTCCATTATAGCCCATCAAAGATTTTCCATCTTGGTCCTAGTGCCTCTGAGCAGAGAACCCTTAACCACTTCCAATTAAGTGCTGCTTGATTTTAATCAGTTTTTGCTCAAATAAACTCTTACATTTTAAAATATGACTCAGTTTAACTTTTAATTTCAGCAAGCACATATGTCTAGTATATGATAGGAATGAACAAACTTACTCCCCAAAAGAAGAGGTCATAGAGGACATATGTGGCCCAAGAGCAATGGGTGCTTTGAGTAGACCTTTGTACGTGCCGTTTATTTTGAACTTCCCTCCAGTTTTTTCCTCAGGAAAGACTCTTAGATGTTGCAGGTTTTAATACATGATGAAGATTATGTTTTGTCACTTTTACCCTTATTGTGATGATAAGGCATCATGAAGCATCTGCTGTTGTTCCCTCTACCCCTGTGGCACTGTCACTCTGTTACAACCTACATCTCCATGGGAATTTGTGTGTCAACTACAGAACACAGACCTAAAGTCACTGGATGTTACCCTTTGATAAATTTAAGCCCATTTACAAAACTGACCCAGGAAGAATGCCTGTTGAGCACAATCACACGTTTTCTCCCATGTTTTCTCCCCCATATCACACACACGGGAAGAATTTATAAGAAGACTGTTAAGACAAATGTTTTTTTGAAAAGGGTCTCTGAATTTGGGTTCACTCCTGGTATTAGCTCCAAAGGATAAGGATGAGATCTCCATATAGTTTGGAGATTAAAGGAGATCTATGTCCTATTTTTTGTCTTATGCTGGAAGACAATTCCCATAGAAAGTTTCTCATTTACATGATCTAGGAGTAGAGCTTAGATAAAGGCACATGGGTGCCTGGTGAGAGGGGTCAGCCTTATTAGATTCTCACATGCATCAACAGAATACACACCCATGTACTCACGCAAATGCAGCATAGACCTGAAAAACTCTTGTGGCCTTCCAAATGGACAAAAGCAGCTAGTAATGGTGGAGTTAGAGGCAGAGTGGAGCAGGGTGGGCTGAGACATCTCTGTAATGTCAATGTAAGTAGGTATACACCAATTTTAAGGGCAGCTATAATTTAGCACCTTGGAAACCTATAGAGGCAATCAGGATAGTGGCTGAATTCAATGTGGGAAGCCATGCTCCAAATTCTTGCTGTAGAATTGAAGGCAAATAACTTAATATTTGTGTCTCCATTCCCTTAGAAATAAAATATAGGGAGAATTAAGTAAAGTTAATTGAAATGTGTAGAACCATGTAGGGCATAGAGTAGGGGCTTGAAAAGATGTAACTAATTATTCTATTTACTCAATGTGACAGGGCTACTAAGAATAGATGGTGGCCTTCACTTCCGGACGTCTTTTGCACCCTCATCTTCCCAATGCATGCTGTGATAAAACACACACCCCAGAAATACATGCTGCTGCCTAGGCTAAATGGGAAAAGCCAGGGTATACAGCCAAGTATGCTGCATTCCTAGAGTTGACTAGGACTAATATTTTTCTCTCCTTGTGGAGATGAGAGTGGTTTATAGAAAAGTAAGTCACAGCAGTTAAATAAGTTTGTGGCTTTGAAAATTCATACTTGGGCCATTATTATTTGGCTTGTATCCCAAACTTTCCTTTTATCAATTGCTCAATTGCCTCTTACTTAGATTTTCTGTCCCTCTCTTGTCTCCTTATAAACTGTGCCAAAATACCTCAACTACCTGAAGGCATAAAGTGGACCTAGATTCCTATTCTTTATTTGTTTTCTGGGGGAATAAAATCTAATGTTTTGGAAATACAGCATGAATAAATATCCAATATTCCTAACTTGAATTCCTGGCAAGGCTGGCAGAAAGTTCACTTCATGTAGAAAATGTACCTATGCTTCTTTAGAATCCCAACATTACATTATGTCTAATTTTTATTTGATCATATTGCATTCTTTATCTTTTAATTATATGTGTTGAGATATATATATATGTGTGTGTGTGTGAGCGTGTGTGTGTGTATATACACACACTAATTAATTCAGTGTTTACTTCACTCATAGATGCACTTTGGAAATTAAAATTATTTAGAATTATATATATATATATATATATATATATATATAATATTTTATTTATTATTTCCAGAGAGAGAGAAATGGAGAGAGGCAGAGAGGGAGAGAAACATCAATGTATGTTTGCCTTTCACCTGCCTCCAGCCATGGATCTGGCTGGAGACCTGGCTTACAACCTGGTTATGTGCCCTGCCAACCCAGTGACCTTTGGGTTGGCAGGCTGGCACCTTACCCCCTGTGCTACTATCCAGGGCCTAGAATTAAATACATTTTAAGAAGGAACTTTTTAAAAAGTCCCCTTGGGGTAAATGGAGACACAAGTTTCTCATGAAATAGCTAGTCACTGAATTAAGATATGTCACGTACAAGTGGGGTAATTCAATACCTTCACATTATTCATACTGCTTAAATTTACTAAAAGTATTTAAAAATCATAAGATTTGATTTGTCTTTGTCAAACTCAGTTTGAATAACAAAGCAAAGGTAGGTGAAGCAGCATACAGTGTACCATCTTGAAAGGCTGTTATATTTTTTAAAAGATTTTATTTATGATTTTCAGAGAGAAGGACAGGGAGGGAAGAAGAAAGGGAGAAAAACATCAATGTATGGTTGCCTTTCACCTGCTTCCAGCTAAGGACCTGGCTGGAGACCTGGCTTGCAACCTGGTTATGTGCCCCTGACTGGGGAATTGAATCAGCAATCTTTGGGTTTGCAGGCTGATGCCAATCCACTGAGCCACACCAGCCAGGGTGTTATTATTATTTTTTGACAACTTGGAAGAGGTATTTTGTAACTTTCTTTTCTTGCTTTCCTAACATTTTTTTGATTGCAGTGTATGTGCAATGATTTCTTATAGCAGTCATCAGTTTTTACAGATCATCATTCTCACAATCAGTATCATCAGACACATTTATTTTGCATCTAAACTGTTCCTGAAAAAATATAAGGGTACTTGAAAAGGGAATCTAAGCCAAGAGTAAGAATAATCCTCACAAATAAATTTAATTCAGAGACCATCTTTGGGAATTTGCTTGCTGATGGAAAAAAAAGAACAAATTTAATTTTAATTAATACATCATAATGGTAGAGCATTTGCTTTTTTAGGCAGTAACAAATTTAAATTTAATACTAAGTGGTGCCAAGATTTTCAAAAGCATGCTAAAATCTTATCAACACACATGCAACTCTAGCAACATCGTGAGCATTAGTGCTAGCATCTGCACTGTTTTATTATGGTTAACAACACTATTGGCAAAGACAATTCTTTTCCTACTTCCCTTCAAACAAATTTAAAAAGGAACTATCCTGTATCATTCAGATTGTAATATTACTGATACAAAACTTGCCTTAAAACCAGCTATTTTTCATTAACAGGTGATGAAAAATATCATAAACAGAATTTGGCTGGATTCCTACATAATTTACAATCATAAACTCATGCCAAAAACCAGTATATAGTGATGGGATATTTTAAACCAGCTTTCAACATTAAAGATAATATTATAGAAAGAAAAAACCAATTAAACATAAAATAAAATTTAAAAATCTTGGCAACTTTATTTTCCAATTTAAGAATGTAGAAAATTGTCCCATAGTCATGACATGCTATTTGAAGTGATGATTTCTAACAGCTCTATTTTGTACATGACATGTGTTCTAAGTGTACTTAGCGTCTAAAAACTGTAATATTTTCTCTAAATGAGAACTGTGCAGAGGAAAGGGCATTGGGGTTGGCTTTGAAGTTCAAGTCTCATAACCTCTGCCTTCCTTTGATGCAAAGCTGGGTTCTTATGCTTCTGACACCATGGTTTCTTTGTCAGCTAAACTAACACACAGCCGCCTCTTGGGATTACTTGGTTGATTAAATGAAAATACATGTTTTGAAAATGATTTAAAGCAATATTATTTAAAAGCTTTCATTAGTCTATGTATTTTCACTGGCATTAAAATATCTCATAGTTTTCTATTAGTCATAGGCTTATGTCATGTATTAGCTGATATCAATTTATTAATAGTTAATATGTACATATTATGGGTAAATTTTAAGTTCCTTAAGAATTTTCAAATATTATTTCATTTCAATTTTTTATAAACTTTAAAATCATCTACTGTTCTTCATTTTTTCCAATTAGAAATATCATCTTGTTTGCTCTCATAAATGTAACTCTTATGTTTCATTCTTTTCTTGAACTTTCTTGAGTTTTTTAATATATGCATTGCTCATTTTCATGGAATAATATATTTTATTTTTGAAGATCTATTCCCTTAAACTTTTTTTTTGAAGATTTCATTCATTATTTTTTAGAGAGAGGCGAAGATAAAGAGTCATAGAGGGAGAGAGATTTCAATGTATGGTTGCCTTTCACCTTCCTCCAGCTACAGACATGGCTGGAGACCTGGCTTGCAACCTGGTTATGCGTGACCTGGCTGGGAATTGAACCAGTGACCTTTGGGTTTGCAGGCCAGCACCTTATCCACTGTGCCACCAGTCAGGGCCAAATTAAACTTTTATAAAATGGAAGAAAATCAAAAAGAAAACACCAGCATACTTTGATAATAATTTACACTTCATAATATGATATGTCAACAATATTAATTCATGGTAACCCAGTTACATTGTTACCTTAAATAAAAATACCTAATTTTTTATTTTAAATCTGTTTGGAAACAAGAAAATTCATTTTCTCCTATTTTTCAAACAGGAATACTTTGTACTTTTATATTTAATACTAATGGAAGAATTTGGTTGTTCAGTAGATGTCACTCTAAGTCTGCTGTACTGTCATTTTATGTTCTTATATTCATGCTAACAAAGCCAAAATGCAGATATTTCATTTGCTTCAATCTCAACTTCAATTGAACAGAGAGGGAAATGGATTTCCCTTAAATAAAAAGAATTATTTAAGATAATGAAACATACAATTCATACATTTTCATTGTGGTATATTTTTATAACATTAAATATACTTATCAAAATAATGCAAGTTCTGATTAAGCTATCAGATAAATGCAAGTTTGTCAGCAGAGTTTAATAAATCATGAAAAGATGATTTAGTGGCTTACTCTCTGTCATTACGTATGTAAAGGTTTGTTATTAAAGAAAATCTTGTGTATATATTTACTACCTTTTGAACTCTCATGAGAAAGAAGTATGCCTTATATATTGTAATTTTTGGTTAAAAAAAGGAAGTTCACAGAAACAGCAAGCTCACTCTATGGTCCTTTTCCTTCAGAAAATTATCTCTAGACTTTAAGTTTTATATTGCCATTAAACATCTCTTTATAAATCTTTAATCATCACTACCTTGGGCTTCCCTAAAGCTCTCAGTCCAACAGTATCTTTTGAGTGGTCCCAGCCTCCTCATTTTTACTAATACGAAACACATGTTCTCTTTTCGGAACATTCCTTACACTGTTTCTCAGCTCTCCCAGGCAAGATATTCTCTAGTCTGGAGTGCTCCATTATTATTATAATTTCAAGTCTCTCTCTCTTTTGCCTAATTCCTAAAGTATGAGTTTATATTGAAATTTTTTATTTTGTCCATTGATAATAAAAAAAAATAGCTGGTATTAATTGAATGTTTACTGCAGGCTGGCCTCCTTTCACAGCCCAGGTTTTCTTTGCACTGCTTTAAAGTCTGTATTAGTCTGGGTAGGTTACTTGCACCACATTAGTAGTACAAGACTGATATATGCATATATATAATCATATATATATATATATATACACTACACACACACACACACATCTACATCTACATCTACATGTATATGAGATCTGTCCCAAAAGTATTGAGCCAATAGCAATACAATTAAAAGTTTGTATGGCCAATGCTTTTAGGAAAGACCTCATATACAGTACATATCTACCCATCTCTCTATATATCTATAAATATACATCTATTTATATCTATATTACTATGTATATATATAGTAATAGAGATATATGGAAGGTGGCTCAACTTATGAGTTTCTGACTTCACAATAATAAATTACATGATATATAAATCACTTTATAATAAAATAGACTTCACATTAGACTATTTTGCCTTATTGTAGCACACTGACCCACTGGGTGTATTAAGGTCGATGCTATATCATTGTTACCTCTCTTAGAATTATATATACCTCTGCATTTTTATTAGATTATTAGCATATGTACCAGAATTTGGCTGCAGTATTATACTTCACTAAAATGTAGATTAGATTGATAGTTTGTTATAATAGAACACAGCATACATGAAGTGATTCTTGGCATAATTTAAACTATTATTTGATAGTTACGTTTTATCAGTTGTATAATATTGAATGTCTATATGTTATCTCACTAGAACCAAAAATTCCAGGAATGGTATTGTCTATAACTTCATCAAAATTATTTTACTTTAGATATATATTTAAAAATACAGTCCTATGTGCATATTTGTGACTATCTTAGGTTAGTTTGTGTATGCATCCTAATTATCTTAGGTTAGTTTATGGGTGCATCCTAACTAACTTAATATGTTTCCCAGATAATAAAGCAACAGAGCCCATTTTTATTGTTTTACCTGCTCTGCCTATGCATCAGAAAAAAATCAGTGATCATGCCTGGACATTGCTTAATGCATTTTACTTACCATGAGGGAAATTGGCAAAAAAGCTCTTAAGTGTTTTCCCTTTGGTTCAGAAACACAAAACAATTTATAAACGATTATCTCTACGAAGAGAAAATAAATGAAGTGTTTGCTCTGTGTAGCTTTTACCTGATTTTAGGTTAAGTGTGTATTATTAGGTTGCTGATGTTGAACAGAAGTCACTTTTCTGTAGCTGCTCTAACTTGGATAGTCTCTGAAAAAGAAGGCAAATATTTTACAGGCTTATTTCAGAAGGAAAAATATTAAAAATCACAGGATTTCCTTTCTCAAGTGGTACTCCCCTGCTTCCAGGAGACCACACTGGTCTTGGCAAGGAACTGTATTCACCAGTCACTATGCTCTCCTAAAGTTGGGTTTCCCTACAGCTGTTAAGACAGTACTAACCTCTGTTGCATCTTTAAAGAGTGAGACCTTCTCTCGGATCATGGTACAGATATTCTTCTAAGTGGGTGCAGTCAAGAGTGAAGAAATCGAGCTCTTTTTGGCCCCATTCACAAACTCTGAGTACATGTATAAATAATACTTGGAGTGTCCCTACATAGGATCTGCATGTATGCAAATATACAGTCTCTCCAGAAAAAGTCCAATCATTATTAATATAATGAAATGGTTTGTACAACATTGAAGTACTCTGGCAGCCAAGGAGAGTAGACTGGAATGCATACGCATGAACTATGATGACTTCAGTGTACTGGTCAGTGGGGGCAGTAGACTCTGTGGAGTGAGCACGTGTACTTTGTGGCCATCACATTCAAAATGACTGAGTGAGCACAGCAACAAATCTGCCTCAGATTTTGCATTAAACTAGAACATTGCTTTGCAGAAATTATTCAGATGACTCAGAAAGCCAAAGCTCTGGGTAACTGGTGATCGGCACCTTCATCACAACAAAGAGCCTGCTCATACATCACGTCTCCTATAGAGTTTTTTGTGAAACTTCAAATCATTCAGGTGACTCAGCCCTTATATAGCCCAGATTTGACACCCTGTGACTTCTGGCTTTTCTCAAAACTAAAGTCCCCTTTGAAAAGGAAGAGATTTCAGACTATCAAGATTCAGAAAAATATGATGTGATGGCAACTGGGAAAACTGTGTGAGGTTCCAAGGTGCTTACTTTGATGGGAACAGAGGTGTCATTGTTCTATGTACAATGTTTATCATATTTTCTTCAACAAATGTCTCTGTTTTTCATATTACATGGCTGGATATCTCCTGGGCAAACCTCATATAGTACAGATGCTTATATGACAGTAAGGAAATTATTTAAAAATTGATGTGCATTAGTGCATATTTTAATATTTATGTTTTTCACAGCAACCTGCTGAGCTGAACAACATAATTATGCCTAGTCACTGATGAGAAGACCAAACACCAGGTAACCAAGATCACAGAACTTATATGTGGGATTTGAAACCAGGACAGCTATTTCTTCACCACAGATACTGTATTACTTTTCAAGCGGCATGGGGTTCAGTGGTGCTAGTGCTATTTTCTAAGCTAAGTGAACAGAGTGGGAAACCTTGGGGAGGAGCTATATATACTTAGGAAAAATACTGCATTTCTGGAGGCACCCCATTTCTCAACAGATCACTGGTGGGGAGACAAAAGTGGCACTTGATGATAGCACTGACATTTATATCCCTTTCTCTAAAACAAAATACAAGAAGAAAGTTTGAAAGTTGTAGCAGTCCATTGTCACTTCTGAAATGACCTCTTCCAAAGTCAGTAAGTACATCTATAGACAACAAGAAGATTATAGTTGCACAGCAGGAATTGTTTTAGATCCTTGAAGTTAGTAACAGCATTTGACTTTGTGGAGCTACATCTCTTTGATATTTGAAATGGCCACATCCCAGATTTTGGTTGTAATTAAAAATAAATAAGTGTAACAGATGTAACTAAAAAAAAAAAAAAAAAAAAAAAAAAACCCAAACTATTATATTCCCTACTCAACCTATTTGTTGTAAATATATATACATATACAAGTATATATCATAATTTTTAAATTGAATGAATAACTATTTGTCAGCCATTTAGTTAGCATTTTAGAGGTAAGATTAAATCTTCAGTAGAAATGAATATGTAATAGATTTATCTTAGACAGCACCTGTTACTTTTAAGTTCTCAGTTCATTAGCAGAAGCTAGAGACTCAGGGAATGAAACTTGGTCATGAAGTGTCCCTACCCTTAGTCTTCTTCACTTTTAACTTGTCTAGAGGATAGAGAAAGCAAAGAGGAACTCGATGTAGTATTTTCTTCTTGCTCTCACATAATATGGGTGGAATTGTAGTTCCAAAAGATTGCTCATGTTAGTTATTTGAAAAGCGTGTTGGGTCAAGCCATCTGATTTTGGTATATATCTCTCAAAGAGTGTTCAGGACAGAATGTATGTCAGAAGTCCAGGGGGTCAATGAGACTAGATTTGTACTATCCTGTAAAGCATGGGAGACCCTGGCTGGTGGCTCAGTGGATAGGCGCTGGCCTGCAAACCCAAAAGTCACTGGTTTGGTTCCCAGTCAGGGCACATAACCAGGCTGCAAGCCAGGTTTCCAGCCAGGTCCTTAGCAGGAGGCAGGTAAAAGGCAACCATACATTGAGGTTTGAGGTTTCTCTCCCTTTCTGCCTCCCTCCCTGTCCTTCTCTCTAAAAATAATGAATAATATATATATATATATATAAATAAGATACAGGAAACCTCTGCAGGGAGGCAGGGACACAAGTAGGAAGAATGCCCTGCCACAGATGCTTTTTAGTGAAGTGATTCGGTGCCACCTGTTGTACATAAATGAACTGAATCCTCAGAAAAAAAGAAATGTTTTTTATTTCTGCTTTCATAGTTTCTAAAGACATTAACTACTGAAGTAATATCCTGGGTCTATCATAAATTATTAAAAACATATATACTCTATAAACACCAGAACTTACTTAACTCAGTGTCCTCTCCCAAAGAGAGTATAAAAATGTGATTGACAATGCCTATTTTAAAAATTCTTCAATTGTTTAGACAGGTCATTTAGACAAAGCATAATAGAACTGCTATATGTTTATATGATATAATAACTGAAAGGTTTTTGAATAGAAAGATGTAGGTTTTATTTATTAAGTAAATCATTATTGAGGGCTGTGATATCAGAATAATTGCACCTAATTCAGTGGCTTCTTAAAGTGGAGTTAACTAGAATTATTCATGAAAACTTTATAGTTGTCAAATGCAGATTCCTAAGCTTCAAATCAGTCTTCTGTACCACTCTGTGGATGGAGATTTAAGATCTAAATTTAAAAAAATGTTCCATATAATCCTTAAAATTAAAGCTTAATAAAAATTCTCTGTATCATCCTGTCTATCTAATAAAATGTTGTATGATATATTGGGAAAATGTTGTATATCTAAATATATTATGTAGAGCATATCTGATGTATATGTCACATATATGTGATATATACATACATGTAGTTTTTATCAATAGTCAGTAAATACTATTTGAATCAATGTATCATAACAATCATCATTTTAGGTTTGTATATACATTATAAAAATAATTATTGCTTACTATAATGTTAATTCAATATAAGGCTAAATTATAATTTCAGAGGTGGGTATTTCAGGTTGGAATTATTTAAAGAGTAGTATTTCCTTCAAGGACTGTTTTAATATTTATGTAGTAGGTTTTAATAAACATTTGTTCAATAAATGAATAGAATAGAATGGGACATTATATTTTGCATTATAACATGTTAAGCCTGAAATGTTTTCATGCATTTCTAACAAATTTTAATTGCAGATGCTTTCTTCTATCCATAGTAATTTCTTTTGTGGTTCGTAGTTTTTACTAGCAGAACCATTGTTTAACATCTCATACTGAATTAGCATATATTGTGAACTGAGTCTGTAATTAAGAAAAGTTTTTTTAGCTTCTGATTTAAGTGTTCCAATTGAAGTGAACACTAAGATCTAGCTGAAGGATGAAATGTTTATGGCTGTGGGTTAAGTTTATATGACTATAATGATGCTTATAAACCTCAGAGACAGGAGTGTCCACTGCCTGTGACTGGACCCCTGTGTCTGTCATCAGAGGAAAATACAGAAAACGCAATCAGATTTGAAAAGGTTCTGGTTGATCTTGGCAGCAGGGGAAAATGCTTTGAAGTCTTTCTGAAGGAATGTGTGTTAAACACTTATGGGCAGGTTGTTTTTATAGACTGGTATTCTTATCCGTGGTGCAACTTGAATAGGAATGGGTACACTTATCTGCACAGTTTCTCAGAAAAATGAAAAGGCAGTAACCTGTGGTTCAAAGAGCTGACATCGAAAGACAACATGCTTAAGAAATTATGCCGCAGTGTTCAGTTAATCAACTAACACAGATTTTGACTTCCCTCTGTACCAGCATCATTATCTTCAAATGATTTTTCAAATGCAAACATTTATCTACCTGAGCACTGGACTGCGCAAATCATTATAATTCAAAGTGTGGCCACAAGGTCTTTTAATCTTTTAATTGGCTACTTTAGGACTTATATGTACATCAAAGGGCAACATTACAGGGAAAAAATGCATCTTAACACAGATTGCATTTATAAAACATTGCTTTTTTCCCCCTTAGTGTTTTCTCATTCTGTCATCTAAAATTGCCTTCCTCAAATCTGTTGACGAGTTCACATACTACATAGTTAAATGAGTTTTCCAGAATTTGAACAAACTATGCGGTTTGGTTTGAAATGAGTTATAAACTCTAAAGAAGAAGAAACAGTCAGGAGTCCCACATTCCACAGTTTTGCTTGAGAATTTTTTTAATGACGTTTGGTCTCAAAGGTCTCATTTAAATGGAAGTAGAGGAAAAAAAGATTTTTCTTCTGCTTTTATTCTGTGAACATGTGAAATCATAAAGAAAATGGAAAGTTCGAAGAATTACTACCTGCACACTGTGCTTCACACTGCCTTCTTTTGCACCTAAACTTCCCCCGCTCCCCAAGGAAAAGCCTTGGATAGAGCCAAATAGTCAAACTGCTCCTGCTTTTCATGACCTTCCTGAGTGGTGAAAAATGCTATTCTACAAATGTGAAGTTTCCAAAAATAATTCTAAAATTAATTTTGTTATGTGAATGAGTGACTTACTGAATGGCAAAATTTTAACCTGTCAGAAACCAAGTTTACATAATTATTCAAAAACCATTTATATGCATGAGTTACGTTCTACAACCATAAGGAGACATAATGTGATAGTCATGTTACATTTTAGCTTGATCATTGCACAATAAGACAGGTACAGACTTCTGCACACTAAGGAGTGGCAAGTTTATTTACATTTCAGAGTGACCATTGTTCCTTGGTAGTGATACTTGAATTACATCAAGTATTCTTGATCCATTATCATAGTATTTTTTAAAAAGATTTTATTTATTATTTTTAGAGAGAGGGGAAGGGAGAGAGGAAGAGAGAAACATTAATATATGGTTGCCTTTCACCTACATCCAGCTACGGACCTGACTGGAGACCTAGCTTGCAACCTGGTTATGTGCCCTGACTAGGAATCGAACCAGTGACTTTTGAGTTTGCAGGCCAGAGCCTTACCATAATCATAGAATTAAACTCTATAGAAAGATAGTATTCCCCTGTAAATATTAACATAAAGATTTTAAACATAAGCTGTATGTAAAAGAGGAAAGACTTTTTTAATAGACTAAAGCTCAAGATTTATATGAAAGAAAATTCCTTACCAAAGATACTTTCTTATCCCTTTGAATTGGCTAAACTTGGTATCAGTTTAAGCCACTTTTACTACAAGCACAATCAGAACTCATGATGAACACTGGCAAACTATAACATTTTACAGTTTGGGTAGAACTGTTGTTGGATGCAACTTTGATTTTTAAAATTTAACTTACTATGCTTATTATGATTTCATAAACCTCTAATTATGTCCAGCCCACAGTCATTTGATTTAATTCTTTTTATTAATATGTTGATTGGAATTTTAAAAACTTGAATAGAAATCCCATAAAGGAACATCTACATTTTGATTTTTGGCTGGACTGAAGAATAAAATTTAGTTTACTTACTTTGCTCCCTGGTATCTTTTTCTCTCTTTACATAAAATTTCAAAATATCCTATGTAAAAAAAGTTAGAAGATTATATATATATATATATATATATATATATATATATATATATTCATTTTCAAGTCACTGACTCTTCAAAGGATCAGCTTTGAGGTTTATCAAAGGATTGTAGCCTTTGACTTGTCTTTGAAGAAACTCTAGTGCACTGTAAAAATACTTCATCAGTATCAACAGTAAAGCTTGAAAGGTGAGAAGTTAGAAGTGTAAAATACTTAATAGCTTAAAATAAAACTATTCACACAGAATTTTAACTACTCGCTCTAAGCTCTATAGAGAAGGGAACCTGTCTTACTCAGCCTTCTCTCCTGTGCTTCTGGAAATCTCTATTATCTTATAGACATGCAATCAAGTGTTTCTTGGATGAATGTTGAATGTAACAGATTAGATATTCATTAAAAATCCATCACCAAGTGGACCTTTAGATACTCTCACATGGCATACAGAATCAGGCTAATTTGTCCCTAAGCAGGATGACGTTTCCAGTCTAATTGTAGACAATGCCATGCGTGCCATTTTACAGTAACCATTCTTAACAGGCCCCCTCCCTTTTTTCCTGTTTTAAATCAGGGAACAAATTTGAAAAAGCAAGGTCAAATAGACAGAATCCTTTCTATAATAATGAATTTTATTAAGTCTATTATACCACAGAGAAAATTGCTTTAATAAGAAAAATGTCACAGGTCTATTAATTTTTATGACGTTTTAACGCATCTTATTCCAAGGATTTGAGATGAAAATTTGGAAAATGTGAGATTAAGAATTCTCGCAAAAAAATTGAGAGTTGAAATCTTGACACCTTACGGCTTCAAACTTCACAGTCCCAGGGTCTTTTTCTTTTTTAAGTGCTGACTGGGTAAAATACAATCACTTTTTAATTTTCTCGTAAGACATAAGACCAGATACAAAGCTTGGTGTTTTAGGGTCTCAGAGTACAATCCTTGGTTGAGGAATGTGTGTTGGTATCCAGGGAATGCACATCATGCTTCTTCAGTGAACAGTGATAGCCCAGACCAAAGGGAGAAACCCAAATGTCCCCAAGCCCAGAAAGGAAAAGAAAATGAGTGGATTCAATGTGCTATTGAATGAAAGGTAATGAACTTTCTTGAAAGAGAAGAGAAAGCTGCTTTCTTTTCTCCATAGAAGGCAGGGTTCTTTGGAAAAGACCATAATGCTGGGAAAAATAGGGCAGCAGGAAAAGAGAAAGAGAAAATATGAAATGAAATGACTGTGTAGCAAAGGCCATGGGCATGAGTCTCAGGAGCTGAACAGGGCTGCCGAGGACAGGTCATTGTGGACATTGGTCATTCATATGGTTGCCAGGACTGGGAACTGACTCAACAGCATGTGACACATGCACAGCTCGTCATTGCTACTAGGAATGAGGTCCCAATGTCTCAATATTTAATAGAAGAAATCAAATTTGTGCATGAGATATCTTAATTTTTTAAATGTTGGAAATACATTTTTAAACTTTTAAATTGTTTTAGGCCAAAAACAAAAACAAACCCAAAAAGCAAGCCTATGTGCTGGCTACAGCATACATGCCCACAAATTTAACCCCTTCTGCACCATAGCATTCCCATATGTACAGTTTGAGCAGAAACACAAACTTCCTACAGCTGCCTTATGTAAGTAACTTGGTTGATATAGTATTGAAGTTTTAGGAAAAATTAAACACATGTAAACTACTATATTTAAGGGTTGCATCTGGTTATATGAAAAAATAAATGTGTACTTTTTAATCTACTATGCTACTATTAAAAAGATAAAGTTTCGCCCTGGCTGGTGGCACGGTGGATAAATGCTGGCCTGTGAACCTAAAGGTTGCTGGTTCGATTCCCAGTCAGGGCACGTAACCAGGTTGCAAGCCAGGTTGCAAGCCAGGTTTGTAGCTGGAGGCAGGTGAAAGGCAACCATACATAGATGTCTCTCTCCTTCTTTGCCTCTATCCCTTTCCTTCTCTCTAAAAATAATAAATAAACTCTTTAAAAAGAAAACCATAAATTCTCAAATCCGTAACTTTTCCTTACTATGTTTTTATTGAGTTATAATTAAAGTAAGTCCATGTATTATATTTAAGGGTAGGGTTTGATGAGTTCTAAACGTTGAATGCAAGCTTAACTATGACCACAAACAAGATGTAGGGTATTTCCATTACCCAAGAAAATTTCTCATGCTCTTTTTAGTAAGGCCCTCCTTCAAGCAAATGGTATTCTGATTCTGTTCCCCATAGATTAATGTTGCCTGTGCTACTTTGTGTCTTGCTATTTTCATTCAGTACATTTTTTTGTACTATTTCCCCCCTGATACTATAGGTATCTAATAAATTACCCAAAATTTAATTGGCATTGAACAATTATTGTGCTCATGAAATCTGTATGTCAGGAATTCAGAAGGACACAGTGGAGATGCCTTCCCTCTGCTTTATGTGTAGCCTTAGTTAACAGATACAAGAAGGGACCTAAAATCATTTGGAAGCTCATTTACTCACATGTGTTGTAGTTTATAACTAGATATCAACAGGGGGCCTCAGTTCCTCTCCATGTGGTTTTCTCTGTGCTGTCTCTTTATGTGGACTAGTTTGGACTCCTTCACATCACCCAAGTTTCAGGGATTTGTTTTTCATGTTTAAATGGGGTTATAAGATTTTGGGGAGAAGATAAAAGAGGGTAAGTGGTGTTCTTATCACATCATATTAAAGGTACGTACACTTGATATTTCACTGATGGTGTTAACCTTGAGATGCTGGTTTAACTACATTTTAAATAGATTACTTGATTAATATATTCTTATTTGACATTGATTTTATTACAAATTATGGCATGTGAATATAGTATAATCCTCTGTACAAATGGTAAAGTAGAAAATAGAGTTCTAAGTCTGTGACTTTTTGGGTACCTGTTCTGGGAATGGTTACCTCTCATTATTTAGAAAATCTCCTCATGAATGGAGATCTTCTGAATCAGCTAAAATTTAATTTTACCTTAACTGCATAAAGACAAATGTTAAACATAGCTTATAAAAATGATAACAACAAAGATAATGTAACAAGGTGACATAGATAATTTAGACCTACTTTAAAATTTCAAAAGAGTAAATTGTTAGGGATAAATGCATAGATGAGTTTTCTGAAAACATAAATTTGTACAGGGAGAAATATCCCTAAGTGTAATTATAAAATGATTTTTTATGTAAAAGACAAGCATTTCAAATGCTGAAAATTTAAGGAGAAGGTTGATTTATTTTCTCAGAAGGAGATGGTTTTTCTTTTGCATTCAGTGTTATAAATATATAAAACAAAACTTCATGCCCTGATGAATTGTTCCCTGGGTCTGGGTTTCCACATTTCCTCAGTGTCTTTCTGAGGGGAAAGAGGCCCAGTGTGGTAGGAAGCTGTAGTGAAAGATTTCTCTAATGGGTTGATGAATGTGGCCAAAATGAGTCTCAGAAGTCAGGGAGCCTTGAATATTGTCCCAAGTCATTAACATTTAAAATGTTCACAATTTTTCAAACCTGTAATTTTAAATGTTCTTTTGCCAGCTCAAGAATAATAAGTGAAAACAGGAAACTGTGGGAAGGCCTATTTTTAATAACATCTTGTGTGAACTATCACATGAGCTTTTAAAATATGTTATAAGCTACCTTTAGTGGAAGGTACCAGAGGCAACAGAATTTTTAGCCACTGATCTGGATTTTATATACTTAATAACAATGACTAACGTGTGTTGGCAATAGGATGACTAACTGTTCCAATTTGCCTGTGATTGAGAAGTTTCTGAGTCATGGATCTTTTCAGTGCTAAAAATGGGAAAATCATAAACTGGGACAATTGTTCACCCTAAATGGCACTTACCAAACCCTAGGTATTTAACACATCTTCTCACATTTAACACTCTCACAAACACCATGCATGGGTTCTTTCAGGATTTTATCAGAAAAGAGACACTTTTGTTCAGGAAAGTACTAGACCATAGTGAACACATAATGTGTATATATAGCTAGTAACTACCTTCTGTTTTAATGTAGTGAATTCTTATTTTTAGGTCATTCCAAAACACATGAAATATTATCTTTTACTCATACTTTGTAATTTTAATGATACATTTTCCTCAAGTTAGCTCAAAAGTTACTTTAATAACAAGTTTTTAAAAAGGTTGAATGCTATAATAGAATCCAGGATATGCAGAAAAACTTGAGGCCAAGAATAGATGATGAAAGAAAATGAGTGTTGAATTTGTAACAGGGTTCTCAGGTAACTTGAATGAGCAGGCAATAACTAATGTTCAGAATAATATCTGAAAATTGTGAACATAGTGAAAGCCTGAGGTAAATGAAATATTTAGCATTAAACCAGTAATGGAATTTGAATATTAATGAATATGTGTCATATAAAGATAAATATAAATCTATATAATACTTATGTCTATAGATATATTTGTAAACCAAGCTCAAAGCAGAGAGAAAACTATGTACAAGAAATGGCAAAATAAACCCTGGCTGGTGGTACAGTGGATAGGTGCTGGCCTGGGAACCCAAAGGTTGCTGGTTCAATTCCCAGCCAGGACATGCAACCAGGATGCAGGCCAGCCAGGTCTTCAGCCAGGTCCGTAGCTGGAGGTAGGTGAAAGGCAACCATACATGGATGTTTCTCTCACTCCTCTCTTTCTGGGAATAATAAATAAAATCTTTAAAAAAAAGAAATGGAAAATATAGGTATACATTTCAAACTTACGTTAGAGTTTTGTCAACTTATAACAATTATGCTTGTAGTAAGCCATAATTTATGGATGAAATGTAACAGTATTTCAATGATAGACATTATATCTTTTGGAGTACAGATGCAGAATTTGTAATGAATTAAAATTAAATCAAGTGAAATGCCACTACTAACATTTTAAGAACAGAAAATTTAGTCATGGACTCAGTTTTAAAATAGCACATAGATATGCAGATTAAATACATTATCCTACTTTATAGAAGTTTCCATTTAATAAAATTTTATTTTGTGAAACATGTTAATATATAGAAGAATGTATAAATATATATTTACATTTTTAAGAATAATTGTAAGATAACAGCCATATAATTATCTTTGATGTTAAGCAGCAGACTGTTTTTAGTACCTTTAAAATACTTAGGCCCATGTACACGTTCCTGATACATCACTTCCTCAAATAGTCTTCATTTTCTAATAACAATTACCCTTGATAATCTTTTTTAAGATTTTGTTTATTATTTTTAGAGAGTGGGGAAGGGAGAGAGGCAGAGAGGGAGAGAAACATTAATGTATGGTTGCCTTTCACCTGCCTCCAGCTACAGATCGGACTGGAGACCTGGCTTGCAACCTGGTTATGTGCCCTGGCTGGGAATCAAACCAACAACCTTTGCGTTTGCAGGCCAGTGCCTATCCACTGTGCCACCATCCAAGGCAGACCTCTATTTCTGATAGTCTGGTTGTGTTGTAAATTCTTAAGAATACTGTGATAAAAAATTCTCATACTCATGTCCTTGACTTTCTTTTTTAAAAATTATTTATAGCAGTGAAGTTTTATGAGCACAATTGTTTAAAGATGATTGTTTGTGAGCATACTGGAATCTTTGGGGAAATGTGCTGTGCATTTTTAAGGTGAAAACATTATCATCAGCAGCATCTTCATTTTTAGTAAACAGAAAATTTCCTAATGGAACTGTACTAGGCACATATCTCACTGGAGTTGTAATATAGTATAAACTCTAAATAAAATTATATTTGCTTAAATTGACATATACAATAAAGTACACACTTGTCATAGATAAATAATTTAAAAATAGTGATTACTAGATGATTCAATTTAATGTAAAACACTGTATTAAAAAACAAAATTATGAAATTTTCTTAGGTTCTTAAAAATAATACATTTTTTCTTTAATAGGTGATCACCCTTTTAATAATATATAACTAAGGCTAGCTTTACACATAAAGTTTGATTTCAACTAATCACTTTTGACATGGTAATTAATAAAAATTACTTTCTTGTATATCTGTTGAGAAATTAAAATTTACTCAGGGACATTACATTTAAAAAATAATAAGGTAACCAAGAGTGAAATAGTCTTCATTAATCCTTTTGTAATATCATTTACAATAGTTCCTCTTTATCTGTGTTTTCTGGTTTTCAGTTACCCTCAGTCAACCATGTTCTGAAAATATTATATGGAGCATTCCAGAAAAAAACAATTCATAAGTTTTAAATCAAATTCTCTTTTATGTAGCATGATAAAATTTTGTGCATTGCTGATCCATTCCATGTGGCACTTAAGACATATACTTTCACCTAGAGTCTCCATGTTAAGGAGAGAATACTTGCCATTAAGGTGACATTAGAGCAGGAATTTGAGTAAATGATTATGAGCTGTGCTTTGATGATGTGGACAAGGAATGTTCCAAGGTAAATAATCTATACATAGGATTTGAAGTAGAATCTGACTGATAAATATGGCAAACAGAAGGGAGAGCGTAAAGGGAAAGCAGATCAAGTAATGAGCTGTCTAAAATATAATTTTACATATAACATGAATATTTTGTAGAGTGGAAGGTAGATTTTGCACTGAAAACTTGAAATAAAAAGGACAACATATCACATAGTGATTACTGTTGGAGGCCCACAACTCATTATGTCCCTGGACCATTCTGTGGGGAACCATGCAAGAGTAACTTTGATGGTTGTCTGTAGTGCGCACACACACATGTTTGTATGTTCTTAATTTTATGTGATTTCTGTGAAGAAGAAGCACAAATAACAGATCTGCAACTTGCCGTTCAAGCCATGCTCACAAGCTTTGCTCACAATTTTCATGGGATTTTCTTACATGGTGAGTTCTAAGCCTGTTCATAGTTCTTGCAGTAAATCACTCAGTAGGTCCTCTTACCACTCTGAACCAAAATGTTTACTTTCACTTTAGATTTTTATCTGCATTTATAACCTGTATTTTTCTTATGATATCCCATAAGCATTTATTCCCTTATTCAACCCTTTGATTGGCTGACTCCTCCACTTGACTTTGAAATGAACACTGAATGTTTGAAGACAAAGTGATATATTTCATTGTATCAGTTAAATGAGTTTAATGATATGTATTGAATAAAATTTTACAGTTTAAATTTAGTACACTCAGCAAAATTAATTGTAATAGTGATTTACAAAATTATGGAAGTAAACTGTTAAGCAAACATTTTGGACCTCTTAAACCATTCATTTTTCATAGTACTCCGAGACTTAAAATGACTTTCAAATGACCAATTTATTTGTAAAGAATAATTATAAAATTACCATTTTCCCATAACCCCCTACCCTCAAATTATATATTAGTTTTCCTTTTTTGTAGTAAAAGGGAAATAGATGTTCAGACTTAAGATCTGGGGATACTTATTTCTATATTTTTTCATTTCTTATAGCTTATCAAATACCAAATATGCCTTACATTCCACTACTATATATTTGCTTCATTACATTTCTCAGAAACATTTATTTATGTTAACATTTTGAAATGTCATCTGTGCACTAAACCATTGCAATATGCCACCAGTAAGGTCCAACCAAATAAGTTGAATATCATTTTCTGACAGAAGTCTTCTAATGTCTCACTATTGTCCACTCAGTTTTTTCCATCTAAAAGTCATCATTAAAAAATTCTGTGTTTGAATGACTTTATAACTTCTTTTGCAATTAGGCTCATGTGCAGAAACGTCTTTGCAAATCTTCCACCTGCTGTTTACATTGTTTCTTGTTTTTCTCTTCTGCAGCCATCCTTTCTCTGGAACTTCACAGACAGTTCAAGGAGGACCCAACCTGCCCCTTCTCATCCTGGAATCTTCAGATTTTTGTTTAAATGCCTGCTCTTCAGAGAAGGTTTTCCTACCTCCATTGTCTTTTCATCCCATAGACCAGATTAGCATTCCTTTAGTGTCATTCTGTGTGTCTTCACAGCACTTCTCATTGCTTGCCCCTGTTTTCCTTCACTGCGTTGCAAGCCCATTGGGAGCAGAATAAATTGTCATTGTGTGGTTCATCATTGCATCATAGAGACATGCTAACTGCGGAGCACACAGTAGTCCCACAGTGAAATTTTGTTGGTGAATGAGTGAATTGATTAATAATTCAGGCTGTGGGGAATGTCAATACAGAGCACAGTGCTACTATAATATATAAACATTTTAACAATTTTGACCCTTATTTGATAAATCAATACACAGACATTAATTTCCTAGCATGTGTCAAAGACATTATGGAGAAGTGGGTGAGAACAATATGACACAGGGTCTAGATGCATGGGTCTGGGGCCCAAACAAGGTCATGAGGTTTGAATATTTCCATTTCTCCATCTGTTCTTTTCCACATTGGCTTCCTTCCCAGGCAGCTCTCTGTGCCTACCGACCCCTTGGCATCCTGAGTGCAATTATCATAGTTCTGAGTCCTAGGGTCTGTCATAAAATTTCTGGAAATTATTCCAAATGGACCAACTTGAGTCGTGCTTCCAGCCCTGCAACAATCTTTGTGAGCCTAGAGGGATGTAATTATGATGACCAGACACTTTAGGGACACATGCTTCTCCGATGGAGTGGGGTGCAACCTCATCCAAGCCACATAGACTGAGGATGAATAGACAGATGATTCCTGGTGGGCTTCTGGGATAATGTCATACAAGGGGCTGGGAATGAATAAATGCAAAAGCAGCAAATTGCCTACTAAATTGGAACCAGGCAAATGGGGTCAGGGAGAGTTTTATGCAGAAAAAGCAGCAAACGCCAACAGCCTTGTAACTTGAGTAAACATGAGAAATAGCAAGGAATGAGGAAGACTGATAAAACTGACTCTGAAGGAGAGCATGTAACAGATGTAGGGTAACTGGAATAATAAAGTAGGGCTCAAATTGTGTGAAGATTTGTAACTCATATGAAGGAGACTTAGGATAAAAATTGAAAGATTTTCAGAATCTTATATGGTGTGTTCATCATATTGGGTATTTTGTTCATTGGTATATTCCATAAATCAAAATTTCTCACTATACTGAAAAGTAAATGTTAACTTTTGGAAATGAATCAGTTTCATCTTTATAAAACAACAGACAGGAATGTGGCATATCTATTAATAGTTCTAATTTACTATGCAAACATTTAAATGTAGTTATCAGTGCAACATTCTTGTATAATTGAAATAATGGAATGTGATTATATGTTTATAATGTTGATTATATTCCATCTCTCCCAGATTTTTAAGATATTTTAAGAAAAATATCTTATAAATACATCCTTATTTACATATGGTTAAGAAAAACAATATGGTTTTCCAGATTATTGATTCTATAGAAACAATGTGTACTCATATATGTCATCTCTAGAAACTGATGTTGATATAGGTGGATTATATTATGCATAATTATTCAGGAGGAATCTAATAATAACTGACCTGAGAAGAGCTGGAAAAAATGCTAGGAACCAAATAAAAATATGTATATTTTTAAAGATTTAATTTCTTGTTTTCAGAGAGAAAGGTAGGGAGGTCTCCAGAGGACCTGACTGGAGACCTGGCTTGCAACCTGGTTATGTGCCTTGGCTGGGGTTTGAACCAGTGATCTTTGGGTTTGCAGGCCAGTGCCTATCCACTGAGCCACCAGCCAGGGCACAAAAATATTTTTTTAGGAAATAATAAAGATATTTGATTTTCCTTTTCATGGGGAAATTCACATGGTAAGAACAATAAAAATGCTTCAATTCATTTATTTAATGCGTTGCAAGATGAAGCTTGGAACTATTTTTTAAAAATTATTCAACTGGAGAGCCAAAGCAGTAGCTACAACATTTTCTTTAATGTAAGTTTCCCTGAGAAGGTTATTTGAGATTTAATGTAAATAATTAATAACATAATTTAAAAGAAAGATGTCTAATTATTTCCATACTGGTCATCATAAGTAAACACAAAATGTGCTATGGAAATTTAAAATAATGTAATAAATAGAATTGTAGGTCCCAGAAGATAATATATATAAGAATTATAAACACATTTCAACATTTATGATACTCTTCATTTATTTTTAAAGATTTTATTTATTATTTCCAGAGAGAGAGGAAAGGAGAGAGACAGAGAGGGTGAGAAACATCAATGTATGGTTGCCTTTCACCTGCCTCCAGCCAAGGACCTGGCTGGAGACCTGGCTTGCAACCTGATTATGTGCCCTGGCTGGGGAATCGAACCAGCAACCTTTGGGTTTGCAGGCCAGTGCTTTATCCACTGTGCTACCAGCCAGGGCCTAATTCTTCTCATTTTTAAGTGGTAATTATGTGGACTTAAGATTGAGTCATAAACATGAATTTAAATTTTTCTTAAAAACATTTCTTACTATTTTCACTAGCTATCAATCTTTAAAATTTTTTAAAATTAAATTTATCAGAGTAACATTGGTTAATAAAATTGTATAGGTTTCATGTGTACAGAAACTATGGTACATCATACATATTGCATTATATGACCACCACCCAAAGTCAAATCTCCATCTGTTGCCATATATTTGGTCCTCGTACCCTTTTCTATCCCTATAACCCACTTCACTCTGGTAACCACTGTACTGTCTGTGTTTATTAGTTTTTGTTTTTCACATTTGTTCATTTGTTGCTTTCAGTTTTATATTTCACATATGAGCAAAATCATATGGTTCTTAACATTTTTGTCTAATTTTTCTCAGAATAATATAACTTATGACTAAAATAGTATTAACTTATTTGGTTAAATTATTTATTTTCTTAAATCTTAATAATACCATTTATTATCTACATGAGAATGTACAAGTGACCTAATGGGTAGTTGGGACTTGTAAACAACAGATATGCCACAGCATCCAGCCACATCATTAGCAGAAGCTACATGAATATCCCCTTGATGTGTGTACAGGTTTTATTGTAAGGACTTTTATCTAATAATTCAAAGTGAGGATTATATATATTACATTATCTTTATTATCAAACTTTACATCAATTATCCATCTATTATATACTGCGAGTTTTAGGTTGCGCATAATCACATAATTATGCTGAATTGTATATGTCTTTATCTTCACAAATGCTTCTATGAGCTTAATATATAAAACTCCTTTCTTATCAATTCTCTGTGTTTTGGAATCTGTAAGTTATATTTGGTTTATACTTGAAGATGGCCAACGAAGCCTTTTATCTAATATTTTTGGTTGCCCCTCTTCTGGGTAAATGTTTCATTGCACTTCTTTGCTCCATTGGGCTTTGGTAAGGCCATACTCCAAACTCAGGCTAAAACATTATGAACTTAATCACCAACTGCTAAGAGCCCTTATGGCATCCCCTTGTTTTCCTGGCATGGCCACTAATAATCTTTAAGATGGTAGATGCTCCTTCAACCTGAGTACCTGAGTGCCAACAATGAGCCAAGCTCTTCCATCAGCCTGTGATGGAGACATTGAATGAAGGGGAATGAGAAAGAGCCAGGTCCCTCTGTGCTGATGCAAGAATTAGTAGAGAAAGAAGAGGTCAACTATATATAAAAACCTAAAATGTGTGCCATTAGCTTGGGGGTTGAATGATCAGGGACAAAATGTAATAGAAGTTCATACAACTGAGGGACTCTGTAGTTTAAAAAGAAAATTCTTTCTCAACCATGAGTGTAAAGCCATGAGTGTAAAATTACAAATGAATACTTTGAGTAACAAAAGCCATTTAAAACTCAATCTTGCAGCAAGGCAGGCACATAGTCTCTATGTGGCTGAGGGGGATGATTTGAAAAAAGAAGCCATAGCTCAGTCAAACATTGCAATCTGGAAACATTCAAGTCCAGAAGCACAATGTCAAATGGGTCAAGTAGATTCAAAAATGTAGGAAGTTCCAAGTTGAATGATGGCAATACTATGCATATAATTTCCATTGTATAAAGTCATGGGGAGGGAGGTGGGGCCATTACCCTGCCCTCAAACAAACACATAGTTCTGCACTGTGACCTAGGCACATGCTCACTAGGTCAGGTTTTGCTGTTAAAGACTTCTTCTTTTCAGACTTCTTGGATGTTTAGCATCATGGATAAGATGTGAACATTGGCTTCTGAGCAAAGTGGCAGCTAAGACTTGGAAGCAGAAAGAGCCTGCAATGAAAAGTCCTAGATTCTTTAGAAATCCCAGAGTAAACTGAGAACCTGATCTCTTTTAACACAGTATTTGCCTGATCCCAGGACCACCAAGAGGGAGAAGGCTAAACTATGGATCATGATTGTTTGGTTCCCAGGGAAACCTGGGCTCTTCTGTGGGAAAAAATGTAGCACCTTCCCTTCATGTAAATGGTGGCATTAGGAAGTCCTGTTGTATCTTTAGCTCTGGAAATACTCTGGATCGACTTTTTCACACTATCTGAGGGCAGAATTAAATTCAGTGAAAAATGAGGACAGAAGACTTCTTCTGTTACCCTGAACAAACACAAGTCCTGACAACTGGCTAGGTTTGCACATAGGGGCTGCAGAGCTGACCTTCTGACTCATAAAGCAATGCCAAGACAGTGCACTCAACTTCCAGAATGGAGTGAGCAAAGTACCAACTTACCTAGGAAAGTCCACTAACAAGAAAGAGGAAGAAAAACCACCAGCAGAGAGTAGGAAGAGCCAAGTGAAGTGGGAATTCCTGAGCAGGCATCTGATGACTTAGAACAAGCTACTGAGTCTGCTAAATCCAAAGCGAATGTGGGGATAGTTCCCTAGAACATGGATATACATTCTACAACTCAAATCATTGTTTTCTAATTTAAAAATAATTCAATAAATACGTGAAAACTATGGTAATCAGTAAAAATGTTAATGTGTGGTACAGTTAAAACACATATGGCAAATCAAAATTAAACTAAAAACGAGATGGAATTAATTAGGGATAAGATGAGTTCTGCAAGGACAAAATGGAAAGGATGATGATATAGTGACAGTAATCAAATAGGTGGAAGATGGAAAAAACCCTGACAGATTCAAGTCTTTATTTGGATAAGATCACTAACTTCTCTATTAAAAAAAATACAGCCCTGGCTGGTAGCACAGTGGTTAAGGCGCTGGCCTGCGAACCCAAAGGCCACAGGTTCGATTCCCCAGCCAGGGCACATAACCAGGTTGCAAAACCAGGTCTCCAGTCAGGTCTGTGGCTGGAGGCAGGTGAAACGCAACCATACATTGATGTCTCTTTCCCTCTCTGCCTCTCTCCCTTCCCCTCTTTCTAAAAATAATGAAATAAAATCTTAAACAACAACAGCAACAAAAAATTTAAAAAATATATAGAACACATTTAGAGATAGTCTGAAAAATATTTGTGTTATTTTTTGTAAAGAATAGGTAAGTGGTTCTCAAATATATTGGTGCTGGCAAATTAGTAGTTTAGGTTTCAGAAACCCTTTACACTCTTAAATACCATGAATGACCTTAAAGAACTTTGCTTATGTACTTTATATCTGTTTATTTTTACTACATTAGGAAATAAAATAGAGATTTAAAAAATTATATATTTATTAGTTTATTTTTGTTAGTACATGTTGATATAAAAACATGTTTTCATGAAACAATCTATTTTTTTGCAGAAAAAAGTACACTGGTGAGAAGAGAGATGTTACTTCATATTTTTGCAAACCTCTTTAATGTCTGACTTACCAAAAAACAGCTAAGTTCATGTCTGCTTCCATATTTAGTTGGTTGTGGTACATTATTTTGGTCTCAGCATATAAAAACAAACTTGCACATATGTGTGTATTTGGAAAAGTGAGGGCATTTTAAACCTCTTCAAATTATTTTGTCATTATAGCAAAATTTGATGTCATAATTTCTTAAGTGTTAGTTGCTATGTAGAATCTAAATCTATATCAATGCATTTTTGTGCTTTACATTAAAATCCATTGGTTTATCTTACATATTGGAAAGATCTTTTATCCATACACAGATTTGTAATGACATGCATCAATTATTTGGAAAATACTGCCTAACTGCAGATGTTTCAAATAGTTTACACATTTCACTATTAAACTTCACACACATATAGAACACACACATTCATTTATTTTTGAAATGTTTTAATATTGAAAAGCTGCCAGGTCTCATAAGGGGCATAAGTTTTCCAAAATTCTAATTTTTCCATGAAAAGATCAAATTTTATCATCATCAATAAAAACTGTCAACTGTATTTCTTTTGCCAAATATTCATGTTTGAATAACCATACTTGTACTGGAGTCATTATTTCAAGTCAAAATGGTTTTCCATGGAAAAAGTGGCACATTCAGCTCCCACAATTGCCCGAATAATTTGCTGGGAGTAATGATTATACCAATATGTATAGAAATGCGTCATGCATATTTCCTATGCCTTCAAAAAGAACATTAAAAAAGCGTACATTTGATTCCCAGCAAGGACACATAACCAGCTTGCAAGCCATGTCCCCAGTCAGGTCCCTAGCTGGAGGCAGATGAAAGGCAACCATATACTGATGTTTCTCTCCCTCTCTGCCTCTCTCCTTTCCCCTCTCTCTGAAAATGCTAAATATGATCTTTAAAAAAAAAAAGACATACATACAAAGGTCAAAGTCTGATAGCAGTAATAACTATTATTGTTTCCTCAAGGACATTCTTAAGTAAAACTGGTCTCTTTTTCCTTGTGAATGCCTGACAGTGAACGGTAAAATCACCACCTATACACTTTGATGACAATACTCTTAAAAAGCAATGTTTAAGGCAAGAGACATATTAGTATGATTTTGAAAATGGTTTGATATCACAAACACCTTAACAGTGCCTCTGGGCACCTCAGTGGACCACAGCACACCTTTTGAGAATCACCAGAAAGAAAAGTTCCCGCCCTCCACCCCTATCCAAAGCAGAGATATTAAATTATATGTATGTGATGTGATATATATACACACACACATACACATGTTTGTTTCTCTCCCACATATAAGTCTGGCTAATGTAACCTGTAAGGGAAAGTCTGCCTTACTACATGAATCATGAAGCTGGATTCTGTTGCATTGTGGTTCATAGCATCCCCAGGGACATCGCCCTCATCCGCCTAACTGCCACCCTATCTGTGCTCCAGCCCAGGGGAAGAGAAAAAAAACTCACGGGCAATTCCTTTCTTTGAAGGTGTGTAAAATGAAAGATGCACACAACTTTCCAACCATGTTCCATGCGCAGCAACTGGCTCAGCTCAGTAATTAGAAAAGCTAGAAAAGTAGGAAAGCTAAGCAAGTACTATGTCCAGGATAAAAGGGTAAATTTTGAGAGTGTGTATGTGAGTCTTGGTGGAAAGAAAGGCTAGACTAACTGTCTATCTCCCACGATATTTGAATTTTGAGCATTAAAAAAATCTGAATCTTTCAAATAGACAAAACAATGTATTTCTATTTTTAAAAATATATTAAAATTGGTAGTTTAAAAATGTTGGTAGATCATTGGACAAGAGCAACCAATAAAGTTTATGGGCAGACAAATGATAATTTACCGGCTAAGTTGAAACAAAAGTTAGGGACTCCCAATTTTAGTCACATCATCTATGAAAAATACTTTGGAAAAATTATCTAAACAACTATGAGTAACATTAAAATAGATATTTTAAGAGGAGATGAAATGAACAGAAGAATCAAAGGTGTGAATGAGGATATTGGATATTTTATTTAGAGTTAATCCAATGACATCCTGCGTGAAATTTTGTACTGTCAAAATAAAGCAAAATTGGTTGAAATGGCATATTTGTATAGTAAACAAGCAAGTTGAAACTCCTATAAGTAGTTATAAATAGTGCAACATCATTAAAAAAACTAGGTGTGGTGAGTTGGAGCAAGGGGAAAGGGAAAGGTTCTTCTAAGGTTAAAAATTCTTAAAATGAAAGATTATTTTGTCTAATGGTGAAAGAAAATTTGCTTGAGGGACACATTCTTTATAAAACTGTAAGCACCAAACCATGTAGCATTCCAAACATTAAACCCCATCTACTAGAAGTGCAGATTGATAAAACTAGAATTGTACTCAGGGAATATAACATGTCTTCTTCAGAATTAAGAAGGTCTAGTAGAGATAAGTAAATGAGAACATATAGGGGTAGAATACTATAATAAATGTCACTCAGACATAAGAACCTGATTTCTCATTCTATGAATATTGAATATATATATTTTATATATCTTTTATTAGTATCTGAGGAACAATTACAAAATCAATCATGTACTTAGGCTCTAAGGGAAGTCTTAAAGTTTTTTTTTTAAAGTACGTTTTTCAAAGGCTATAACCATCACCATAAATTCAATAAATTCAGACACAATTTTTTAAAAAAAGATTTTATTCATTATCTTTAGAGAGAAGGGCAGGGAGGGAGGAAGAAAGGGAGAGAAATATCAACGTATGGTTGCCTTTCACTTGCCTCCTGCTATGGACCTGGCTGGAGACCTGGCTTGCAACCTGGTTATGTGCCCTGGCTGGGGAATCGAACCAGGCAACCTTTGGGTTCACAGGCTGGCACCTTACCCACTGTGCCACCAGCCAGAGCCTCAGACACAAATTTTAAAAACATGTTATGAAAATGTTCAATATAAGCAACTCTAATAATGTTTAACTTCTGAATCCCAAAAAGAAATAGTCCTAAAATTATAACCACTGAAAAAGTCAATGAAAAGGAGTATACTTATTAAAAAAAAAAAAAAAAAAGAAACTGATAGACTACTTTAAAAATTTTAAAATAATTTTATTTATTATTTTAAGAGAGAAGGGCAGGAAGGGAGGGAGAAAGGGAGAGAAACATGAATGTATGGTTGCCTTTCACCCACCTCTAGCTGGGGACCTGGTTGGAGACCTGGCTTGCAACCCTAGCTGGGAATTGAACCAAAGACACTTGGATTCTCAGGCTTGCGCTCAATCCACTGAGTCACACCAGCCAGGGCTAAAATGTTTTAAGTATGCTTATATTAAAAATTGACTGAAAGTAATTGGGGTTAATCCTTATCTTGTATTAGCCAGCTTGCCTTCACTAATAGATGAACCTAAAATGTTGGTAATTTACAACATCAGAGATCTCTTGCTTACGTCTCACAAGGGCTCCATTGCCTGGGACTCTTCTCCAGACTCAGTGGACTGAATTTGGAAACCCAGGCTGAGATACCAGTAACTGCATGGAAAATGCCATGTTCATGGTCCAGGGAGAACCAATAACCACACTACATTCAAATCATTTGTTTGCACTTACCCACTTAGCTTTTATTGGCCAAATGGCATGGCCAAGCATCATTATGTGGCCAGTGACTTATACATTACTTATCTGGAAGCATTGAAATTCATAGGACAGGGGCAGAAAACATCATCCTCTTGTAGGGACAGGAAGGGGGATGATATCACTTGAAAAATAAAACAATCTTTCATGTCTCTTACATGAAGAACTTGATATAAACCAAAATCAACTGGAGGAAAAGTGCATTGAAATAAAAGCTAAAATAATATAAAAGTCTATTATATTGGGAATACAAAAGAATAGCCACAGATAAAGAAAAGATTGATCAATTCACATTATGTTACTACACATGAATTTATGGAAATAAACTTAAGAACTAATGAAATGGGTAATGCTATACTCCTACAAAAACTACCAAAGTGTTATACATGTATAAGACTTAATGAAACTAATTATTAGAAGTTACTGTTAACTTACTAAGATATATCTAATTTTGAAGAAGCAACATTACTTAACTACCCTCAGAATCATTAATCTTCTGTAGATTGAAGAACTTCATACCAAAACATAACACATATCATTAACACTCATTAGTCATAAATTATTTTAATTGTAGATATATATTAAAATGGGAAATAAAGTACTGTCAGATAAAGTCAGGTAAAATGTCAGAATAATTACAATCTCACTTTTTTTTAAAATAGAAGTATAGAGTCTATATAGGAAAATGATCAAAATTATTTATTACATCATCAAATGAATGGATCTATTAAGAAGTGCATAGGTAGAGCTTGCCCAAGTTGAGGCACCATTCCTTATAAAACAGTCCTAGGTAGATTAGGATAGAAGCCACATATTACAAAAAATAGTTCTAGACATTAGAATTAGGCTCCTCTTGCAGCAATAATGTTTCATTAAAATCCTTTTCAAATCTCGGTGGCTTCCAACAACTGCATTCATCTTCCTACTGTGATGGTTCATTTTACGTGCTAACTTGGTTAGGCTACGGATATTTGGTCAACACTAGTCTAGATTGGGTCTGAAGGTATTTGTAGATGTAATCAACGTTTACATTCAGCTGACTTGAAGTAAAGCAGACTATCCTCTGTAATTCCATGGCCCCTCCAATCATTTGAAAGCTTTAAAGGCAAAGACTAAGGTTTCCTAAAACAGGAATTCTGTCTGAAGGCTGCAGTAGAAATCCTGCAGTTTCTAGCCTGCTGGCCTGCTCTTTAAATTTTAGATTTGCCTGCATGCATTATTTACAATTTTTTTATATTGAGAATGATCAGCTCACGTGAAATGTGAAAATGATCTCATTATAAAATGAAAAAGAATCTCTCAAATATTTAGAGTAAAATTCAACAATAAAGCTACCAGACTTCAAAGACACTGAATCTTACTGAAACACCTAACAGAAGACTTAAACAAGTGAAAATCTACACCATAGTTTTGGAAGAGAAGATTTAATGTATTTAAAATATTCAAAATCAATATGTTATTAGAATTACTAAATATATTTGATGTTATTCTACTTAGCCTCTCAAATTTTAATTTGTGACTTCAATTTCATATGGACAACATATATTGAAAACTTGCCGAAGATACTTCAGAGGAAAATACACTGAAAAAATATTTGTTTTAATAGGTGATACATTTAGAATAATGAGGACTATAATATTAACACTGACCAACATATCTTTAGGACAAAATAGAAATATTTGTGGTGGGAATAAATCATATTTCATCGATAGTATTTTCCCTGCCTATGGCCATATAGGGTTAGGGACAAGATGGACAACAGAGTGCTAGCAGTATGGGTTAGTTCCTATTGGCTCTATTTAGCAAGAAAATATTAGCAATATTAGCAAAACAAAACAAAACAAAACAATCAGCCCAGAAAGGAATTAGCCAGTTTACAAGAGTGAAGGGATAGAATGCACAACTGCATGGTGTTTTTACATGAAGAAAGCAAGATATGGACATGTACACACAGTATAATTAGTTATTGTTATAAAATTGTTTATAAAATAAGATTTTAAGAAATCTCTGAATTCATGAAATTAGTTGCATTGACTATATGTGAATAGTGAGGAACAGATACATGATATGAAAGGATGTTCATTCTATTGGTTACTTTGATGCAAGGAGGGGAAGAGTTAAGTAAGACAGCCATAACAATGCTTCCGAAGTTCTAAACGGAAGAGGTTCTGCTACGATCCCCTGAAACATTACGTGCAAGAGTGAAATGGGTTGAAAGTGAAGGCACTAAAAAAGCATGCAGGATCCTACATTGTGGACTTATTTCATCCTTCCTGGGTAAAGGTCAGGTTGAACAGCTTTTCTGAGAGAAACCTGCTCCTCGTCTAAGCACCCTTGTTCAATACACAGAAGGAAATGAACAGAAATAAAATTTCTCTCCTCAGGTTCTTCTCATCTAAGATGGTTCTCAGCCATTACATCAAACAAACTGCACTCAAGTCAGCTGCCCTCATTGTCACAGTGTGTAAGGAGGGCTCGCAATAGCCCAATGTAGATATCCCCACAGGGGATAGAATATTGAACAAAACAAACACAGTTCCTGTCATTTCAACATAATTCATATTATTGAATGACAGTAATAAAACCATGACAATAAACTCTCAGGAAGGCTGTGATATTGCAAATACACAGTGTTCAGAAGTAGCACCTTTGGGGGGCACATATGCCAATTTAATTGGGTCAGTGAGGTTTCCCCAGAAAGAATGGGTTAAATCTGAAAACTAAATGATAACTCTCTGTACTCTGCTGTTATCATCATGACTGTAAATATAGTTCATAAACAAATACTACACTTGGGATATTTCCCCTTCTGGGATGAATGAAAAATGCCTTATTTCCAGCTCTCAAATTAAAATACAGTGTTAAGAGGGAAAGTTAAAATGAAGCCAGGATTTCCATTTCAGAGAAAGATGATAAAAGATGATAAATAGGATCTTTGAAGCCTTTGCTTTTACCTTATTATAAGAATCAAGTAAATGTATATTGCAGGAAAAAAAACCAAAACAAAACAAGAGGACATCAGAAGTATGAATTCATTTACAAAGGCAACAGATATACAAATGGGGATAATATGTAATATGAAGTAGCAATAAAAAAGGTGCTGTTAATGATAAAGAATTATACCAATTACATTAAAACATTTTCAGATGCATTAACTATTTAACTACCTCAGAATCCCTATGTTAGAAAAGTTAAAACGCAATTTGGAATTTAAACCTATGCCAGAAGTACTAAAGAGATGATTTAGTACTGCAGCAGCATCAAGTGGTGGCATTGAATTTAAACTTGGTGCTCTCCTCCTATAAAAAGGCCAGAAAAAAAAAAAAAAGAAGAAAATGTTAAGTAACTATAAGCACACAGAAATGGACTAAGAGACTCAGCAAGAAGTCATGCAGATAGGACTGAAAAATAATCACATATTTTATAGAAAAAAATGCCCCACAGATACTGAATTTGGAGATCAAAGGACTTATTGACACAGGAGGAAATATCCTAAAGATATATAATAAATATCGTGAATTTTTGAAATCCAGGGACACAGAGAGAGAACCCTATAAACATCTCAGTAATACAAACAAACAAACAAATATATACATAGACAATTGTATTTACATATTAGCAATATAGGAAGAGTAATTATAATGTCTTAATTTCTCCATTTTGAGGGTGTACACAGTAGCTGAAACTACTCCATTTTATCCCAAAGAGAATTAGGGGTGCAGCCAGCAGGACTGTGAGTAGCAGCGTATGGGGACCCTGTCCTCTGTGTCTCTATCACTGTAATAAATTCCAGCAGTACCAGTAGTTCTTACCTCAGACAAACAAGCTAATCAGAGGCCAGTCTATATTCCTGATGACTCAAAAGGAGGGTGAGAGTGACCTGCTAACCTTTGGTACATATGCCAAAAATTACAGGGGACAAAAAAATGGTCTATTAAGCCACCCCCTTACCCAGTGGAAACAGTTCCATTGTGTGTAGAGACTCACTCTACGTACACACAAATAACCCAAAGAGGAACAGGTTACTTCAGCTTGGGATTTGCTGCTAAACTAGATTTTTTCATCTGGTCTGATGTAGTCAGTTTGACACCAGCCAATGAAGACAATGCCCCATGCGACGTGGCCTCTCTTGTCACAAGAAAACAGGCCAACAGTCTGTGGGAGCCCCAGGTCTAGCAGGCAGTGATGGCTCTGCACAGGAAACAGTCTACTTTTTTCCAATCCGTGAGGGGGCCATGTTGCTGCGATCGATTCAGGGAGCGAGGGCAGCCGCGGCCCACGCAGGCTTGATCAGCAAGTTGGTTCCAGTTGATCTCATCTGCATCCAGTTACTGAGATGGGAACATCAATCTCAGTGACTCCGACCACTCAGGCCACAGTGGTGGTCAGAACCCCAAAGGGGGGCACTTGAAAGAGAGGGCCCAGGCCCTGCAAGTGGCAGACCAGATGGCTGTGCTGTGGACCACAGTCTACATGTTAGTATTAGAACCTGCCAGGGTCTTAGGGGCATTTTCTAGGATAAGGGAAATGACTTCATTGACCCCACTGTGCTGACCAGCTCCTAGTGGTTGGCCTTCCAGAGTTTTCATCGAGGCTGGATTGTTGCTACCACCCAAATGACACCAGTGGCTTTTATCTTCACTAAGCCATCAGTCAACAAAGTCTAGACATTTAGGATAATCTTTAAATTGAGAGCCACATAGGGCTAGTAGTTTTGCTTTGGCAAGTGGAGTGAAGGATCAAGCTTACTCCCCAAGTGGACACTTCTTCATGTAAAATTGAGATGATGCCAGGTTCAGCTGGGCGGTGCCCTTGACTGCAGAATTTTAACTTCCCATGGAGGACTATTGGACCCTTCACTTGTTAGCTGTTGAATCTGAGTTAACGCACCTCTAAATGGGCTCAAGTGCATCAGAGGCTCTGTTTCAATACAGCAGGTTAATAACTGACTTTTTTTTTTTTTTTTTTTTTTTAATGTTGTACTTGGGGCTTTCATCACGCAGGTGTCAGTCTTCTCCACCAGAGAAATAGCTTCTCTGAACTTCAGCAGCAATTATATCTGATTCCTCTTTCTCCCCCTGAGTGGCCCAGCTAAGGCCACTTCGAAATTATAGAATGCCTCCCGTAGATATATATTTGCTGTTCTTTGACACAGGAAATGCCTCAGGGCGGCTGGAACAATGTGCATTCATTTTCTGCACTTGAGACCCTATGGGATATGTGGTCTCATGGTCAGGTTTATTCCAGAGGAAGGGTGTCCCTGTCTCCCATCTCTGTTCCTTCCTCCTTATCTTCAGCAAGACCAAAACAAAGACCACTGTCCAGAGTTTCGGCTACATATTAAAGCTTAGTCTTGTGGAGCCCACATTGTGGGCTAGACCATCATTGTTGCGGGAACCTCCTAAGGCCAGAGGGAATGCACAAATGAATAGGGTGAGTACAGGCCAGTGAGAGAGAGAGAGAGAGAGAGAGAGAGAGAGAGAGAGAGAGAGAGAGGGGGAGAGAGAGGGAGGGGGGGGAGGGAGGGAGGGAGAGAAGGAGGGAGAGAAAGAGAGAATTTTTTTCTTTTTGGATATAGATATCTCTGACTTGGGAAAGGCCTAAAGCTTTTTCATTTACCCAATCAAATTCTGAAGTTTTGTAGATAGGTCCACCCTCTAGTTAGATTGACAGGTCACTGTGGTCAAGCCCTTCCTGGTGCAGCATCTCCAGCAATCGGCTACGAGAAGGTGACCACTGCTCCTGGGGAGATTTCCAGTGCTCCAAGGACCTTGTCTCTTCCACAGCAGTCCCCTAGAGTCCGGTGAATGAGTCTGTAAATGCTATAGATTAATGACTAGAAAATAGGCTTATGCTCCCCCATTTATTAAACTCAATGTCTAGTTACCTTTGCTCTCTTTCTTATTAATAGCTAGTTAACTATTTACACTAACATTACTATACTATATCATTCTTAAAGAGTGTAGCAAACCATTTGGTGGACAAATATGTAAAAAAAAAAAGTAATTTAAAATACACTTATCACTTCAGTCACTTTCAAAATTTGCTACTGTTACCTTGAAATCATGTTCTTCTGGGATAGAATGATATCAATCTACTTTTAGAACAGATATTTTTATGCACCATATAAATGAAGGATTCACTTGAAAATTACACACTATGATATTTATAATATATGGTATTTCTGTTAATGTACTGTAAAATAATATATTTCACTCAGGTAATTTATTTTTATTTTATTAATTGTGTAGATAATATTACATTACTTGTGAAAATGTTTTAAAGAATCTTATTCATGTTTTTCATGAATAAGATTGTGGCTTTTTGCATTTATAGTTTTAGATCTTGACTCCAGCCTAGGCTTTAAGATCTATAATCTTGCTTTCATCCTTACTATGTTGTGCCATGTTCTAGGGAGGAAAATGAGAATGGTTTCTCATCATTCACTTACTACTTACTAGATAATAGATTTAGTATTCAAAAATACTTATTTGATACACACCATGTGCTGGATATTATACTAGGGGCTGATGGATATTAAGAATCATGCTGAGTCTACTAACAGTTCATAACAATTTAAGACTTTTTGCATCTCCAACATCGTAAATCCTTTCGGTTTCTAAAAGCAAACCCTGTGCTCTCCAACTACTTACAAAAGCTGAATACATAGCTAGGATACATCAGGCATTGTGGTATGCAAGAAAGAGAGACATTAAATGATTAAAGTCAGGCACCTGAATTATCTGCTTATATCAGTCAGAGAACAGAGCTAACAAGATATGTCTATCTCTCAAATAAACCTTTCCATAAATGTGGTCTGTGTTCTTCTTGTAGGGGGAAAAATGCTCCAATTCAATTATTGGGCTTTTGGCCCAGTGAAGAGAAATTTAAGAAGCCTTGTTGTGGGGCCCAGAGGCATAATTAATTTGTTGTACATTTTCATTGCTTAAGGTGCAATAAATAGAACTGTTGCTTACCCTGCACCCTTCCCATCCATTAAACTTAAGCAAGAATTCTCCCAATTTAGGGAGCCACCTGCAGTCCTTCAGAGAGGGGATCTCTGCCTCCTTCAGCCTGCTCCAGCAGAAATTACTTACACTAAGCTTTAATATGAAGCAGAAACTTTGGACAATAGTCTTTGTTTTGGTCTTGCTGAAGATAAGGAGGAAGGAACAGAGATGGGAGAAAGGGACACCCTTCAGCCTGAATAAACCTAACTGTGAGACCACATATCCCATAGGGTCCCTGGCTTGTTTTCCTTGCAATCCCGTGAAAGATCCTGATTTTCACCCAGAACAGTAATAGCATAATACATACATAGATGTTTATTTCACTCTTTCTTCTACTTGCCTTTTCATTTTTCCTTTAACCCAATTATGTGCAAAAATGGTTTCTATTTTATTCAACTATATTGCTCTGAAAACTAAGGTGTGATTAACTTATCTCACCAAACATCTTTCTTTTTAGTGAACTGTGGATTTTCAAAATAATAACCTGAGTCACCATTAAGTTAATTGCTCTTCTTTATCACAATTATTCCCAAATAATTAATTTCTTTTTTACTTGCTAAATGATAATATCAAGTGGTACATGAAATCAACTTTAACACTGTTTTTAAGCTCCTAATTAAAAAATATATGCAATTTTTTTATATTGAACGTCTATAGCAAAATAAACAACAGTAGATATTTCCATCTAAAATTTTTTGAGATAGTTATTTTGGGAGAGTTATATTCATATTCAATTATTTTTACTAACAATTTTACATTTGATTCCTTTTAATACTACCACCACCAACAATAACAACAACAACAAAACTGTGGCAAGAACTTCTAGGAGTAAATTTTATTAAAAATATTTTTTGTGCTATAGAAGTATTCTATTTTACATTTTACTAAGTTAGATAAAATGAGACTTCACTTTTAAAGTCAGCAACTTAAAAATGGCAATTGTGTCTTTGTGACCATGAAACAGGTTTCATTGTGATAAGAAAATGGAAAGTTGAAATATTTTCTATTTGCAAATTACTGGCTGGATTGCATTTTCCATAATATGAGATACTTGATTAAGCTATACCTTTGGTGAAATTTATACCTGATGTGGCTTCTCATTTTGAAAGGAAACAGCTGGTTTCCTAATGTTCCTGTGGTTTTATGAACACAGTGTTTCCTTTATGAGACAAAGTGGATTCAAATGAGCTCTCTCAACTCCCTCTAGAAGCAAATTTCTCCAATGTTTTGTAACTGACTATTGTTTGATAAATGCTGTATTGCAGATTATTCTAGGTGTTGCGTCGATGGCTTCTTAAGTGCTGACATTTGCTTGTTTATTTTCTTCTCAGGCTAGGGAATAGCTTCGTGAACTCCAAGTCATAAAGGAGAGCAACAGAGTGGGATAAAAAACATTTGGTATAATACTTTGTTGACTGAAAAGGAAATTGGATTTTACCTATGGCAAAGGAGGCCACAAATTTTGTTGCTAAATGGTATATATATACTTACTTAATAAGATGTGGGCTCAAAATAGAAGAGATTTTTTAAAATCCCAGGCCACCAGAAAATGTACAGTAACATATTTTTCATAGAATTTCCACATTTGGTAACCTTAAACTTTCATTAAAAGTTTCCATATTCATTTTTAGGACTTTGCTATATGGATAAAATACACATATTTAAACACAAAAATGCTTATGGGGGAAGCAGAGTTATTTATACTTGACATGAATTTTTGGAAGTGATTTATAAGGTTGCTAAAATGTATTAAGGTTACTCAAATGTATTAAACCAATGCTGAAAGGAGAATGTGAAATATATGTGCACAGTGCTTATGCTAATGAGAATTCTAATTTAGTCATTTTCTGAGTTGCTCTAAGAATCATTTTCTATGCTTTAGATGAACTGCACAGAAAGTTGAGAACAGAAAATGAGTTAAATTTAGAATTGTATAATATCTTAAGCTGCATGCATTTTGAATTCACATCCCAAAACATAATAAAACAACATTATCTGGTCTCAAATCTGTTTCTTTCAGTAGCTATAGATGCCTTATTGCATACAACTTGTCTATATATTTCATTATGTGTATATTATAATCTTCATTATAATTTACTCTAATTTTTCTAAGATTATATTTAAAGACATAGAAGGAAAAAGATTTAGCAGGAAAATATGAGAACTTCAGAGTCAATAAATGAGTACATATATCTAAAATTGAAAAAGTTAATAGATGCGGAATGACTAAGGGTGCCCAGTTCTTAGTAACTTCATAATAGATCATCATAATAAGTACAGGTTTTTTCTTTCAAGGTAGTGCAAAGAAGTGTGAGAAAAAATATTTTGAGACAAATTTCACAACAAAAGAGTGGTAAGTATAAACATGCTTCTCAAAAAATCAAATTACATGATGGGTGATACAAAATTATTTGCCTTATGAAGATCTGTATAATTTGAGTTGCCTGTATTACATTTCTCACATGCCCATGAGTTCCAAATTACTTGTGTCATCTTTTATTTTAATAACCACATTACAAGTTACAGCAACTCACAAACTTGGGAAGTCAAACAGACACCTTGTCTCTCTTCATCATTTCTTGCACTCATGTTTCAGCTTGTAAATTTTCCAAGCCATCTGGAAACTCTTGGAAGAGAATTTGCTAACATCTGTTTCCTTCGGAATCCATTCCACAGTTTTGCCTACTGTCTTCGAGATTCAAAATGTTCTCTGCTGGCCCAGCTGCTGTCCTGGGAAAGCTACCACGTCTTTACCTTCAGCACCTAAAAGGCCACATGGCTAACACACAGCTGTTGCAACAGGTTTTATGAAAGTTTGCATTTGCCCAGTGGTAATTCTGTATGGCCCAGCTAAGGCCACTTGGAAATTGGAATGTCTCCTGTAGATATATATTTGCTGTTCTTTGACATACGAAATGCCTCAGTGGGGCTTGAATAATGGGGATTCATTTTCTGCAGTGACCTTGCTCAGTTCCTCTCCTTCTACCAAAATCCTCTTTCTCTAAATTTCTCTTCTCTCTGATTCAGTGCCCTCAAACTGTTTTCTGAAACCTGCTCTTGGGAAATAACAAATTCCTACTAATTTCTTTGTCTAAAGCTTCCCCACTTAGACGATGCTTGAAGAAGTTTGTGTATATTTTTATCAAAAAGCACTTGTCTTATTAAGAGTACTATTTTATTCCCATAGATATCAATTAAAATAATATGTTTTCCCTACGCTTCTTAATGGATTCATAATTTAATATATTAAAAAATCAAATGTTAGAACAAACATGCATAGGATGATTGTTGACAAATGAAAGGCAGTGATAAAATGTTCAAAAATCTCTTTGTGATAACATTCATACAAACATTAATAGCAACACCTCGTAGCTGATGTCCACAGCTGGGTTAAATGAGACATTTTGTATGCTAACTTAATTAAGTATAGCTTTTGTTAAAATTGACCTAGCATTGTTTGAGTAAATAAAACTGCCAGGTTGAAAGGTATAGCAAATTTGTTTATGCTCTATTTTTCATGGATCTAAATGTCAGTATCAGTTTCCAAGATTTTGTTAAACCTTTAAAATGATAAGCTGTTGCTAATTCACAAAATGACACCTAGAAGTGTATAGCTAAGTTTTGTTTTTGAGGGGGTGGGGACTTTGAGTTGTTTTCCCCTTAACCTCAGGCCAAATATTCTTGGAAAGCGTACTTACACTCCCAAATCTATTTAAGTTCTGTCCATATTCCAGGAACCGCCTTTTCATCATGGGACAAATACAGTGTGTCCCTGTGGTGTGAGAGAGGTGACAATGGAAACAGGCCACAATTGTTGAATTGCATATATGTATTACATATTTTAACATGGTTTTAACTGGTTGACTTTAGTGTGCAGCTACTTCCAATGGTATTTTTAAAATATACTTTATTTTAGATTTATAGGCAAATGAAAGCAATGAAGGCAGCACAAAGAGTTCCCCCAAATGCTATGCTCACTTTTGCCTGTTACTATCACTTTCCATTACTGTGGTGCCTATGCAACAATGAACAAATCAATATTGACATATTTGCATTAACTGAAGTCCAGTCTTTATTTAAATTTCTACCTTCAATAGTGTTTTCCATTTATAAAATGTTATTTGAATCTCCAGAGAATGAAACTAAGTTAAATAATTCTACTAATTTCTAAGTAGGAAGCTGCTAATATTTTTTTTTTCTTCAAAGTAAAGCATTTTAACCATATTGATTATTTTCAGAAGTACTTGGCTAACATTTTCTCTTTAAACATAAATTTGAAATAATAAAAAAGCCTTTCAGAATCTGAAAGATAGAAAATTTAAAGATAGTTTTCAGGAATACTTGGCTAACATTTTATCTTTAAATATAAATTTGTAATGATAAAAAAAAAAGCCTTTCAGAATCTGAAAGATAGAAAATTTAAAGGATATCATGAAAACTCATACTGAGTATATTTCTATTCTTTTAAAAAGTTAAAATGCTTCTATTTATCATAGAAACCAGTCCAAGAAATATTATATTATATAAAGATCCTGTTTTCTTCTTTTTAAGACCATTTGGTGAACTGTTAATTAAGTATTGTGTAGGTAACCATATTTAATTGTGAAAAATTTTATTCCCTGATTTTAAGAAGTGCAGTTTGAAATTCGAACATTTTCTTTTCTTTTTTTTTATGAAACTGCAACAGAGAGTACTGTGCGCTACAAACTCAAAACTTGCACCCCCACCCCAAAACCATATGTTGTAGTCCTAACACCTGGTGTGACAGGGTTTGGATGTGGGGCCTTTGGGAAGTTGTTAGGTCATGAGGGTGTAGGCCTCAGGAATAGGATTAGTGTCCTTGTGACAAGAGGTGTGAGATACTCTCACTTTTGTGAGGATACAGCAAGAAGGCTTACCTCTGCAAACTGGGGAAGTGGGCTCTCATCAGGGACAGAATCTAAGAGGGTGTTAAAAATATGTTATTTGTGAAGTGGTACTGCCTTCATTTAATCCCCCATTAGCTATGTGACAACATTTAAGACAATTTGTTCTCATCAAAATTTGTTTACAATCAAGCGGAAAAGGCTGTAGCCTCCTATGAATATTTTAAAAGCAAGATGAGCACAATGCTCTGAAGTGCCTGGCAAACTATTTTTTCAAAGTAATTACAATTTGTCTTATTAAAACTTGTTGGTAAAGTAAATGTGATTAACTTCAGATTGTTAAATAGTCATAAGCCTACTGATCAGTAAAGATACATTTCTTAATCCCTGGTTGAATATATTATAAAATTAATAATGTGCCTGAATTGTCAGATTCTATATTGCATATATAATTTCCATTTATTAAAATGATTTAAAAAGGCTAAAGATGATATTCAGGAGAAATAAAAGAGGACAATAAACATATGGCTAGTTGTTAAAGATAATGTTATATCCAACTCTTGGTACCTAGGAAATTTTCTCACTTTCAGCAGATGTTAGTACCACTTAAACATCTTAAGACATAAAATAATATTTTTTAAAAATATTTTATTTATTATTTTCAGAGAGAGGGGAAAGGAGAGAGGAAGAGACACATCAATGTATGGTTGCCTTTCACCTGCCTCCAGCTAAGGACCTGGCTGGAGATCTGGTTTGCAACCTGGTTATGCGCCCTGGCTGGGGAATCGAACCAGTGTCCTTCGGCTTCTCAGGCCAGTGCTTATCCACTGTGTCACCAGCCAGGGCAAAATAATATTTTTAATAACTGAAAATATACAACACATATTTATGCAATGCTTTTTGTTCTCTAAGAAGTTGACTTAAAAGAAACATTAAGTTTGTAAACGTAAAGTGTTGAAGGAAGCGCAGCAACCATATTAACAATGTTAAACTCTAAGACAGACTGTTGGAAGAAGTGGGAATAACAGCCTAGAAAATTTGTCATCTGTGCACTTGTTTGTGTAGGATTATGTTTTAACTTACTGTGAAACCATACCCAAGGAGAGTGCAAAAACATGTATGTTCAGGATAAAAATAGCTCTGAACCACATGTCCGATGGAATCGCCTAGTAAGAGATAAAATACGGCCACTGTCCTGGAAGGCACTGTGTCCACTCATGTTATTCTCTTCCCTTTTCAGAAGTAACCGTAGGCCAGATTTCAGTGATAGCCATTTCCTTGCCATTCTTTATCGTTTTATTTCCTCTGTTTTGGAAGTTAATTTAAATTTACTAATTGTATAGGCTCTATGATGTCTTATTTTATGTTCAAAATTTTCTGAAACACTGAACTGTGACTGCATGCAAAATTTCTCCATTTCCAATACTTTAAATACTTTTATAATGTTTGAAAATACACAGTTTATCTACAGTCTGCTGTTAATGGAGATATGCATGTATATACATATACATATATATGTATCATGTGTGTATACATATGTATATATATGTGTGTGTATATATATGCATATACATGAGGTCTATCTGAAAAAAGTTCAACCATTGTTAATATAACAAGAACAGTTTGTGTGGCATCCATGTAACCTGGCAGCCAAGGAGAGTGGACTGGAATGTGCATGTGCAAACAATGATGACTTCACTGTACTAGTACAGTGGAGGGGGCGGGTACACACTGTAGAGTGAGCCTGTGTCCTGTGTGGCCATCACATTCAAAGTGGCTGAGCAAGTAGAACAATGAATATGCATCAAATTTTGTGCTAAACTTGAACATTCCTCCACAGAAACTGTTCAGATGATTCAGAAGGCTTTCAGGGATAATGCAGTGAGTGCAGCACAAATAAAAATGTGGCACAAATGCTTCAAAGGTGGTGGAGAATCTGCTGAAAGTGATCCATGTTCTGGAAGGCTTGCAACAAGCAGAACACCTAGAAATATTGAACGTGTATGGTTTGCAGTTGAGGCATTATTGTTCTACGTATATTTCTTTTACCTTCTTTAAAATATGTCTCTACTTTTCTTAGTACATGGCTGGAAGCTAATGTCTTGTAATCTCTCCAGGAAAGAAAGAAGGAAGATACCACAGTCTTATTATCATGTAAATATACTACTAGAAGTTCTGATATATAAATTAATGATTTTCTTCTGTGATGAGTCTTTATGCTGGGGATTCTTTTGGCCAGGTGTGCCTGTTTTAGAATTGCTATCAGAAATGAACCTGTGAACTAATTGGGAATGGTTCCTAAGCAAATTTTAGATGAATCGTGTCAGTATTTGGTTATTAAAAAAAACAGCCCCTTATCTAAAGTGCTTCTTGTGTGGTACCTGTTATCCTCATTTATAAACCTCATCTCATTCTCAAGCAACAGATGTGTGTCCGATGGGGAAGATGGCTGGGGACCTGTGTAGATTCTCCTGGATTTCTCTCTACTTCTACACTCTCCCCTGCCCCGATTGCTTGCATCCTAAAAATTATTTGTAAAATGTGTTTTTGGGTAAGGTCTTTGATTTGTGTGAATGTGATTGTCGCAGCCCTGACCTTTATGCTGCTTAGGAGCAGACGCTGCTTCTGAGCCCCCCTCTGCATATCCCAGCTGCTGTGAAGTTAGCTGACAGTGAATCACGGGTGCTCCCTGCTCGACAGAAGTGCTCTGGGCTGCAGGCAGCCACTTTGCCTGGAAAGATACCTGCATGAGAGCGCATCCTGTGGCCACCCGAAAGCTTTGCACTCACTCTGTTCTCTACTTCATACTCAGCCTTAGAAGCTTTCCCATATACCTCTTTCTTCTGCTCTGCCCCTAATTATTAGATAGATGAAATGAGTTCTTTCTGACTTTGTTCTTTCCTTTCCCCCCTTTAATCCAGCCTCTCATGTCTGTTCCTATTTCTAAAGCTGATTCATGAGTAGTTGATAGGAGCTGGGTATTAACACTGGTTGGTAATTGCACTGATAGTATTTAAGAAAAGTAATTGTTAATTAATAATTTGTAATGCTTTCATTCTAACTGTAATACTGTTGTACATTAATTATTGATGCATTTTGCTGACTTTTAAAAATTAAAGTCTTTATGTTTTTAATACTTTGTAAGAAGCCTGCATATATTAAAGACTTCAATTATTAAGCTTTATATCTTAGGATAGCCCTTCGTTCTCCACCTACAATGACCAACTTGAAATATGTTACATTGCATACTTTTTCTTCTTGTCTCTACATCTGTAAGCATATTTTAAGCCTGCATTTATATAGGAAGTTGCCTATCAATATCCTTGTGTTCCCTATATTCTCAACCCTCCTTGTAATTGGACTAATCATGGATTTGTTTTTGTGGATGGAATGAAGAATTAGCACATATCACTTCCAGATGCCTCACTCAGAGGAAAGTTCTCTGAATTGGTGGAACCACACAGGGAAGAAACCTAGACAGCAGTCCCTTTGATGGATGCCTGAGTGAAAAGCAAGCACGCAAGCATTCATAAACCTTTTACTGTGCAGAGATCTCAGGGTGGTTAAAGCGGGGAGCCTCTTATTCAAGTTACAGGTTTCAGACTAAATATTACTAATGTCTTGATTATTGGTAAAATTGACAAAGGCACTTTTGGTGTCATGGTGGGGCAAAACCTAAATGAAGTAATTATTTAAGAAAACATGGGAAATGAGGAAAGGTGTATATCAGTTGTTTAGAACACTTGCAAACCATTTGGTTGTAGAGTTACAGAAATGGCATGGTAACCTGACAAATGTGGAGTTTGAACTGCAAAACATTTCTTACAATGTGAGCTAGCAAAGCAAGTTTAACATACTGATGTGAACAATTTTGGTTGGGTGAGAATAGTTGATGATGCTAAAGAGAAGCTGTAATTGCTGGAGCACCATCTTGGGGGAGACACGGGGTCAAGGGCACACCTGGAGTAGATGGCCTTTGACAAGAGTAAGAATATGTTGACTTTGGACTTCATCGCCTATTACTTTAAGGAATCACCTTTCAGATTTAGTGCTCAAGGCAGGGCTTACTCTAACAAGTTGTTTTTCAATGAAGTAGCAGTCTGAGTAGAGACTGAAAACTGGGATTATTGATACTTACATACTCATAGGTTAATTGCCTATATATTTTGGTTCAGTACTAGGCAGTCACCATCCATGTCCATATTCCTCTTTGGAGGTGCTCATATATTGTGTTTTATCTGGCCTATGTGGCCAGATATGGAGGTCAGGTCTGCCTAGGAGATTATGGGTTTCATTTGTAAACCTTGTGACCTCAACACTTTCTCACACACTTGTTTTTCACTTTTCTGGTCTAAATGAAGCACTGCCAGTTGATCCAGGAATCCCACCTTGTCTTTAAGACCTTGAAACTCTAAATAAAACAGACGGTGTAGTCTTACTGATTATTGAAAGAAGAGAGGTACAATACAGCTACTGTATCTTCCCTTCATCAGAGTGCTATGTTTATTATAGATTAACTTTATTAGTTATAGTTTTTGTTTTTGTTTTTCTTTTGGCATAAACATGTCATCATTGTTACCCCATTTCTAGTTCTGGAACTGGTTTCGTCTATCTTAACCTTTTTATTCTTTTGGCCATTTAAAGTGGAATCTGGAGGAGTTGGAAATAATTAATAGATTATGACCCTTTGGTGGATTCTTTCTTTTCAAGGAACTCCAAAGTATAATTTTTGAAGCTTAAATAAGTCTCAGCCTTATATGATTGGTTTAGTGATAAAAACAAGACCTTATACAATTTGAAATCTAAGGCAATTTCAAAAACTTAGCATTCACTTGCATTTCTATAAACTCTGGGTTCTAATAACAGTTTTTTGCCTTCTTAATTAAAGATAAATTTTATTTCTTGAAATGGTCATCTTTCATTTTATGCAAACAATTCTGATGACTTGCCCAGGTTCATATACTTTTATAAATGTGACTAAGATACTTTATTTTGATGCCTAAATCAGGATTAATTTTCCCCTCCCTCAGGCTTCCATTTCTTAGGTTAGGATAAAAGTTGAATTGGCCACCACTTGTATGGTTCCGTTATACAGCTGTTCAAGCCAAGGAGATGATAAGGAGAGGGATCATTTATTACATAGGTACATTTCTGTTACTTCCTTTTAACATTTTTAAGGTATTAGATAAATATCTTTTTATAAGCTTTATTTTCCTCCTAACCTCCTTTTTGCAAGATATTAGTGAATGCATCTTATTGATTTCCACCCTTAAATTTTTAGCCCATTGCTTAACATATAAAAAGAATTTTATCATTTGTTGAATGGAACTTTGAGATAATTTTGTCTTAAACTGTGTTCAAGGTTATAGTGATCATGGTAAAAGGGATTCTGAATATTATAAAATACAGATTGAGGAAATATAGGTGTTAATGAATCTTTGGATACTATAAATCAATAGATTCTAATAAGAAAGGTAACAGTTGCCACTGGGAATATCACTAGTCGGTGTGTCTCACGTTAACCAAACCAAAACAAAGACAAAACAAAATATTTTTCTAGGTTATAGTTTGGCCCAGACATTCTTTTTAGCAGCAGTTTATCATACTGCTAATTAATATAAATTGATGAAGAAAACTTAAATAAATTAGCAAATTGTGTCTTATGATACACAAGAAATGCATCCAAATATACAAAGAATTTTGCCTAGTTGGTTACAAACTAACCCTTTTTTTTTTTTCAAATAAGAGCACAAAGTCCATCAAAGTCACCAACTCCTACCAGACCACAATGACAGCCCACAGACAGAAGATCATGTACAATAATTCCTCTGTTTGAATGAATATTAATTTTCTTCAACATTCTTGATAATCTTGGAAAAATAGGCTATTAGGTTAGGAAGATGGAAAAATATATTTTTGGATAATTTACATGTGTGGAATTATTTTTGTGAGAAGAGAAAAATTGATGTTACAAACCTGCTACCTTAGAAAAATTTTACTAACAGATTTTAGTTCTTCATCTCTGTTATATTATTACTGTAAAACTTAACACTGTATTTATATGCACTGCATATAATTCTTTATCAGATTACAATGTTTTATGGATGTTATAGGTTAATTTTGTCAATGTTTCAATTTAAGAACTATAATTAATACATCCTTTTGCTATCTCTGTGGGCACATGTACTCTTGGATACAAAAATGAAAAACTGTTATTAGTTTTATAAATTTCTTAACAATGAAATGCTCAGAAACTCTGAGTAGAACAACAATTACTTTGTGGAAAACACAATTTTTAATATAGTAGGAGAGAGGATGAAAAGACAGTTGTAGTTATTATTGATTCTAATATGTGATTCACATTTCATTTGAATTGAATTTGAGTGGATGCAATAATAGTAAAGGAAACACAGCTTTAAGAAATTCTAATTCACAGTAATGTGAAAAAACAAGAAAATGAATCTCAGTAATATGTTGCACTTTTCAAAATGAAAAAAAGTGAAATGAAGGGAATGTATCAATTATTCAATTTGGGTGTTGTTTGCTTCGTTCTGTTCACACAGCAGTTCTTAATGAAAGTTTAAACCTTTTTGTTTATATACCTCAAAGATTTAGAAAATTAGAGGCTTCCTAAGGAATAAGTGTGATTTGAATAAATAGTGGAAGGAACGATATCCAAAATGGACTTCATGAAAATGTAGCCTTCACTTAAAATCATTGCCAGGTATCAAAAAAGAACTAGAAAGGTTTTCTAGAGTCTCTCTTTTGTTAGTGTTGTTGGTGGCGGTGGTGAGGTGGAGTCTTATTTCTTCCTTTGACCTTTTTCATGTATCTATGTTTAACTTAGAAAAATCCACATGTGCATAAAATAAAGGCTTAATTCCAATGATAAAAATAAGTACACATTATCATTATCTTAGAAAATTCTGCATATCAACATTTTTTGGTCTGAAGTTCCATCTGCCAGATTCCTTATTATTATTATTATTATCAATTTTAATTGACAAAGCTTATTGGCATACATTGTCTATATCTGAATCTGGCAAAAAAGATACTCTTCTGTAACATCCTGTTGATAAATAGAGAATTGGAGAATGGGAGCTTTCCACACCTTAGCCACAATCTGTATAGGTGTGAGCTAAGTATTTGAATCCTTCTTAAATTTCTTCAAGTGTCCATGTATTTGTAAACTTTATTTCAGAGATTCTTGCTTTGGACTGCCTGTGTTTTTAATCAAAAGTAAATGAAGCATTTGAAAGAGACAGGCATTGTGTCAGGGAGTATAACTGTGTTTGTGAGAACATTCTACAGAAAACAACAAAGTTCAAAGTATCATTACTGTAAACTTTATTTCTAGATAGTATATTAAGATATTTATCAGGATATAGCTGATTCTCAAAAACAAAGCAAAATTAAGTATAAATTCTTCATAAACTGGGCATAATGAGAATAGGGGATCAAGAGAGCTCCATAAATAATATCAACATGTAATAAAATATATTATTTTGAATTAAAAAAACAAAAGGCAGAAAATAACATACACTTGAAAAAGCAGAATAAAGAAGAAAAGTTTATAGCCCTGGCTGGTGGCTCAGTGAATAAGGTGCTGGCCTGTGAACCCGAAAGTTGCAGGTTCAATTCCCCAGTCAGGGCACATAATGAGGTTGCAAACCAGGTCTCCAGCCAGGTCCATAGCTGGAGGTGGGTGAAAAAGGCAACCATACATTGATTTCTCTCTCTCTCTCTCTCTGCCCCTCTCCCTTCCCCACTCTCTAAAAATAATAAATAAAATATTAAAAAAAGAAGAAAAGTTTAAAAATGTATTTTTAATTTAATTTTTATGGTATTTTCCCATTATCATTTAGCTTCCCTATAACCCACTCTCCCAAGCAATCACCACACTGCTGTCCATAAATCCTTTTTTCCTTTTTGCTCAATCCCACCTCTTCTCACCTCTCCCCACCAGCTGCCATCTTGTTCTCTATCTATGAACCTTTCCCAGTTTTCCTTGTTAGTTTAGTTTGTTCATTAGATTTTATATATGAATGAAATCGGATGGTATTTGTCTTTTTCTGACTGGCTTATGTCACTTAGGATAACGTTCTCCAGTTCCATCTATACTGTCTCAAAGGGTAAAACTTTTTTCTTTTTAACTACTGAGTAATATTCCATTGTGTAAATGCTGTATGGTAGTTTTAGTCATTCATCTACTGATGGATATGGGCTGTTTCCATATCTTGGAGATTGTAATGAACAAAGGGGTGCTTATATTCTTTCCAATTAGTGTTTTGGGTTCCTTTGGATATATTCCCAGAAGTGGGGTTACTGGGTCAAAAGGGAGATCCATTTTAATTTTGGGGGGTATCTCCACACTGCTTTCCACAGTGACTGTACCAATCTGTATTCTTACTAACAGCATGAAAGGGTTCCCTTTCCTCTACATCCTCCTGATCACTTGTTTTTTGATTTATCAATGATAGCCATTCTGAAAGGTGTGAGATGATTTCTCATTGTGGTTTTAATTTGCATTTCTTGGATGATTAGTGACATTGAGCATCTTTTCTTATGTCTATTGGCCACCTGTATAGCCTCTTTGGAGAAGTATCTATTCAGGTCTTTTTCCTATTTTGTAATTGGGTTGTTTATTTTTTTGGTGTTAACTTTTGTAAGTTTTTGAAATAAATTTTTGATATTAACCCCTTATCAGATGTATTGGCAAATATATTTTCCCATTCTGTGGGTTGCCTTTTTATTTTGTTGATGGTTGATGCTTTCTTCTGCTGTGGAAAAACTTTTCAGTTTGATGTGGTCCCAATTATATATGTATATACTATATACATATATATATGCACACACATATATGCATATATATATCAAATAAAATATTACTGTGCAAAACCTTTTTAGTTTGATGTAGTACTATATATATTTGATATAATATTGCTACAAGCAATGTACAAGATTTTACTGGCTATGCTTCTATGTTTTCTCCTAGAATTTTTATGGTTTCGGGTCTAACATTTAAGTCTTTGATGCATTTTGAATTTATTCTTGCGTGTGATGTAAGGAGGTGCTCTAGTTTCATTTACAATCACAAAGAATTTATTAAAATAAGGCATCAAAACCAGAACCTCAAAATAGGTATTTGTCTCTAAGAACCAAGACTAACATTCAATAGTCTTTCAAAGGTGGCAGGCACATATCCAGAGATAATTTCTTCCCAAGATGCCAGATAATCTTAATACACTAAATTTCCTTACCCTCAGTTTTCATGCCTACTGCTTCCTGAATGCTCCTCTTCTCCTTCCTACCTCCACCCTCACCATCTTGGATGCAGGGATGCTTTTACACATTTTTCTTTCACATTTTGTCTGAGTTTGCAAGATCAATTTGAAAGTATGAGTTGGGTGCACAATCTAATTATGAAACTCTGATTTGGTGATTGTTTCCTGTCTGTGCAGTAAACTCACTTGCCAGGCAGCTGCTACTCTGCTCCCCCGAGTTGCTTGGAGCTTTGGGAAGCTGTGTTGTAAATGTCCTTGCAGGAGCCTGTTCCTCCCCAGGCATCCTCAGATATTCTCATGTTGAACTATGATTGCTTCATGTAAATGATATTGCCCAGTTTATAAGATTTTGGAGAATATTTTATTGCAAAACTGAAGTGTGATTATTTCTACTGTTACTGCTGAAAGTGGTTTTGTTTATGCGTCTGCCTCCCTGGTCCCTAGATGTTATATATTTTCTACGGTGTTTTGTAACCTTTAAGAAAAACATTTTCATGAAATAAATTTAGTCAGACTTTGTTATACTTGGGAAAGAAAACAGGGTCCTACTTGTGATTCTGTTAACATGAAAGAACAGAAAATGCAATAACTTTTTATTTAATTTGAAATTTTATAATTGGTTTTCTTGAACAAAACAAAATGGATCTATTAAGAGACTCTCTTGAACAGTAGAAATACATTTGGTAATACTTTGAAAATAATTTACTCTCTAAGAAAGTATTTCTTTAAACAATGCTATAAACTTGATTTTGGCGAACACATTATGCAAACTACAGATGATGTAACATAAACCTGTATACTTGAAATGTATAATTTTATTAACCAATGCCACCCCAATTAATTTAATTAAAAACCTGAGCTAACAGATCAAAGGCTAGTAGATATTTCTATAATGGCCAAAGGAATGCGTAGGTTCATGTTGAAAATTTTGTATTATAATAAAGACTAGGAAAAAGAATGGATAAGTCAAATAACAGAAATATTAATATTGAAATATAGCTGTCAAAAATTCTTTTCTAACTTATGTAAGGAAATAGTGAGTATATTTAGCCACACAGTTTCACATAAATATTATTTTACTCTTAGCAGGTAATATCTAGAATATTAAAGGAGAATAATGATTGGAATATATAAAGCCCCATGGCAAAAGTCATATACAGAACATTTATACAGGATTTTAATTAAAAATTTTAAGTGAAAATGTGTAGCATCTCATCTTACTTAAAGATGGAACCTCTACTCTGCCATCATTTCAGATACTTTATATATAGTACATCTGGCAATGGTTGCTTTTCAAACCAGTAAAGAGGGCAAACAGAGTTTAAATGTTTGGTTTTTTAATTTAATTTAATTTTTAAAACTTTTTATTTTTTAAAGATTTTATTTATTACTTCCAGAGAGAGAGGAAGAGAGAGAGGCAGAGAGGGAGAAAAACAGAGAAACATCAATGTATGGTTGCCTTTCACCTGCCTCTAGTCACGGATCTGGCTGGAAGCCTGGCTTGCAACCTGGTTATGTGCCCTGACTGGGGGATCAAACCAGTGACCTTCAAGTGTGCAGGCTGGTGCCTTATCCACTGTGCCACCAGCTAGGGCTTAAATGTTTCTTTTAAAAAGATTTTATTCATTATTTTTAGAGAGAAGGGCAGAGAGGGAGGAAGAAAGGGAGAGAAACATCAATGTAAGATTGCCTTTCACAGTGTAAGGTTGCCTCCAGCTACACTGTAGGACCTGGCTGGAGCCCTAGCTTGCAATCTGATTATGTTCCTTGGCTGGGAATTGAACCAGAGACCTTTGGGTTCACAGGCCAGGACCTATCGCTGAGCCATGAGCCAGGGCAGAGCTGAAATGTTTTAATCCAGTTTCTAGTCATGAAATAATGACCTTTGCTTTGTCAGAGAGTTGGGAGATTTGAATTCATGGGATGCACTCACACACACACACATCATGCACACAGCTTTGGGGGAAAAAGGTATTTTCAATGGGATAAAAGGCCATCTAACCTCTACAAAAAGGAATAAGTTAAATTATATTATTTATAATAATTATATTATTATCTTCTTTTTCTGTGTGTGTTCATGCATACTTGTGCATATAATTATTTCAAGCAATATGAGATTAGAAAATGAAAAGTCAAATTCTATTCACTGATATTTCAGACCATTTTTATCACTGGTAATTCAATAAATGAATGCCTCTACTTCTCAAGTTATCAACTTTAAGCATTATCTATTGGTGACCTTTTGTGAAAGATAAAATTTTATCTCAAATTATAATTCCCGAGAAGAATATTCTGCTTCATTGCCAACAGTGACATTATTTTTAGCTATTTTCTTAGTTATCTCAATGACCTTAAATATTTTATGTAAAGTTGTTTTTATTAACCCATCAATTTTAAGCAATGTCTCATTTGTTCCTTTTATGAAAGATGAAGGAATTAATCCTTAACTTTTTTCAACCTCTGTGCACTATATTTTTAAATTTTAAATTATTAAGTATTATTGCACTTAAATTCTTTTCTAAAATGCTTTGACTAGTGGCTAATGTTACAATTGAAAAGCAAGAACTAGCCTGTAATATTATCATATATTGTACAAGGCACAATCAAGTAATGCAATTAGAACTGGATAGAAAATATGATTTTATGGTACTAAATCTGTGTCAATTGGGGAATAGTAATAATAAAGGTGGGGAGTCAGTGGAAGATAGAAAACAAACATAATATTGTCCTAAGAGGCAAAAAGAGACATATTGCAGGTAGTTCAAAATATAATTTTGGCTGGAGGTTATTTGTAGATTACCTTTCTCAGGTGAGGGCCATTCCCTTATAATCCTAGTTTAGTATTCCTTTTATTATGAATGGATGTTAAACATTTTCTAATATCTATTATTTTGCATCTATGTTGAGGTTCATCTGATTTTTCATTTTCAGTCTGTTGATTGGGTGAATTTATATTAATTAATTTTTTTGAAAATCAATGTATCCTCGGATTAAACATACACACACACACACATATCCAATATAATATATATCATATATATATCCAATATAATATATATATATATTCCTAATTAGTAAATTTATTAATATTTTGGTCAAGATGTCATACTCTTATCTGTGTATATTTATAAAGGAAACTGATGAGTAGTGTCTTTGTTGGCAATGTGTTGTTTGATATTGGTTCCATGGGAATACCTACCTGACAAAATGAGTTAAAGTGTTACATTTTGGTTTGGTTTCTTAATCTGTTTGTGTAGTATTAGTATTATTAATTGAACATTTGCTAAAATTCACCAATGAAGCTGTGTGATCAGAAATTTTTTGTGTTGTTTGGAATTTTCTTTTAACTTTGTATCTTGAAACACATTTGTGCTAATTGAAGAGTTGTGAGCCACAGTAGCTCCCAACTCAACCTCTCCTAAGGTGAGCATCTTACATACCTATGGTGTGATTCTTAAAACTAGGAAGTCATTTTTGGGGTACTACTCTAGTGCAAACTTTATTTTGATTCTATGTGCTTTCCCCCTAACATCGTTCCCTGTTTGTTTCCAGCATGAAATCCAGGATACTGTATTTCTTTAGATGTAATGCTTCTTTGGTGTACTACAGTCTAGAATAGTTCCTCAGCCTTTCTTGTCTGTCCTGACCTTGAGACTTTTGGAGAGTATTACAATTCAATATCTTCAAAAGAATATAAGTGAGTAGTAAAGATCTATTTTAAATTACTCAAAATTGAGTGTTCTTCATCAGATGCAATTGTGTTAGGGCAATGTTATCCTAGGCATTTTTTATCTTACACACAAATTTAAAAATATATGGTACCATATATTTAACATTTATTTCTTATATTATCCTACTTCAAGTATAATATTTATCCCAAAAATATTTGTTGAATGCTTATTGCATGCCAGACAGTGTTCTAGGTAATGAAACACATCAATAAATGGTCACACACAAACTTGTTCTCATAGAGCTAATATTTCAGTAGTGAAATACAGAAATAAACCACATGGAAGAATTTTAAATGTATATACTTACTGGAATGTGAAAAATGCTATAAAAATAAATCGAGGTAAGAAGGAACATAGGATTGAAGATAAATGTTTCATTTTGAAAATTGTGGTTTACCTATTTTGTTGATCTTTTAAAATAATATTTCCTATTTCAATTTTATCAATTTCTGAATTTATTAATTTTTTCCCCTTGTACTTTACTTTGCTTCAAATTGTTGTTCTTTTGGTTGTTATGTAAAATCTACATAATTTATTTTATAATTAAAAAAATTTTTTTTAAATTTCATTATTTTTAGAAAGAGGGGAAGGGAGAGAGGCAGAGAGGGAGAGAGATATCAATGTATGGTTGCGTTTCACCTGCCTCCAGCCACAGACCTGACTGGAGACCTGGTTTGCAATCTAGTTATGTGCCCTGGCTGGGGAATCGAACCTGCAACCTTTGGGTTCGCAGGCCGGTGCCTTATCCACTGTGCTACCAGCCAGGGCTCTATTTTATAATTTTTAAAATAACGCATTTAATATTATAGATTATGCTAAGTCTCATGACCTCATGTTCACTCAAATTTTGTCTTTTACCTTGAGCTTATGTTGTTAATAAAAATCCACAGCTATTTTACCTTATTGATATATTGTAAACGTTATAATAAGAGATGTCATTTTTTTCTTTTTATATTAGTTGTATTGAATTATACTTTAATTGATATTTTTATTAATACAGGTACTTTCTTTTGCCACTTACACACTTTCTTGTCAGTTGTTTTAAGAAATCCAAAAGGTGTTTTATTTAAAATATTAACATTTTTGGTGATTATTAATATGTTTGCCTTGCTATATGATGTCTGGAACCATTGTCTCCATTTGATGCATATGTAGTCCTGGGCCAGATAATGAAGCTTTATGTGTCCCTGTTTTGTCATGGGCAATTAATATAATTAAATCATTTAATATATGTTAAACTGTGATAATATCATTTGACAGGCTAACCTCATCTAAAATCATGAATTATGTTTTTTAATATTTACAAATTATTTGTGATCACAATGTAATTGATTAATGTTCTATCATTCACATTTGAAAAGTAGTTTTACATGCATTTACATTTTCGATTTCTCTCGAACTTATAACCAAATTGACAATAACAAAATTTTATGTTGTATTTGCTTTCTTTTAACTACCAAAGGGTCATTTAGCTGTGTCTTCATTTGAAAAGAAAGGAAATCTATCATACTTTCATTTCCTTCTATATAAAATTTTAGGGCTGCAAGTGCATAACCTGATACTTAATAGCTTAAACATAAAGAGACATTATGTTGCCCTGGCTGATGTGGCTCAGTGGCTTGAGCCCTGGCCAAAGGGTTGCTGGTTCGATTCCCAGTCAGAGCACATGCCTGTGTTGCAGGACAGGTCCCTAGGTTGGGGGTCTGTGAAAGGAAACCACACATTGATGTTTCTTTCCCTCTTTTCCTCCCTCCTTTCCCCTCTCTCTAAAAATAAATAAATAAAATCTTTTTTTAAAAAGAGGCATTTTGAGGATAGTTCAAACAATTTGTACAAACTCCTAAAACACTAGCCTTGTGAAGTGTAGAAAATTTCTTATACTCACTGCTCTATTTCTTGTTTTCCAGCATTGTTACCAGTCTTAAAATAAGTCTGCCTTGTCTGTAATTCCTTAGGGTCCTGAACTTGGAGTGAGCAAAGAAGGAAGCTTAATTCCCTACTTTGCAGGCACCGAGTCCATACTTGTGTAGATAGCTTTGAATAGAGGAAGGGAGCAGATGGAAAGTAATTGTGCTTGATTAACTAGGAAGAAGCAGCTCCACAGACACCCCAGGTGGGGGCAGCAACATCTTCTGTCAAAGAGATGTTAGTCCTGAGCTGGCAGGAGAAACCAGTTTCCAGCTTCCCCAGGGGAAAACTGGCCACTTCAGCTAGATTAACTAGAGGAGGAGGAACCAACTAGGGAAAAATTTCTTTGCCAGGCACGGGCACAGTAGAAGCCAGATGATGAAGCAGAAGTTTAAGGCTTGCGCAGTAGGAGCCAAAATAGCTCCATAAAGGGCAGGGAGTCTTTATTGATAAACTCTGGGAAAAGGATGAAGAAGAGGACTTGAAGCCCCAGGAAGATCCAGGAAAGAAAATGGGTAGGGAGAGGGCCCTGCACAAGTACTGAAGAATCAGGAAGGAGATTGGTTAGTTTGTAAGAAAGCGTGCCCCTTCCAAAGCAAAGAACGTATAATCAAAGTTTAACAAAGGCCCGGGGTGTGTTTTCGCTTTATAGCAGGCGCGCAATCCAAAATGCAGCACTACAAGCAGGCCAGGTGGGAACAGAGACTGCGCAGGACAATGAAGCCTTGGATTTCAGGGCTAACGGCTCGCAGCTCTGGGTCCTGGCCTTGCTGGGTGGGGACGACAGTGAGCCTGCCATCCCCGAGGCTGGCCTTTTTCCACCGTGAGATGGAGCAGCTGTGCCACCTGGTCATGGATGAGGCATTGTGTTCGTCTCACCTGAGACATCCATTAAATCTTGCCACTGTACCTCCTATGTGGGAGTCCCTGAAATTCTTTTCTTTCGACTTCACAAGGACCTATTTCGAGACTGGTCTGGCAGACCCAGCTTGGTCCCAGTCCATGTCCAGCAACACTTGAATCAATCGTTTTTGCGTATTTACTAGGTCCTGTCTCAGGCAGGTGTCCACGGTGGCTTTGCCATCTACCTTCATTCTGTCCACAACGTCTGACGTGACCAAGGCTTTCTTTCACCTCCTCCAATGCTCACTCCAATGAGGCAAACATGGAAATGGCTGGGGCACATTTAACATGATGTTATGCTTCTCCAAGTTTACCTTTGAAGCACGTGTACATAGAGGGATTTTATTTTATTTATTTTTTTAATTAAAAAAATATTTTTAAATTAAAAAAAAAACACGATTTTATTTATTATTTTCAGAGAAAGGGGAAGGGAGAAAGGCAGAGAGGAAGAGAAACATCAATGTATGGTTGCCTTTCACCTGCCTCCAGCTACGGACTGGTTGGAGACCTGGCTTGCAACCTGGTTATGTGCCCTATTTAGGGAATTGAACCAGCAACCTTTGGGTTCGAAGGCCCATCCACTGTGCCACCCGTCAGGGAGGGGATTTTAAATTTGAAAATAAGAACAGAGTAGTCAGATTTGTCTAAAATATGTTCCATTTTTTCCTGAAAACATTTTGAAATTCTTCCAAGTCAGTTTCCCCACCTTGAAAATCCATCACATCCCTTCAAGCTTTTCAAATGGCTATCCATAATTCAACGACATTTTAAACTTATCCCTCCATGACATTAGTTTCCATTTTTTACTGTATTTACAATAGTGCTCTAATGAATGGATTTTTTTTTTGTTTCTATAAGACAGAACTTTCCAAATGTAATCAAGAGCCTAAAGGTGGGTATGTTCTTTGTCAGATTATAGTCTAAACATACTGTTATAATTTTATATTCTCCAAGAGAATAATGAAATTCCTCTTTTGCAAAGCTTTACATAGAGCTTCTATGTAAAGACCAATATTCTTGACAGTAGAAATTACTGGTCATGTTATTTAAAAATCCTAATTGAAGAGTTATGAGCCACAGTAGCCCCCAACTCAACCTCTCCTAAAGTGAGCATCTTACATACCTATGGTGTGATTCTTAAAAACTAGGAAATCATTTTTGGGGTACTACTCTAGTGCAAACTTTATTTCGATGTTTTAACCGCAGATGGCTATCTTCTCCTTTCATTGCATTCCTGGCTTCCTTGGGAATTCAGTGGGCATTTAGTCTCAGTCTCTTGTTTTGGATTTTCCTTCTTTATAAATTTAGGATTCCCCTATGGCTGCCTTATGCCTTAGTTAAAGATTTTTAACTTTTCCAGTTTATCATCACTCATAATTTTAAATACTTTATATGATTGGCTTCAAATACATACTGAAAACTCCACTGGGATATCTGTCTGCTAAGTAGGTTAATTTGTGTTTTCAATAGGATCATAGATTTAGCAAGTCTAAAACTTATTTCAACTTTCTAAATCAAATCTGTTCTTGTGCCTCAGTTTTTAGTAAAAGGTGCTTCCACATGTGGGTTATAAGAAAGAAAGAAAGAAAAGAAAAGAAAAGGGAAAAGGAAAGAAAAGTGAGGAGAAAGAAGAGAGAGGAAAACTGAGTCATCACTAACCCACCTTTAATATAAAATTCTCAGTTTAACAGCAAGCCCTGCCAGTATTATATCATTTCCACAGGTAATCCTCTACTTTGCTCTATCTACTCTGATAAAATTTGAACCTAACCCATTATATAACTATATAATGTAACTGAGCACAAAAGTTAAACTTCATAAATTATATTCTTGTGCTCATGAATTTAAACGGGAAAACATGAATCAAAGAATACATCTAACAGTAGGAAATGGACATGAAAGAATGAACAGGGTAAAAAAGGCAAATGCTAGAGTCAGTTCATGAAAAGCCATGGTAATATACATTTGTAAGGAAACATTATCAATAAGCAAATACTAGATAGCAGAAAAGATATATAGAACAGAGAAAAGGGAAAGCGTATCAATTGTAGAAGAGAAATGGAAAAAGTAAGTGAAGAAATAACCTGTGGAAAGGAAACATTCTGTGTATGAGAGGTTGAGAAAGAGAGACTGCTTCACTCAAGAGAACTTCAAAACATCCCTTTTGTGTTTGATCAGTTGCATATTTTGCTTGAAGGCAAAAGATAATAAATATTAACATTTTTTTTGCAATGTAACTCTGACATAATGTTTAAGAAGTATGCTAAACAATTCAACATTTTTTACCATATCTCTTCTCAGATGTTCACCCAACTTTCTATACCCCAACCACATCACCACTTATTTAGAATGTGCAATTACCTAATCATTTAATTAGAGACATTATAGGTAGCATTACTTTTCTGGATAGTTCAAGTCACTAGCATATAATTATATAGCTTCATTTAAAATTAAATAATATGAATATGAATAAGTTTTTATTTATCATTTCAGAATCTCTTGATATCTTTAACATCAAACTAACATAACCAAAGTTTAAAACCTAATAATCTTTATTGCAAATTACCTGTTTGTGTGTTTGTGTAGGCATCAATGTTTGAGTGCATGTGCGTTATAACCAGAACAATTGTTGGACTAAGTTTATTTAGGTCTATAAAAGTTGTAAATGCTCAAATTAAAATTCTACCAATATGAGAGTTAAATCTCAATAATCATATTTTAAAAATACTTTTTATAGCCCTGGCTGGTGTGGCTCAGTGGATAGGCACTGGCCTGCAAACCCAAGGGTTGCTGGTTGAATTCCCAGTCAGGGCACATAACCAGGTTGCAAGCCGAGGTCTCCAGCTAGGTCCCCAGCTAGAGACAGGTGAAAGGCAACTATACACTTACATTTCTTTCCCTTTCTTCCATCCTCCCTGCATTACTCTCTAGAAACAATAATGAATAAAATCTTTAAAAAGTACTTTTTAAGGAAAAATACTTCCTTATGTTTATACTTGTAGGAGAGTAAGATGGTAGCTCTTTAAAAAGTTGCTCATGTATCTTTAAGGGATACTCATGCCTTTTTGAATCATCTTACTGAAGTTTTATTTTGTGTACATATATATATATATACACACACACACACTTATACATACATATATATCCTAAGAATATATATCCATCCTAAGAATATGTAAATAACATTTTAAAGCCATGCTCATTTACTTCTATGACCTTTTAAAAAAAACACATTCATATTGTAGATATTCATTAAGAAAAAAATAGACTTTGGTTTCTTATCCTATATATAAAGAGTTTGAAAGTCACTGTTGCATTCTTAAAAGGCATAAAAATCTGCACAAACTGAAAATCAACATGACTCTTAGATTTGTCAGAGAATTGAGGTCCCAGGGCAAATAGTTGCCAAAAAAATTATGAAGATAGGCAAGTAGATAGAGAATCACAACTTACTGAAGCAGAGAGAGCCATGATCAGGAATCTCTGCGGGGACCAGCACTAGGATAGGAAAACTCATCTGTAATTAAAGAATTGCTGTAAACTCTGGGACAAGTCTACCAGGGTCCATTCTCAGTAGAAGCTCCCACACATTCGTGAGTTTCATCTCCAGGAGCCCTGCCAGGTTGTCCCAGGGAAGATCAGAGGGGAACCCTCATCTGTCCAGCAGGAGGGAAAAGCAGAGACTTTCTCCTGTGGCCACAGCACTCTGTTCTTGACAAAGCCCTCACGAGAAACTCTTTACCAGAGGCTGGCTGAAAGGGTTTTATCAGAACCTAACTAGCTTGTAGAAAAGGAAATAACCAACTTAGTCCCCTGTAGTCATCCTGTCTCATCTACGGGAGCTGAGAAGTGTGGGAAGAGGCATTATTGACATCACAGCCTAGGGGCACAGACTCACTTAGAGGTCTTTGGGATTCTTCCATTCCTGAGGTACCTTACAACCAACCACACCACTAAAAGCTTACCTGGACCAGAATCATAGGCATGGGGGATCAATGGGAGAGTTATCAGCTTGTGGGGAAAGGGAATGAAAACAGGAAATGGTGCAAGGATTGAGGAATGTAATTGGTGGGGACAAGACAGGGAGAAATTAAAAATAATGAAGGAAAGGGTGAAATCAGGGAACTTTATTTCGACCCATGGCCATGAACTAAGGAGGTGGTACTGTGGGAGGGAATGGAGGTCTTGGGTGGAGCAAAGGGAAAGGAATTTGGGACAACTGTAACAGCATAATCAATAAAATATACTTAAACAAAGATTTACCAGAATCCCTAGTACATCATGGCAGTCAAGAAAAAAGAATAAGCAAGGTATACACAAAAGACAGTTTGAAGATACAGAGCAAAAACATCAGAACCATATTGAGAGATGACAGGGATGTTGAAGTGATCAGACAAGACATTTAAAATAACCATGTTTAATATGTGGAGTCCTCTAATGGAAAAATTAGATGACCTGTAATAACTTATGGCTAACAAGCAGAAAGATGGAAATTCTATAATAGAATAAAAGTAATAGAACTTAGAAACACTATAAAAGAAATGAAGAATGCTTTGGTGCATTTGTTATAAAGCTAGATATTTCTGAAGAACAAATCTGAATTTGAGGATATGTCCATAGAAATATCCAAAACTTAAAAACAAAAAGAAAAAAAAAAAAACCCTGAAAATAAAAATAGAAGAAAATATCCAGGAATGATGGGACCATTACAAATGGTGTGACATAAGCATAATGGGAAAACCGGAGGGAGAAGAAAGAGGAAAAGGAATGAAGAAACCTTTGCAGCAATAATGACTGAAGATTTTCAAAAATTAATGATACCAGTTCAAAGACAGATTGTCAGAGTGGATCAAAAAACAATACCCAAATCCACTTTAAGTATAAAGGCACATATAGATTAAAAGTAAATAGATGGAGAAAGATATAGCATGCTAATACGTATTGAAAGAAAGCTAGAAGTAACTATATTAATTTTCTACAAAGCAGACTTTAGAGCAAAGTAAATTATCATAAAAAAGAGAACATTACATAATGATAAACATCAATTCTCTAAGAAGATATAGAAACTCACAAAAGGGTATGTGCCTAACAATAAAACCAAAATATGTATATACATATTTAATGATTAGAATATAAAAAAATAAAAAGGTAAGTAAGAGATGATCCTATTCTCTCTCATATATAAATATACTTATTTAAAACATATTTCATGAATTTGAGAATAATTCATACATACATCTTTAAAAAATATGAGTAGCAGGATATTTTCTTAATATCATATAGAACATTAACCTTTAACCATTATCTGATAAGCATGCATATATTCCCACTAAAATAAGAAATCCATAAGGATTTCCATCATTATCTCTTTCATTTAAGATTTCTCCAAATTTTGAACACAATGCAATCAGAATTTAATACAAAAGGAAAAAAAAATACTGGATTGAAGAGGAACAGATAGTATTTTTGAGCCTATTTATCTATAGGGGAAAATCCTGAGAATTAAGTTAAGACTGCACAATAATATGCACACTTGAGTTAACATTTTTTGTATAGGACAGAAATGAGTCTAGGGGAGTGGTATGTCTGTTCAAGGGATAAGAGAAATAAACTTAGGAAAGCAGTGTAAAATATCTACTCTAATGGTAATAACAATTTAAAATAGTGTATGGGAAATAAATACCAAAAATAACCAAACAACAACAACAAAACCCCAAAAAGCTCTCTGAAGAACATGCAAGACTAAAATTATTTTTTAAACACTAAGATTTTACTTAGGGAATAAAATAAACATGAAAAAAAATGGAAACACATGATTTTTCCTTAAATGGAGGATTCAGTGTATAAGATTTTAATTTTTAGAGCAGATTTAGGCTCATGACAAAATTATGAGGAAAATACCCCTATGTATTGTCCCCACACATGCACTTCCGTCATTGTCAACATCTCCCACAAGAGAGGTACAGTTCCTGTGACCAATGTACCTGTAGAGACACATCAATATTCCCCAAAGGCCATGGTTTGCCATGGAATTCACTCTTGGTGTTGTGCATTCTATGGGTTTAGATGAAGATATAATGAAAGACATGCAGCCATCACTGTACTATATAGAATACTTTCACTGCCCTAAAATCCCTCTGTGCTCTCCTTATCCATTCATTCATTTTCTCCTCCAAACATGGATCTTTTCAATGATTTTACAGTGTTGTCTTTGCCAGATGTCATATAGTTGGCATCGTACAGTGTGTGGCCTTTCAGATTGGCTTATTTTACATAGTAATATACAGTTAAGGTTTCTCCCTGTCTTCTCAGAGTTGAAAAATATATCACTACCTGGATGTACCACAGTTTACTTGCCAATTCACTTACTGAAGGACATTTTTATTGTTTCCAGGTTTTGGCAATTATGAACAATGCTGCTACAAATGTCTCTGTGCAAGTGTTCCTATAGATGTAAGTTTTTAACTCTTATGGACAATACCAAGGAGCATGATTGCTGGATCATAAGGTAAGAGTGTGCTTTTATGAGAAACTGCTAAACTGTCTTTCAGAGTGGTTGCACCATTTTGCATTCTTATCAGCAATGAATGAGAAAACCTGTTGATTCACATCCTCACTGGTGTTCCATGTTGTCAATTTTAAAAATCTTTAATGAAGTCCACTGTATCATTTATTCCTTTTATAAATTGTAGGACTGTCATAGTTTTGTAAGAATATTTTATAAAGATTTTATAGTTTTGTATTTTATATTTAGATATTTAATCTATCTTGAGTTAATTTTGGTATGGGAGAATTCAAGTTTAAGATTTCCATTCCCCTCCCCAAAATCATTGCTAATTTTAAAATATTATAGTTGATAAGGTGATACTGTAAAGATTGATCACATCATATATAACTGAAAATATACATTGCAGTGACACCCTCCCCCTTTTTTATTGGGGATTACAGTTTCTCATCTCCGGTCTTCAAAGGTTCCTACTCTATACCCCTTTCTGCCTTAGACCTCCTACTCCTTCATAACTTTTCCCTTTTGAAACATTTGTCTGCTAATAATTTTAGAGGCTGCAAGTACTAGTTTTCAAGCCTAGTACTATTTTAATTTGCAGTCTGGCTCACAGTTCATAGTTCCTTCTCGATCTGTTAAAACTAGTATGTAAAAAGTTCTTCCTTGCATTAAGTAGTAACATATGTTAGACATCTCCTCCTGAACTAATAGCTTCTACAATGTCTATTGGTAGAGTTCCCACAGAGAAGGAATTTTTGTTGAGAAATATGCCTAACACTGCTCATCTTCTAAACATCTTACCATAGTAAACAAAGTCTAATGATCTTTGAGGTAGCAAACAATAAAGTTACCTTTCTAAATTCCTTTGCAGATAGTAACAGACACATGACACATCAACTGCCTATTACTAAGTAAAAGGTAAACTGAAGCATATATGCTGGTCCTTTGAGAAAGACATTTTTTGTGTTTTTTCCTGATTAAAAATATGACAGAGAATAAAGTTAGAACCCTAGATCTTTGATGATTTCTTGAGTAGCTATACCATCCTAGAATGATCTACTTATGAACTTTGATTTCAAATAAATCTTATTTGTTAATTTATTATTTTTAAAACGATTTTATTTATTTATTTATGAAGAGAGGAAACGGGAGGGAAAAGGAGAGGAAGAGAAACATCAATGTGTGAGGGAAAGGTTGCCTTCCGCACAACCCCTACTGGGGACCTGTCCCAAAACCCAGGTATGTGCCCTGACAGGAAATTGAACCTATGACCTTTTAGTTCATGGACCAGAGTTTAATTCACTGAGCCACACTAGCCATGGGTAAATCCTGTTTGTTTAAGCAAACTGTACAGTGTGTTTGGGTTTAGCATGTGTTGCCAAATGCAAACCTAACTAATATGAAATATCTTAAATTAAATCCACTGCATTTCACATCCTTTTTTCCCTGAAATATATAACTATGTTCATTCATCAAGTCCCAAAAGTCCCTTCCATATTGATCAGTTCTGACATAAGTAGTCAGTCACTAGAGAAGTCAGGCTTTGTGAATGGGAGGAAAAATATTACCTTATCTCCCTACTGCATATGAATTTGATGCTATGGGGACATTTCTTGCAAATTTCACAGGACTCAGGAGAAACATACCTATAAGCAGGATCAGGTGTACACAACTATCATCTTTTTTATGTATTGATAAAAATAATGCCAACATGCTCTATGTGTAACAGTAATGAAAAATAGAACTATGGCAATAAGAAGATAAATGAAAGCAAAATGAATCAAAGTGGAATCTACAGAATTCTCCAGAGTGCAATCAGACTTTTATTTCTAGAACAAAGAGATGCCACTTCTTTTGAACTAGTGACTTACAGATACAATGTATTGATATCTTTTGAGGACAGTTGCTGGTGGTTTGTCTGGTAACTGGTGAACTATTTTCCTAGAACATCACTTTTCACATACTTACAAATGAATGAACTGATTTTCTTAATCAGAAATTCCTGTCATGACAATCATTGACTGCTTAAAGAATATCCCTTCTCAACAATCTCAGCAAATCAGGGTTCACCCACAGAGACCTGGTAGGTGCTGTGGAAGGATGTTTTTGGTAGTATAGGCCTCCTGGTAGTGTGATCTTCTGAAATGAAATTTCTGTTCCATTCGTACTTGGGAACCAATATTAAAACCAAGAATGAGTATGCTCCTGAAATTTTCCATTTGCTTGCTTGATCCTCAGCACAGTAGGACTACTTGTTCTAAAAAGCTGTGTGCCACACAAAGAGAAAATGGCTGTTGCTTAGGAACAAGATGGCATAAGGACCATTTTCCTGCATTGTTATGCACTTAATGGTCCTCATGTCAGGCTCTTATTCAGAGACTAGTGACAGAGAAAACTGCAGGAGACATTTTCATTCTTCCCTCAACCCTCCAACCTTCCCAGGCCATAGAATGAGAATGCACAGCACTGGTCAATGAGGGAAGAGGTGGAAAGCTAGGTGTAGAGGGAAATGCCCTTTCAAATTCTGGGATTTTTTTTTATAGCTCCCTAACATTCTTATTCCAATGATAAGAGTAGCTGTTTTGTTTGTCTTTTAAATCAATCCATTTAAGGCACAAAAACCTGGAGAAACAAAAATATTTGACCATTGTCAGTCAAAAATCCCATTAGTTTACATATTTAAAATGTAGTCATCCTGCTGAAGTAGTTTTGCTTTCTGCTTTAGACTAATGAGATTTTATAATTTTGCATAATTATCCTTTTTTACCTATAGACTTCTAACCAAGAATGCAAGAACAATTGTCTTCTGAAGTCCAATATAAATGACACACACAGACATAGATTCTTATTCTTGGCTACTAATCTCACCAATCCATCACTTTAATTGGGCATGAAGTATAAAGTGATGGGAACTATTTATTATTGAGCTATTTTCTCAGCACAAAACATAGAACACATTCTTTACAAACCAGTTTGAGGATTTTTTTGCTATTCCTACTTCATTATGATTCATTACTAATTTTTATTTCCATTTCAGGCAGGGTTCATTTATGAAAACCATCACTAGCTAGTTTATACAACAGCTTTTTGTAGTTTTAAAACATGTATCAACCTCTCCCAGAGCAAGTGCGGAGCTCTGTTACACAGAGTATAGGTTTAGTTCCCCATTTCCTTAGACAGACCTATGGACAGAGCACAAACTTCATAAATACACATGGTGACTGTGACCTGTGCTAACAAATATAGGCATTTGCAGGATTTTCTAATTTAAACAACAATTAATAAAAAGATAAAGGAAAATTTTATTCAAGTGAGATCAGAAATAAGAGGCAGGCATTGGGGAAACTTAAATGTCTGAAAATCACTATCACTTTCTTAAAGGCTAGGTGATCTCTAGAAATTCCTTTGTTTGACTTCATTGAAGAGGACAAGAATTTTGGTTTGTTGATTCCCCATGTGTTTTATTTTACTGTATTTTCCCCTTTCCTAGGGCTTCAAATGAGCAGTGCAGACATTTGGGGCTCTATGTGATCTTGAATTTGTGCTGAGAACATCTAGTTCTATACTATATCGTTATTGTGTTTGTTCCTTATGAAAAAGATGGTAGCAGGGACCAAATTCAGGAAAGTGAAGATTTTTGGACACATGTACAAAGCACAATTACTTTCACTATGCAAAAATAAGTTATGCAGAAAAGAGATACACTAACCTTACTTGAAGAGCAAGTGAAAGCAGGCCATATGATCACCATACAAATGAAAACTAAGAGATTAATATTCTTAGTTCAACATAAGGTCTTATAAATTAATGAAAGGAAAAGACACAAATAGAAAATGGTCAAAGAATGTACAAAGACCAATGAACAAAGATTTAGTTACAGCTGATAAAGTATGTGCCCTCACCCATAATGAGACCAGTTACTATAACCAAAACATTAGGCAATTAATTGTTACCTATCAATCAGCTGACCTGCCTGTGTTAGTAAAATTTTGTATAAATAGAAACTTACACTGGTAGAGGTGTCAGTTCTTACTGTCAGTTTGGGAATATATGGAAAAATGTATATATATTTCCATATATTTCATACATATAGTTTCAAAGAAAATACATATACTCTGAAAGGCATACTCTGCAGGTTCTTTAGTGCATGTTTATTTTGTGAATTAGAGCATATCCTGGGTATAATTTAAGATCTTTTGAATTAGTGTAATGGAGATGCATACTGAAATTTGTTATATTAGATGTATTATATTAAATAAGAGGAGATAAACACATTTTAAAAAAATGGGGTTGGGGAAACTGGCTATTTAGTTGTAGAATAAACAGAGATAACTTCTGTTGCTTGTTATATCAGGTAATTTCCAACTGCATCACAATTTTAATTATAAAATTTGAACTTCAAATGCTACATAGAAAACACAGATCATATTTTCTGTAGTAGAGAGGTTTTTCTAACCAAGGCGTAGATCTTGTTAGCAACAAGAAAAAAGATTGGTATTTTTTTACTGTGTAAAATAAACACTTTTTCTCACAACTCGTCTGCAAAAAAGTAAACCTGTAAATTACTAAAGTTGATTTAAAATATCAGGCCATGAATGAAAAACAACAATAAAAGAAAACTGACCCATTTCAGGGGTGTGTAAGGGAAAATGGAAGTAAGAAAACATACAGGGGTACTCCACAATTGAAACGTTAAATACCTGTGATAAAGAGAAAACACCTAAAAGCAGCCAGGGAAAGGCAAATTAAGGCTTAAAAGCAATAAGAAATTTCATTGCTTTCTTGTCTAAAACCATGAGAGTCCATGGACAGTGGAATGACATCTTTAAAGCACTAAAAGCATGCTCTAACAACCTAGAATTTTATATCCAATGATAATGTCTTTTTAAAAATAAAGATGAATTATAGCCATTTTAGATGTAAATAGGTAATTTATTTCCCAGTATACTTACAATAGCCATAATGTTATTGAAAGTTACTGTTATAGGAGAATGATTGATATCATAAGGAAAACTAGATCTACCCACAACAATGAACAGCTCTAAAATGGAAAATACATAGGTTAATAAAGATGTTAATTCTTTGTTTTCTCATGTTCTAATTTAAGTAATTGCTTAGTGCAGTAATAATGATAATGTACTCAGAGTTTTTAAGAAGAAAACTATGAACTATTTTTTTTTTTTAATTTACTTTTATATAGCGAGAAAAGGACAGGTAGAGAAACATCAATCAGCTGCCTTTCCTGTGTGCTCTGACTGGGGACTGAATGTCCTTGTACCCAACCATGTACAACCTTTTGCTTTGTGGAACGATGTCCAACCAGCTGAGTCACACCAGTCAGGGCAAGAATACTGCAGAAGAGTTTTCTATATTTTCTATGTTATATTTATTATTTGAAGGTAAATTTTGATTTTTTAAAATTTACATTATAAATGAAGAGAAACCGCTAAGAATTTAAAGAAAGAAGTGTAGCTAATAATCCAATATGAGAAATAAATAAAATACTAATGAATAATCAATTAATCAAATAACCAAAAGAAGCTAGAAAAAAAGAATAAAAACAAAGTGACAAACAAAAAGCAAATACTAAGATGATAGATTTAAACCCTTCACTTTTGAAAAATACATTGAATTAAATATTCTAAATACCAGAGTTTGTAAGAATAGATGAAAAATTTAAATCTGGTCTTCACTGTCATAAAGAAGCACACCTAAAATATAAAAAACAGGTTCAAAATAAAAGAATTAAAAATAAATACCACATAAACAATAATTATAAGAAAGCTAGTGTAGATATGTTAATAAAAGAGGAAATATAATTCAAGACAACACAGAACCAAAGATAAAAAATATTTAATAATTCTGAAATGACTATTTTATAAATAGGCATTACTATAAATGTATCTGTATGGATGTATTAACTTAAGTAAAAGCTGGAAGATCTGAGACAATATAGACAATATGTCAACAATATAGTCAGAATTTCAACTTCATTTCAGCAATTGACTCAGTAAACAAAAATGCAGTGAGAAAATATATTGAAAATTCCTGTCAATCTGATTAATCTTATACATCACAGTTACAAAATTTGTTTTTATTTTACATGTGTCTTAATTATTTTAATTCCTCATCAGGACCGAATAAGGTTGAGCACTGACAATTGATCCTCTCCCCCACCACTTGATGAGTGATCTTGATATTAGGAGAATATAACTTGCCAAACTATTTGAAATTTTATCAGTCTAGTCACTAAATATAATTCCTGCATCTGCATACACTAATTATTTCACCTGTATTCCTTTGCACACCACACACCACATATGATTGTGTGGCTACTTCATATATATGGTAAACATTTTAGCAAAAGAAAGTGTAATTTAAAAAAATATTTTAGATTAATGAAATCTCCTTAAAATAATAACAAATAATGACATTTAGAAACACTAATATCCAATAGTACAGGGAAAATGGTTATTTTGCTCTTAAACCCTGAGCTTACATTTTAGACCTGCTGCTGACTGACTTTCAACAAGTTTTTTGCTTGTTTGCTTTATTATTGAATAAAGAAAAATAATGCAGAGTAAGAGGGTATTCAAGAAACTGAAATAAAATATTTGAATGTAAATATAATTTCATATGTTATATTTTCATAAGAAAAATCAGAATTGATAATACTGGATAGATAAATTGATAGAATTGATATAAGGGTAATGTCAAATTTCTTCACATTCTAGGTCAATTGTGTCTGTTCTTGAATGTGGTTCTTACATTCATCACTTCATATGTGCTTAGTCTAACCTTCAAAGAAAGTACCATTAATGTTAATAATGTACATTAAGTAAAAGTTTTATACACTATCAAAACCATGAATAAATGGTTACTTCCTGATAGTCTGCCTTTACAAAATGGAAGAAAACACAATCCATTGCTGTTACAACAAAACTATTATGAAATTTCACCCTTTATAACATTGGATTTTGGAAAACCACATGTAGAAAATATAATATTGTGTATATTTATCTACAATATAATTTTATTTTGTTCCACAATTCTACTACCTACAAGTAAACCATATATTTCATTATTTTTGCTGACTCTTTTTGTAATTTGTATTTCTTCCTATGAGTAAAGTTGAGTATTGCAATACTATTACTTCCAAGCATTGGAGTTACAAGAAATTTATATTAAAAAACTTACTTAGAATATCAGAAAAGATAAATAATAATTCTAAATCGTTTAATGCATCCTTTTGGCTTATGCTGAATTGAATTACCTTTAAACATTTTATAGCAAATTTAAACTCATTTGGTGGTACATTTCATTTTAAACATTATGTTCTCAGAAAAGTACAGATACTTACTAAATTAAGTGGTGTATAATTTAATTGAAGATATCAACATGATCAAAAATAATTATTTATTCTTGTACATCTTAAAGATTTCTCATTATGCAAATTAGAACTATCAATTATAATATACATCCTTTGGATAAGAGGCAATGTATGATTATGTTTCCAGAAAGTTGCATCTGTTCTGATTTGATTTAACTACCCATCAGTGACTGTAAATTTTTGGGTAATTTTGTTTGATTGGCAAAATAATTTTAGAGCAGTTTAAACAATATTGTTGTATATGTGCCTAGGTTCCCAATGCTTTTCTACCTGTGGCATGTTCAGTGGAAAGATACTGATAATCTGTTTACCTTATAAGTTATTTAAGTTTACTTTAGGAAAAATCACAACCATTAATTTTACTATAGGTAAAAGAGTTCTCCAATATCATATAACCAGATTTTATCATTTTGGGTACTGGAGATATTATATATGAGGTTGGTCCTGAAAGTATCAGCCATGCAAACTGTTTTAATTATATTGATATTGGCTCTATATTTTCAGGGAAGACCTCATATACATATATACATAATTTTCTCATTATTTTATAAAGAAATTAAATCATCATTCGTTATGATGTGGACAATCTTTTATATTTCTTAAATAAATGATATAATTTTAGTCTTTGATGGTTTTATTTCCTTTATGCTAAACCCATGACATGAACAAATTCGGTTGATCCTATCTTCAACTTAGTTAAAAATCTGTCTTCTCTACCACTGAAACTTTAAATCACCATAAAGTCATGCCTAGGTTATAGCAATGACCTCTAATTTATCTCCAGTTTCCTCCTTTGGAGCTTCTCAGTCTATTCATGTCAAGGTAGTCAGAGAGGTTCTCTCCTTAAAAATCTCTAACATAATCCATATTATTCAAAATCAAAGTCAAGATGCTTAATATGGATCATTTCACCCATCATCAGCTTCTGAATGTATCTCCTGGCATTATCTACACATTCCTTGCTTTTGCCAGATGGGCCCTTGATATTCCATGTGCACACTCAGTATGTTCCTGTCTCAGGGCCTTTGTGCTTGCTGTCCCATCTGCCTAGAGCATTCTTACCCCATTACAGTTGTGGCCAGCATGCTCTCATTATTCGGTTTTCCATTCAGATATGATTATTCCATATATACTGCTCCTGTATGTACTATGTAAAACAAAAATGTAGGTCATATGTGTAAGACATATAGTGTATAATTGTCTTCTCTTTATTCTCCCTTAGAATGGGAAGCCTGGAGAGGAAGGAACTAGATTTCTTCTGGCAGCATCCTTAGCACTTAAGTCAGTGTCTAGTACATGGTAGGTACATTATATACACATAGAAAATGTTCCCTATGTGTCTAAGTTATTCAACCAAATTAATTTAAAGATAAATATATGTTATTGATCATTATAAAACTATTATATATAGGTAACTAAACATATATATATATATATATATTTTTATATATATATTCACAAACTTTTATTCTGTTTTAAGAGCAATACCATAAATACTGTATAGTTATTTCAAATGATATACTAAATCACTATGATATCTTGAAATATATCTGCATTAAAAAAATTAAATTGTGTTCATGCTATTCTTTGCTTTAATTTTAAGACTATTTCCTGGTAATTAAGAACTGATTTTAATCTGAAGGCTCTCAATCTCTGTGAGGTCAATGTATTGTATTAGTCTTTCTACAACACCATGATGTACAACAAAATGTTTCTTTATCAAAGTTTCTTAAGAATAAATTAATTTTTTAAAATACATTTTATTATTTTTAGAGAGGGGGAAAGGAAGAGAGGCAGAGAGGGAGAGAAACATCAGTGTATGGTTGCCTTTCACCTGCCTCCAGCTATGGACCTGGCTGGAGACCTGGCTTGCAACCTAGTTTGTGCCCTGGCTGGGAATCGAACCATTGACTTTCGGGTTCACAGACTAGTGCCTTATCCAGCGTGCCATCAGCCAGGGCTATTAAGAATATTTTTGAAGGTAGAAGAATAATATCAAAGTAATTTAATTTAACTTATAGCTTTCTACTTGAACAAGTACTTAAGACATTTAAAATTGAAAAATATAAATATCCTCAGTGAGCATAGAATTTCTTTGAAGGAGTAGAGCTGTGATATTGTAACCTTGACTATAAGTAACAGCACATTGACAGTTATATTACTAAGGAAATGCTAGAAAACTAAAGGTGGGTCCTCAATTTTTATTATTTTTCTCTAAAAAGAAGTTACTTTGGTATCATTTTAAAGAAAACTGAAATCAATTTTTATAAAAATTCATCACCTCTTTAGTACAAGCTTTCTGCATTTAATAGAATCCCCGTTAATAAATAAGTGCAAAAGAAAAATGAAAGAATCATGATTAGATTAAACAATTTTATATCCCCAATAGATGTGTAGGAGGGAAGATTTACCATAACCAAATGTTAAATGTACTGAAAACAAAATAGTGTTGAGTCAGATAGCTTAACTCCTGCTTATGCAACCTTCAAATAGTTCTCCTTGTGATCAGTCACATTTAATTGTGCATTTTCCATCATTCTGTCATTTGCACAAATATTTAATTTGCACAAATTAATATGTAATATTTTATTGCAAATAACTTTCAAAATGTCTGGAGTTGAATTTTTTAGGCATGAGAAAATAAATGAAGTTTATTGAAGTAAAAACTGGAGATGGATATAAGAATTAGGAAAAGAATTGGAAGTGAGATTGAAGTCTGGTTAAACACAAGCAAACACAAGCAAAAATACTTGCCCAGAGAAGTTAATAGCTTCGGAACTGACAAGAGATGTTAAGAAATACAATATTGCTTGTTAGTAGATGAACTGAGAAGAGTAATGAGTGAGGTTTGAAGAGTAGGTCATAAAAGAGCATATCTGACACCAAGGCCCAATGAAATGCAATTAAAATGTTCTCAAGACAATTCGTAAAAGGGTGAAACGTATTGCACCAAGTTTTATGGCTTAATAAAACTAAAATGTACCTTCACTCTGTTGGAAAGGTTTATGAAGAGTAAGGAGAGAAGAGGTATTAGAAACCAGCAATTTCTATGGCGACTGAGCTATTATCTAAGGACAGATGAACTCGCCTTTATTTATAATAAAAGAGAGACATACTGAAGGAGAAATACTAGGCCTGGGATATTTTCGAGAATGGAAAAATTTTCTATATTGAACTAAAGTCAAAAAATTAATAATGATGCAATTCTGTGTAGCTGTTAACCCTGGCATCACCATGCATAATTACCTTAAGACATTTATCCTTTTCTTTGCAAAATAAATAGATGATGATGATAAGTAAATAGTAAATAAATTCATTCTATGTTTTCCCAGAAAATCTGGTTTTCTGTAAAATGGATAATAGAGAATAAAATTGGCACACACAGTTGTGCATGCAAATGAATTATTGCTATTATAGTATATACTGTTTAATAGACTCAATTCTCTTTAATTGTATTTACTCTTAGGAAAGATAAAAGCAATTGTGTGCTCCATATTAACATAAAAGAAGTTTGGAATATCATAGTAAAGATCTCATTTCCTGTGATTCTATGTGCTTATCCATAAAACTGGGTTCTTATCTGGACTTCTCAGTCACTTCTAGGGTTTCAGTGATGATAATGTGATTTTTCTTAAGATTTGAGGACTGGTGTCCTTATAAAAAGGGGAAGGGTTTAGTTGAAGAACTAATGTGAAAGACCCATGGACATGGACAATGAGGTATGGATTGACTGTGGGAGAGGGGACAAGGAGGGTGGTGCAGGGGAGAGCAATGGGAGAAAAAAAAATGAAACAATTGTAATACAACAACAATAAATTAATTTTAAAAAAGAGGATAGAGAGACATAAAGGGAGAGAACAGCTTGTGATGACAGAAGAAATGACTGAAGTACTTGCAATGCAAGCTAGAGACCAGGGGTTGTTGGTAAGCAGCAGAAGCCAGGGAAATGCAAGAGAGGAGACCTTCCTACAGGTTTCAGAAGGAGCGGTGGGCTTGCTGACACCTGATTTTGGGCTTCTAGCCTCCAGAACTACGAGACAGTATGTTTTTGTTGGGTTAAGCCACCTAACTTGTAGTACTCTGTGTTGGCAGCCTTGGGAAACCAATGCAAAAGTGTTTAAAAGGAATATATATCTTTTATATTTTATATATACCCAATAGATCTGAGAGAAGATTTATCACAATTTTGTATATACATATATATACACACTATATATATATACATATACACACACACATACACAGGTACATATATATACACACAAAATTAATTTCCTCAATAATTATAAAATCATATAATCTTATAAAATAATTTGATTATCGATGATATTGCAACAAGTGAGGAAGCAGATGTATCTGAGCTATTACTCCACTAGTGTAGAAAGTGTCCTAAATTTCAGTTGACTTTAAAAAATTATATTATCTTACATAGCCTTATAACAAATAATGCAATGAAAAAATAAGTTTAATTTTTAAGTTGTGACTTTCTTTCATAAAAGAAATAATATTAGAATCAAGTTCAGGGTATTACTATATAACATTATTAACTTTAGGAGAAGATAAAATATTTATGTGTTTTTTTCTCTATTAGTGTTGTAATGTCAGTTCTTCTGAGTCTTTTCACAATAAAGATTCTGAGTAGTAACAACCCAAATAGTTCTAAGGTGTTCATTAGAAAAACCATTGCCACATATTAGTAATTAATTGAATACAGAAAACAAACAGGTAGGAGTATAAATATATTAAAAACAAGTTCACTAATATGTGATCATTTTAGTTGCTATAATTTGATAAAACTTAATCTCTATAGCTTAGTACAATTGTTAATATAAAATCCAAATGGCTTTGGAGTTGGTGGTCAAAATGGTTCTGTTCCACTATGTACTCAGAAATCCAGTCTGACAGAGCTTCTATTTGTCTTCAGCATGTCATCCAAGACCATCAAATCATAAGAGGACCTATGTAGATGACGGCTGTGCAAAGTTCTCTTCTTTTTAACACCATGTGTATTATTGGTTGTCACAGGCATTCCCAGAGACCTTCTGGTACAGATTAAACAGAGGAGTTGAAAAAGAAACAGAATTTCTCAGCATGTTTTGGACTCAAAATTCTTCAAACTGAACCCTATTCTTTTGAAATCTGTTGACCCACAAAACAAAAAGGCAAAAGGACCCTCACACCTAATTATTATAAAATGTGAATCAGAATCAGGGTATCTGCAACTAAAATTACCCTTAGAAAGTGAATCTAGCTGGGCACCTTTGTGAGGGAGTTCTTTGTTCCAGGGAAAAAGTCCCTGATTGAGGCCTGATTTCATCCTAGGCAACTTTTCTGCATCCTTTATCCCCTTGGCTACTGGGAAGTGGGTGTCTGGAAGCATTCCTTTATGTTACAGCTTTTTTATAGTTCTAGGGTTTTTCAGCCTGCTTCCTACACATTCAAGTTTGTGGGCCCAAGCGTTGTTTTCATGCTTAAATTGCCTAAGGCAGCAATCTTCAACCAGTGTGCTGCAAGAATTTTTAAAACATACAATACCTGACTATTTCATCAAGGGTGCTGACTTCTTTTCCCTTGGGTTGTCAAATAAAAACATAACAACAGGTGAACAAAACAATAGCTGCCCATTGTGAATGAATCCAAATTATACTTTTTATTTTGGAAGATAGGCAAAAAATGTACTTTTTGGTGTGCTGCAGAATTGTAGTAATTAAGCTTGGTGTGCCATGAGATGAAAAAGGTTGAAAATCACTGGCCTAAGGTTATCTTCATCCTAACTTGGAAACTCCATTGGCAATGTTGTTGTCTAGAAGTTGTATCCACTTCTAATATCCGCTGCTATCCAGTTTCATATGCAAGTTTCCAGACCCAGTTCACAAAGTCACTGTTACTCCCTTGCCTTTCTGTCTCATACAGTAATGGCAGCTCCTCTGAGGCCCTTCATGCCACTTTGACTCATACTTGAAACACTTTGTTCAATGGAATTTCACTGACCTTTGTTGCTCAAAATCATTTTAGTCATATTGCTTGATGTTGGGGTATGGTAGCTTTCATCCTTTCCAGTTGTCAGGCCTTTGACATGTTATCTATTTGAACATGGAGTCTTTATTTCATGTGGTCAGTGTTTAAAACAGCTAATTCTATTTTTTAAAATATTTTATTTATTAATTTTAGAGAGAGAGGAAGAGAGGGAGAGAGACATCAATGTATGGTTGCCTTTCACCCGCTTCCAGCTATGGACCTGGCTGAAGACCTGCCTTGCAACCTGGTTGTATGACCTGGCTGGGAATCGAACCAGCCACCTTTGGGTTCTCAGGCCAGTGCCTTATCCACTGTACTACCTAGCCAGGACTAAAACCAGCTAATTTTTACATGTACTTGCTACTTATTTTTCATTCATATTAGCTTGCTGAAGACAAAAGACACATAATGCACATAATATTGTAATTCCTTCCAGTTGCTTCATTCAGAAATACAGGCTTAAATGTGTTAGGGTTGTCTTCTAAGCAATTTCCTTTTACAACAGATGTTTAAATTTTTGATCTGGTCATTAAAAAGTTATCACATTTTTTAAAAATTTATTTTTTAAAAAGCATTTCAGGGCATTGATACCTGTATTAGGATAACATTCACTAATTGCTAAAACAAAAATCCCTGAGATCTCACATTGTTTTCTCTCAAAATCAGTAATATGCTTGTGCTAAATGAGAGGGAGGCCAGAAAGTATAGTATAACTGCAGAATAAAGAAAAAAAGAGAATGAAAATATTGGTGAATCTGCCACAAAAATCAATGTCCAGCTATTGGACTAAAATTTTCTAATTTTGTTATTTGCAAAGTGTCCACCCCATTTTCTCACACTTGGTCCTAAGAACAGCCAGAATGAATGACACCTCTAACATATAGGCCACTCATTTGCTTCATCTTTCAAGTTATTTCTCATCTCACACAGAATGAAAGCTAAGGAACTTGTCAAAACTAAATATAAGGCAAAACTCCAGTTTCCTCTGTGACCACATACCCACCGATTTCGCCATCACCCACCCTGCTGTGACTACAACTGCCTAACCTGTTAATGCACCTCGTGGCAAATAGGCTCCTTCAAGACCATTCTTGTAACTGTTATTACCCAACCCCCATCATGACCCTCCCCCTTACCACTCCCCTCTCTCCTCTCTTTTCTAATATATTTAAATGACTCCACCTCAGACCCCTCTGAATTTCTGATTTCTGCTAAAAATCATTGATTAGTAAAGCCTTTCCTTACTTTCTTGTTTCATGTGCTGCTCCCGTGAAATTTTTGCCCCATATACATGTAGACATATGTTGTGGTTGGCAACCACCTAATAGCAGTTGCTCCTGATATCTCTCAGGTGATTTTGAAGTATAATGAAACCACCCCTTGAATAGCTTTCTCTGATGCACAGAGGGTAAAACTCCAGCAAGTTATGCCATTAGGCACCACAAACACATCCAGGCCTGCAGGTTAGCCCTGGGCATGTCTTCTTCCAGTGCTGTAGCTCAGCCCTAGAACCGGTGCTGTTTCTATTTGCTACCCCTGTGATGTGAGTCTTCTTTACTTCTTACTACCAGTCTCTTGTTATGTCAATCTTCCCTGTTTAGCCTTTACATTCAATGTTATCTCTCAAAATTCTATGTGGCTTCGGACTTTTTATTGGAAGCAGTAATAGATGCTCAACAACTGTTTATTTAACTGATAAATGGATTTCTTGCTTCCATTGTGATAGAAAGGATATTGGTAGTTTTTAGTACTCTCCTGAAAACAAAATAGTTTAGTTTTATGTAGAAATCCAATGAAGTAAGTTTGTGTTTCATTGTTGTTCAAAGCCCAGATTTTATGTAGATGGTTTGAATGTTATTGCACCCAATTCTCATTCCATATTTTTCTCTAATTATGAAATGTATGACTATAAAGTGTTATGACTGAGGAGTATTCTAAACATACAAGACATCAGTTTGCTACTAAGACCAACACATTTTAGGGCTATAAAACCTTTATACATTTTCAGGAAGACTGTTCTGATTAGAACTTTATAAACCTTTATTCATCCTCACATTGTTTTATCTACTAAAGATTTTGTGATTACATTAATGAATACACCTGTTTTCATTGTTTATTTTTTGTACAATTAATATTAGCTCAATTCATATTTACCACGAATACCTTGATTTTCCTTTTAGGTGTACCAGGCTCTCATTGTTAAATGTATGTTTTAATATTTATGTTATTATTGATTTATTCTGACTTGTCTACCTTAATTAACTATGTAATTCCAGTGTAAAACTACAATTTTACACATATAAACACAATTTTGAAAATGTTAGCATTTGAGAATGCAAATATTGTAGAAACCCTTTGGAATGTGGTTAATATTATAGAAACTGTGCTGTTTAATTTTGAGGTACATGTTTTCATAAAATGTTTCTCATGTTGAGAGTTTGATGAGTTAACATTTTGTAGACTTCGGGATATCTAGAAAGTCATATTTATTCATGTCCAATTTAGCTTGACAGCATAAAAAGTCCTTCTGTTGATGACTGTGCATGTCATGGACCCAGTTCTTAGACAGGTTGACAATGCAATGCTACTGACACACTGGTAGCACTTTGTGCTTTTCCAATGATTCAGTTCCGGTAGTCCCTGTGCTTGGGAGAAAGTGAAGAAGATTCTGGTGAGAGGTGAGCTTACTCCCTTGATCCTGCAATTCAAAATTACTTGACATAATAAAAAATGCAAAAGTGGCCATTTAACAGCTGTGAACTCAAAGTTGAGATTTTAAAGTGGGTATTATAGCCCTGTTCCTTGTGGTAGAGGTGCAAGTACTTAAAAGAAGTATGGAATTCTTATCAGAGGACTAGAAACTATGAAATAACTAAGTAGCAACATAGGAATAAAAGATATAATACCAAAAATAAAAATTTACTGTGAAGGCTTAATCACAGAATGATGTAGAAGACAAATGAAAATGTCAAGGAAGTTGATGATAGATCAATAGAACTTGGCCAACTTGAAAGAACAGAGAAAAAATGATAAAACAAATAAGAGTCTGAGAGATTTGAGAAGTTATACCAAAAAGTATAACATTTGTGCCCTGGCTGGTGGCACAATGGATAAAGGTGCCAGCCTGCGAATCCAAAGGTCACTGGTTTGATTCCCCAGCCAGGGCACATAACCTGGTTGCAAGCCAGGTCTCCAGCCAGGTCTGTAACTGGAGGCAGGTGAAAGGCAACCATACACTGATGTCTCTCTACTTCTCTGCCTCTGTCCCTTCCCCTTCTCTAGAAATAATAAATAAAATCTTTAAAATATATAGCAAAAAAAAAATATATATATATAGCATTTATTATTTTGAAGTCCCTAAAGGAAAAAAAAAAAGAAATGAGATTGATTTAAAATAAAAAAGAAGAAATAATGGTGAAAACTCCCTAAATTTGGTTTAAAAGTCATGAACATATAAAGTATAGGAAACTTTGGAGATTATATATCATGCTTAGCCACATTATGATAAAAAAAGTCTCAAAACCAAAGATAAAAAACATATAATCTTACATGCAGACAACAAAAAGAAGCTTGGCATACAGGTGAAAATTCAAGTTGCTGTGAATTTCTTTTAGAAAGCTGGAGTCTAGAGGACATTGGGAAGACATATTTAAAATATGCCTGGAAAAGGGTGAGGGGGCAAACTTTCTACCCAGAATGGTAAGTCCTGTGACAATACCCTTAAGGAATGAATGTTAAAGACACTTTCAGATGAAGGAAAATAAACCTTTTTATGAAGAGCCTCTAAAAAGATGTTAAAGGGAATTCTTCAAGCTAAAGAAAAATGATTATAGAAGCCACCTTTACACTATAAGAATGATGGTTAAAAAGGGTAAACATTTGGTAAATATGACTATTTTCTTATCTTGTTATTTAAAAATACGAATGTAAAAAGCTAAATTTATAAATCTTTCTAGTAAGGGAGTCAATGTATATAGAGGTAATATATTTATGACAACCATAAAATAAAGTGAGGAAGAAAAGGTACCCATGAGGCTTTGAAAAGAAACCTTTTACTTGAACTGGTACATGCTAACTTTAATTAGAATTTTAAAGGTTAGTTACGCATTTAGTAGTTGCTAGAGTGATCTAAAAAATGAAAAGATATATTGATAACACATAATTTTACACACCATCTATACACAGTCCAATATGAAAAACTTAGCAGAATTTGTTTGTAGAATTTGACAAGTTCTTTGTAAAATGTGTATGGACATGCAAAGGAGATACAATAAAACAATAATTGTGAAGACCTGGCTGGTGGCGCAGTGGATAAGGTGCCGACCTGAGAACCCAAAGATCACTGGTTCAATTTGCAGCCAGGGCAACCTTATAAATATTAGGCAAAAAAACTTGAGCATATACTATATCAAAGACAATATACAGATAAATAAGCACTTGAAAAAGTGATCAACACGATTAATCGAAATCACAGTTGAATGTCACTATAAAACTATTGAAATGATTGAATTATTTTTAAACATGGTAATAGTAAGTACTGGCAAGAAATACAGAGCAATTGGGCCCTGCTGTGGCTCAGTGGATAGGTGCCGGCCTGCAAAACCAAAGGTCACTGATTTGATTCCCAGCCAGGGCACATAACCAGGTTGCAAGTCAAGTCTCCAGCCAGGTCTGTAGCTGGAGGCAGGTGGAAGGCAGCCATACATTGATGTCTCTCTCCCTTTGTACCTCTCTCCCTTCCCCTCTCTCTAAAAATAATAAGTAAAATCTTAAAAAATAAAAAAGAAATACAGAGCAATTAAAGCTATCAAATTTCTTGTGGGAATGTAAAATACTGAACACTTTTATGTTTTATAAAAGTCTTTGGCAATTAATTATAAGCTAAATATATTCTTATCATACAAACACTTTTATTCTACTCCTAGGCAGGTAGCTAAAGGAATTAAAATTAATGTTTTCAACAAACCATTAATTGATTATAACAATTTCATTCTTATTCATTAAAAACTAAAAACAACTATGTGAATGGTAGAACAACATGTGATATATCTACCACTGAGATCCAGCCTCATAATGAAAAGAAAAAAAAATATGAATATTTACAATAATACAGGCATCTCAAATGCAAGTTCAAGCACATTAGATACAAAAGGTGGCATAACATATAATTCCATTCATATGGCTTTCTGGAAAAGGGACACCACAAAGAACTGAAACATACCAAGTGCAGGAAGTAAAGGCTGGGTTCAGGGGTTCACTCAAAAGGGTCAGTGAGAAGACAGTTTAGAGGCCAACAAAACTTTTGTATATAAACACTAGTGGTATTTATACAACCATTTGTATTTTTCATAAATTGTTGAATTAGTTATCAAAAGTGAAGATTAAGCCACCATGAACCCGATGTGATCGTGCATATTACACCATATCCATTTTAACAGTGATAAAACTGAAGCTGTCTCTCATTTGTGCCATTCACGCTTTCAGTTTCACATGGGTTCCTCTTAATTAGGTAATCAGTTAAGAATTTTAATTTAATTTAATTTTTTAAAAGATTTTATTTATTATTTTCAGAGAGAGGGGAAGGGAGCGAGGCAGAGAAGGAGAGAGAGATCAATGTATGGTTGCCTTTCACCTGCCTCCAGCTACAGACCTGGCTGGAGACCTAGCTTGCAACCTGGTTATGTACCCTGGCTGGGAATCGAACCAGCCACCTTTGGGTTCACAGGCTGGCACCTTATCCACTGTGCCACCAGTTAGGGCCAGAATTTTATGAACATGCTTTTAGGGCTTTATAAATTTTGTCCTCCTCTGACCACAAAGTATAGCATTTGCTACTGAAAAGTTAGAAAAACTCAAACAGAAAAGATTTAAAAAAGAAAATCTAAATAAACAAAGAAGAATTAGAAAATAAAAATGTCTGCCAATTCTAAGGTGGTGAGAGGAGTCACATAATAGTAAAATGGTGACCAGTGTAATAGAAGCATTATTGTCCCTATTTGGGAGGGAGTGAGAGAATGACCACCATAGTTTGTAGTGGCCTGTTTCAGGAACACATGTTGATTTGAGTGACAACGCACAACAGGTTGGTGGCAAAGCAGGTTTCATTCAGTCAGGAGAATGGGAACCCTGCCAACTCATAGCCTTTGTTGTTATATTAAGGTCTACTGAATAGTGTGCCATTCTATCAGGCTATCCCGGGTCAAAAGATTGCAATAAAAGTCAACCTTTAGGGTAGTCATTTCGTGGAATGCCTTTTCTTTTTACATGTCATTAAAAAACTTTGTTTGGAGGGGATAACATGAACAAAATTGAAAAGGCATTAACCGTCCAGTTAGCTTGTGCATTCTAGTCCCACTTGAAACAGATGCAGGACACAAATATGTTTCTTCAAAAGGAAAAGAAACAACATTGAATCAGTACATCACATGACAAACATGGCCCTCTCTTTGGAGATCAAGCACAGCACTTTTATGATGTAAGTGTCTGAGTGGTATTTCCTTGTTTTGTTTAGCTTTCTCCTGATGTGTACAGGTAGGGAACTGGAATGTGTGAGGACAAACCCTGACTACCAGCTGCCGCCAGAAGAGGGCAGCAGAGGCTTCCACAGCCTGAGCTGCAAGAAAAGGCTTCTAAGATAAGAGATAAGCAGCATTATAGGAAGGTCAGAGAAGCAAACATAAAACCCCATCAAGGCCAGAGACATTGGCATTTGATGGGGTAGAAGGCATGGCGACAAGAGTACTTTGACATATGCAAGCACAAGCTAATTGTCACAGAGGGGGTTGGTTCAGTCCCATAAAGGACTTGATGGATTTATGCATTTGCTCTTCACCAAGTAATGCATTTTGCACCTTCCATTTTAGCTTCAGTTTCCTCGCTAAGTGGTTAGAGTGCTAATAACAACCTCAAAAGTCATATGAAAACTGCTTAGGGCTATTTGTGAGATATTGCCGCAGGCTTTTTTTAACTCTAATATCTCTTAAGAAATAAGATGTTCTTTTTTAATAGCAGCACTTTTAGGAAAACGTTTGGTACCAGCATTATAAAACCAACTGCCTCTACAAATGTGCATACTGATTGTAAACAGCATTCTGATTTCATACATCTTCAATGTAAAGTTATTTTAAAAATAGACTGGGACCTAAGCAGTACTAGAGATAGACCACAGAGGTTACATGAAGAGAGATCAGTCACTGCTCTATCATCTGATCGTGGTGAGTGTTTATTTAATGAGGACTGGGGAGTAAGTGCTTTCTTGTGTGTTCACCTGAGACTTGGAAGATGACATATCTGAAGAGTGTAAGGTACAGGGATAAAATAGAAGGTCTTGCTAGGTAATGGAGAATTCTTGAAGAAAACTACATCAGATGTGCAAAGCCTCTGATGTAGCCCAACATGTGAGGCACTCAAAAAAAACAGAAACAACTGGCTGGTGGCACAGTGGATAAGGTACCAGCCTGTGAACCCAAAAGTCACTGGTTTGATTCCCAGCCAGGGCACATAACCAGGTCTCCAGCCAGGTCCATGGCTGGAGGCAGGTGAAAGGCAACCATACATTGATATTTCTCTCCCTCTCTGCTTCTTCCCCCTTCTCATCTCTCTAAAAATAATAAATAACATCTTTAAAATTAAAAAAACAAAAACCAGAAACACTGTCTCTGTACTTAGTGAGAAGGGGATGGAGAGAGATTTATGGAATCAAACCAGAAAAATTGATTCAGCAAGGCACATGCATGACCTGTAGGCCTTATTAAATGTTAGAGTTTATTATAATGTCATTTGAAAACATTTAGAGAGCATTCAGCAGAGGAAAATGAAAAAAACAAAATCAGAGGAGCAACATTCAGTAGAAGAAAAAGCAAACACTTGGGGACTGTCGGGATGGGCAAATAATTAACTGGATTTCTTCAAGGCTCACCTTTAACAGAATAGGTAGCAAAGAGAAATCAGAATTCACAAGCAGGGGCACATCCATTAGTCATAAAAATTAGGGCACAGTATCTGACAGCAGTTGTGCTGTGAACGCCTTCACCTGCAATATAGATGTTACCCACATACTTCTTAATGTAGCAGATGAGAAAGACCAGACTTGAGATTGGGTGCGCCAATATCGGTCTTCAGCAAGTGAATACAAAAACACTTACAGGATGACCACTTGATAACTGCAATACATTTTTCTCATCAAAGCCACAGCAATTCTGGCTGGAAAAAAATCATGGTGGAGAGACTTTGGTGCTAAATTCATGTGAGTTGGGAGAGTATAAATTAGTATAGAACAGAAGAGGTGGGCTTGGATAAGTTTCTGTCACTGAAAGTAGGGCTTATTACATAATAAAGCCATCTATATTGATGTTAATACACCTATTTCAAAATCAAGACAATCAGTAGGTCTGTATAATATGCCAGAAAATGCATGGAAATTTTCCAAAGTAACTAAAGATAGAATAAAAATGGAGGATGGAGGCATGAGTTCTTATCTACAGATTTCAATAATCCCAGAATCATATCAATTACCCGCTCTCATTAAGACAATGACCACTGCCACTATGATAAAACCATCTACTTCTAGAAAGTCACACACACACACACACACACACACACACATGCAGGAGACTTGGTTAATACTTTCATAAAGCTGCAATGTTATCAATTAATTAAAAATTTTTCTCAGCACAACTGAAAGCACCCTTAAATGATACAGCTTTTTTGTACCTCTAATCAAATTTACCCTTTCTTGTCTTATGATGTCCTTTATAAATTTTTATTATTTCATGTGTTGCATTATTTTACACATATAGAGCCATTTGTACACAGTTACTTGGCCTGAGATCACCATCCCCATACATCCTCTGTTGGCCCCAATATTAATCATTTGCAAGAGGGATCCCAAACGCATAGCCTTTACCTGGTATCTTTTGTTGGCTTGTACTTTAGTTTTATATAGTTTTAATTAGCTGGCAACATTTAGAACTCATTCTGTACACATTCTTACATTTAATTCATGTTGAAAAAATAAACTCTCTGATTAAATAAAGCCCTGATCGGCATATTACAGACACATCCAAGGCTGAGGAAGGGCTGTTACATAGCAGATTTACTCCCAGTGCTCTTCACTTGAATGTAGCACTGGAGCAAACCCATTCACATGCATTGCCTGGCCTCTGAAGAATCTTAAAGGTTGGGACGAGAATGATTTAGAATTTTAATGCAACTTCTTCAATGAAGCTTTGCTTGACCCTCTTATTGCCTGGGGACTCCAGGAGAATTTTCTGATGGGTTATATATTATTCCTTGTGTGATAATTCAGAAAAGAAACTGGATTATTTCATTTGCTTTACGATATTCAAAAGAATATTGGAAAAGCATCTGAAATCTTCATGTTGATATTGGTTTTATGTTTAAGGGCATATGTCTAAGAAAGATAATCTTTTACTTCCTTGCAGGGTAAGTCAAGGCAAAGGTTTTTATTAGGGTCTATGGGTTGGGTGTTTAGAGGTTTGCAGGCTAAGGCTGATTGGTCAATAAAACCAAAAGAGAGGAGTTTTGTCGGTCTTTATGAACACGGGACTGCAGGAGCACCACGAAGAGTCAGACACAAGCAAGAATATTTATTGCCGGGGAAGTGGGGATAGAGAGGAGAGTTGACTAGGAATCAGCCCACCCTAAAGGAGTGGGGTTATGCTTTTAAGCCGAAAAACTGCAGCAGTTACTATGGTTACGGGGCCCTGATTACTATGGTCACAGAGTTCTGGTAACCCACAATCACAGAGTTCAGGTGGTTTCTATTGGCCCTTATTGGAGTGGCATCCAGCTGTTAATCCCTGACTGGTGGGGTTGTTGGAGTGTCCCCAGAAACCATATAGGATGAACCTAGCTGCTTTGTTTTCAATTTCTGGTCTCCAAGAGAGAACAGGCCATTGGTACATTCTGCATTGTCTACTGCATCTGGCCTGGTTACAGCATACCCTGGTTCCCGTAAGGCACACGTATTCTGATATCCAGGTTCCCACAGTTTTAATAAGCCCACGAGGGTTTTACCCAAAGGGGCACACAGGGGAAGGTGTTGGTGGTAGTGGAGACTGTTGGTCACAGGTGCTTTGAGAGGAATCATGTAAGAAACACATTTGCTTGTGACTCCAAAGGCCTCCTTCTCAGGCATGGGCTCACTGAGGGGCCACTTGGCCAAGCAAAATGGATAACAAGGCAGCAGTACTGTGGAATAGTTTAGTTCACAAGAAAACGAACATTTTCTCATCCAAATTTCTCAGTTTAAGGAAGAGAAATATGATTTTACTAAATTCATACAGGGATTGTATGAAAAAGTAGACTTACATCCATATTTCCTGACTCTTAGTTATGATACCAGTGAACTACTCTATAATAATAATATGACTTAGTTCTTAAATGAGCCTAACTAAATTTCTAGAACATTAGAAATCGATAAAACTAGTAAGCCAAGAAATGCCATTTCAGCTTTGATGAATACAGAAAGGCTTCTGCACAGACTTAGATTCAAAAGATAGCTTCTGATTCATCATGCTATCAGATAAAACACTGAAAATCCTCATTAAATTGCAATAACATTTATATTAAGGGCAACTAAGGAATTAACTAAAAAGCACACATGAAGAAGCTTTGAAAAATGCGAAGTACCAATAAACTAATAATAAAGGCTATGGCCGCACTATTATTCTTCTGTTCAGAAACTACTCATCTATCTTAATGTTTGCAAATAGGGAAAAGGATCAGCTATTCTCACTAAAATTTTCAATGCCATTAAAGATGTCTGGCTCCAAAATATAATTGATGGTTTTTGTTATTGTTTCTGAAACTCACCAATTTCCCTGTTCATCAGGTTCAGATTTAGAATATATATATATATATATATATATATATATATATATATATATATATATATATCTTAATAGCCAAAGACCCATACAGATAGCATATATAATTAGTAGTGATAATTAACTTCAGGAAAAAAAGAAACTTCTGAGAAAATAATAGACAAAGAAGGTATATTTGTTGGGTAGTTGGAATAATCCTGAAATATAGAAAGTATCAAATTTTATTCAAAGGACACAGCTGTAGGAAACCTAAGATGAAACCTGTAGAAACAGAAGTAGCCTCCTGAGTCTATGGTTTTGGATGAAGGAAGATAAGAAGCAAAGTGACTCTGTTTCTCAAAGGGAAGAAAATTGTAGGATCTCTAAGGAATATTATCTGTTTATACCAACTTGTCTGTATTTCTAATTTTATTTGAGTATTGAAGTATTAGATAAAGAAATAAAATCATAAATTTAAATTCACTATCAATTCTTAAAAACAAATTAAAACATTTTTAAAAGATTTTATTCATTATTTTTAGAGAGAAGGGCAGGGAGTGAAGAAGAAAATGAGAGAGACATCAATGTATTGTTGCCTTTTACCTGCCTCCAGCTGGGGATGTGACTGGAAACCTGGCTTGCAACCTGACTGGGAATTGAACCAGCGACCTTTAGGTTCTGAGGCCGATGCCTATCCACTAAACCACCAGCCAGGGCTTAAAATGTATTTTAAAGTTTTGTTAATAGAAAGGTACCCCATAGGCTACTGATGATCATTTGATAAGTAATTGCTCCTCTTAATGAAGGATATGCCTAAGAATTTTAATATATAATGACTGGACCATAAATTAATGATACTACACTTAGGATTTTAATAGCAAAACCTATGAGCAAAGCTTCTTTTTATGTGAATAATCTTGGCTAACAATCTCATTAGAAATGAGATGTGAATTAAATGTAGTTATTTTTTAAAAAGTGTCTTAAATCTTATTTTTAATTTATTTTCCAGGAGAAATAAACACCTATGCTTCCAAAACATATGTGTAACATGGTTTGTGTCTTTTTTCACATGGTATGTGGATGAAAGTGAACTGACACAATTGCTAGATTATCAAACATATTCAACTGTGAATCTTTTCTTGAGTTCAATAGGACCAGACACATTGTTAATGATTTCCTGTTAAATAAATGTCACTCTCTTTGCTGTGACATTTTATTCATTCTTTAATGAGATAACACATGTAACAATGGACAAAAACAATTATTCCTCTATTATTTTGAATTAGTTTCATGCTAAAAATGCTATCTAAAATCTTGTTTTAGTGTGCCTTTTTCCTAGGGTATGTATTAAAATTAATTGCTCTTTTGGAGATACAAATAATACCAATATTTAGTCAAAATAAGAGTACTTTTGCTGTATCTTTTTTGGTAAACATAGAACATCAAAAAATATTTTAAAGATTTTATTTATTATTTTTAGAGAGAGGAGTAGGGAGAGAGGCAGAGAGGAAGAGAAACATCAATGTATGGTTGCCATTCGTTTGCCTCTAGCTACGAACCTGGCTGGAGACCTGGCTTGCAACCTGGTTATGTGCCCTGGCTGGGGAATCAAACCAGACACCTTTGGGTTCCTAGGCCGGCACCTTATCCAATGTGCCACTAACCAGGGCTAAAAAATTTTAAAAATGTAAAATATATAAGTAAATAATTCCATGTATTATTTGATGTAATTAAAATATTCCCTAACTTTAAGAAAGTGTGTGAAGGTTAATTAATTATAGAAGATTCATAGAATGCATTTGAAATTAAAATTTTGCTTAGATATTCTTGCATATGACATAAACTTTACATTCATATGATATACTCAATTTCTGACTGTGTGTGGTAGAATTCAATGGGTGAAAAGTGTGCATAGGCGAGTTGTGCTATAAATGGTATGCCTAAAATGGATATTTGAGTCAAACACCTGTGGCTTATGAAACCTATGCTTCCATGCACTCCCCCAATCTCTTTAAAGATGTAGAACATGATTCAACTGCTCCAATTCACTCAAAAATAATATACAATGTTGTTTTCAAGATTTACTGTTTCAAATGATTATTTGACAAGTAGTACTTGTCATATTCTCCACTGGGTACCACTAAAATACCAAGGAGAAGGATAGCAAACAAAAATTCACTACCTGGTAACAAAAAGAAACAGCTAATATCTCACAGTTTCAGAAAGATTTCTTCAAACTACATATCTCATGAAAGTAAAAATACACTTATCACCCATGAGGTATAGCTCAAATTAGTAGACAGGCAATAGGGGAAGACTTAATAAAGCTGCCATGGGAAACACAGTTTCTGTACTAAGACAAAGCATGGGGAAATTTAGCCTTTTTCATGGTAGGCACCTCTTTTCCCTGTATGAACCCATAGTCATCAGAAGGAGAAGGACATAGGTTGGCCCAGTAGAGCCTCATGAGCTATGTGACAGTGTGTCTGAGAAGGGAAGCCATCAACACAGAGTACTCACAGAGCACCCCCAAGAAAAAATCAGATGCATCCTCTTGGCCCCTCTGGTGTCAAACCATCTCACTTTATTTGAAACATAAAGATATTAAAATAAACACAAGACTTTTGAGAACAGACTGCTGAACAAATGAAAGACACATCTTTTTAAAGATTCAAAGGAAAGAGAAAGGGAGAGTGTCAGGAAGTAGTGATGTTTTACTCACTTGGAGGTGTAGTGATATGAAGCCTACAGAGAAAAAATAAAATAAAATAAGATAAATCACATAACCAACAGAAAGCTGATGGGTAGTCACCTGGGATAGAGAAAAGAAAGCAGGCATAGGATGAAAGAATTACATTATAGGGCTTTGGGGAAACTTTTGGGAAAGATAGATGGATATATTATTCAATACCTTGGCTGTGTTGATTGATCAGCAGGTGTATATGTATGTCAAAATTTACTATGTTGTGCACATTAAATACATGCAGTTTATTGTATGTCACTTATATCACAGTAAGGCAGAGAAAAAGTAGAAAAACAAATACATAAAGCAACAATCCCTTGAGAAATCTATATCAGAGTCAGTGTTCTGCAGGAGAGGCAAGCTTGTAATAGAATAAGACCTGTCATCTGATGGAAACAGTTCAGGAACTTGGCATTCAGTATACCTATGTCCTTTCCCTTCTAGTGTTTATTATGAAATGAAAACATCACAGATAGAAAGATGATATATACAGTGAGAAACGCATTTAGATTATTCATTTTCCATATGTAATGAGAAGTACTTTTAATTAGTGTTGGGGCTTGTTGACATCTGCAATGGTTGAAGATAATTACAAAGGAAAAAATAGCGACAGAAGATTTCTCTAATGGGAGTTTTCTTATTTTCAGGAGAACAGTGGGAACTTGTGAATCTATTTAAATAAAGAATGTTTTTAAACACAGGTGAAAGTAATGTGTGCTTTTAAAAGTTAGGAAGCAATTACCCTTACGAGCTGGAAAGAGACAGGGTGTGGGCATGTTATGCATAGAGAATTTAAAGTCAAATAGTCATCACAATATAACTGAATAATCTTTATAGCAGTACTTATATACATTTTTAATAAGAGAGTTAAATTCCCAATGCATCAGAAATTTAGTGTTTGAAGTTGATTAATTAGCAATTTAGATTTGAAAGTGAATTAAAATTGTTACTTGAAAACTACAAAATTTTAACATAAAAAAGAAAAAGTAACATTTATCAGGGAGAAGTCAGATGAGTTCAAGCCCAGAGGACCATGGGAGTTCTTCACATGTAATGGAGAGATATAATACAGACAATTTTAGTTTCTTTCAATGGCTTTTAGCAGATACTTCATTTTTCATTTCCCTTCATGTTAGTTAGTCAGAAAATCTTTAAGTGAATATGTAATGATTTCTGATTAATATTTTAAAGTGTTAAATATTTAACTAATTCTGACAGAGCTATAAAACAACTAACATGTAAAGAGAGAGGAACATGAGGTAGAAGAAGAGAAATTATACTCAATCAATCATAGGTGTACAAATTTAAATTATAGCCATAAATTACTATAATAACATCACAATATATACTGAAAAATAACAATCATTGATAGAATATTGCCAAATAATCAGAGTTTCCATAAATGTTATCCTATGTTTCAAATAATTAGATAGAAACGTGCAAGAGTCTTATTGGTACAGTGACAAATGCTGGTGTCACAGGCCACACCATGTTCAATAAACAGAAATATTTTCTGTGTATGTATCATTCAGTGAAATATCTGTAAAATGTAGAATAGACTATAACTGAAATGATTATTTTCATTTAAACTACATCTTAATTAGGATTTACTAATTATTACTACTTCTAAGTATTGTAATATATCCATGAATATTTGAGCTTTAGGTATTTTGTTTGTATAATGACAAACAAAATATTTCTGGAACCATGAATAAATGTTGCATGGTGGTTAAGATCACTGGCATTGATCAAACTTCCAATGTTCTAACTCTACTCCTGTGAATTCCAAGTTTTAAACAAAGTCAAGTTAAATATTGTGTGCCTCGTTTCTTATGAAAAGAAGATAATAATAGTACTTACCTGATAGAGCTGTTGGGAAGATGAAATGATTAGTTACATAAAATAGAAATGAATGCTAAGCTCACATGAATGTTAATTACTTTTGTTGCAGTGGGGCTATATCTCTGGATTTTAGGGCAGATAAGATTTAGCTGCTGAGGGATTAGGGAAATAGTACATGATCTCTGAATTCTGCCAATGTCTGAAATAAAAGGGAAGGTGAGAAAAGATAGATTTAATCTCCATCCTCTGTGTAAATGCATTTGTACCTAGCATGTGGTCACAAAGTCTGTCTACAAATTCCTAGATAGTAGCTAGTGATTTTATCATGAGATTTATGTAGGGGTTTTGTTTGTAGAAAATGAAATGTTTAATACACACTGATTATTAAATAATGAATACTCATGTTTTTCATTGGAAATGTTAAAAATTAAGCAAACTTAACTAAGAGAATGATTAGTAGTAGGAGTCTTAATTTGTTTTACAGTGTTTTTGTGTCAACTACATTATAAATAAAGCATGAACAAATGTTCGTCTTAGTTTAGCATGATAATTTAAACTGTTTTATGTAAATGTTTTTCTCAGAGGAACAAATGTACTAAAATGCAAATTATAAACATGTTTTTCAGTTTTTATTAGTTTGCTCCATTTTAACTAAATTACTGTATTGAGATAAATTTCAAATTATTAGTAATTTATACATAAATATGAGAAATCTATTATTAAAATAACTATTATAGTATAATTAGTTCTTATGTTTATTGCTGCTTTATTTCTTTGAAAAGCTAAAAACTAACAAAGATTCTTCCTAAATGTTAAAAGAACAAATAAAACACTTTTCATTTAAAATTATGACTTTGACACAGATGCAGATGTAGAGACCAGAAGAAGATTACAGAGGAGCAGCTCAAAAACAGTGTATGAGATATGATAGAAGGAGCGTCTCTCAATTAGTCAACTGGAGTGAAAGGAGCAACACATACAGCAAATCCAAAATACAACCAGAAAGCCCAAGTCAATGACATAAAGGGCATCTCAAGAGCAACAAGTTGAGGAAATCTAGGAGACTGCAACACCGAACTCCACAAATCTCCTAACACAGAAGGGAACTCCAAGAAGGCAGGGAAGCAAAGCAGATTAATCCAACACAAAAACAAGCAACAACAGACACCAAAAATGGGGAAAAAAAGAATCAAGTCCATCACTAAAAGGAAAGAAGGAATCCCCAGAAATATCACTAAATGAAATAGATGCAAGCAAACTATCAGATATGGAATTCAAAATAATGATGATAGAGAAGCTCAATGAGCTCAGCCAGCTTAAAGAAAACTATAAACAACTCCAGGGGAATTACGAAGAACTCCAGGGAAGCTACAAGGAACTTACTGAGAACTACACCAGCATTAAAAAGGACTTAGAAATTATCAGTAAGAGCCAGGAGGAAATGAAGAATACAATTTCTGAACTGAAGAATACAGTAGAAGGAATCAACAGCAGGCTAGAGGAAGCAGAGGATCAGATCAGTGAGCTGGAGAACAATGTAGAAAAATATTCTAAGACAGTGCAAGAGAATGAAAAAAGGCTGAACAAGAATGAAGAGGTTTTAAGAAAGCTGCAGGACAACATGAAATGTGATAATATCTGTATCATAGGAATACCAGAAGGAGAAGAGAAACAAGGAATGGAAAACCTGTTCAAAAATGTAATGATAGAAAACTTCCCTAACATGATGAGTGAAAACATTAATCCAGTTCGGGAAGCACAGAGGGTCCCAATGATTATGAATCTAAATAGGCCCACTCCAAGACACATCATAATTAAAATGGCAAATTTCAAAGATAAAGAGAGAATCCTAAAACCGTCAAGAAAGAAACAGAAAAAAACATATAAGGGGGCTCCATTAAGGTTATCAAAGAATTATTCAACAGAAACAATACAAGCCAGAAAGGAATGGCAAAAAAATATTCCAAGTAATGGGAAACAAATGCAACCAAGAATATTCTACCCAGCAAGGCTCTTGTTCAAATTGGAAGTAGAAATAAGGAGTTTCCCAGAAAAAAAAAAAAAAAAAAAAAAAAAAAAAAAAAAAAAACAAA
>PVIW01001308.1:0-11699 GCA_004026585.1 Noctilio leporinus | reverse complement strand
TTCAAGAGACCTACCTCAGAACAAAAGATCAACACAGATTGAAAGTGAAGGGATGGAAAAATATAGATCAAGCAAATGGACATGAAAAAAAAGGCTGGAGTAGCAATACTTATTTCAGACAAAATAGAATTTACAATGAAGGCCATAAAAAGAGACAAAGAAAGACATTTCATAATACTTAAAATCCATTAAGAAGATATAACTCTGGTAAACATATATGTATCCAACATAGGAACTCCCAAATATATAAAGAAAATCTTGGAGGACTTCAAGAAAGATATAGACAAAAACACACTGATAATAGGGGATTTTAATACCCCATTATCAACAATGAACAGATCTTCCAAACAAAGAAACACCAAGGATATTTGTGGCATTGAACAACACTCTAGAGGAAATGGACCTAACTGAAGTATATAGAACCTTTCACCCCAAAGGAGTAAAACACACATTCTTTTCAAATGCACATGGAACATTCTCTAAGATAGACTACATGGTAGGCCACAAGATAAGCCTCCACAAAATCAGGAAAATTAAAATCATACCAAGCATCTTCTCAGATCACAATGACTTGAAACTAGAAAGCAACCTCAAGGGAAAAAACTTGTTTTTAAATAAGGAATGGGTAAACAATGAAATCAAAGAAGAAATCAGAAAGTTTCTGGAAACAAATGACAATGAATACACAACAGCCCAAAACCTATGGGACACAGCAAAGGCAGTCCTCAGAGGGAAATTCATAGCAATATAGGCTTACCTATATTGTAAGTATAGCTTACTATTGTAAAAAGTAGAAGCTTATACAAACAAGCTAACCATAAAGCTGCCAGAACTAGAGGAACAACAACAAACAAAGCCCAGAGCAAGTAAAAGGAAGGAAATCATCAACATCAGAGCAGAATTAAATAACTTAGAGACTCAAAATACAATTCGAAGATCAATAAGTCCAAGACCTGGTTCTTTGAAAAGATAAACAAAATTGACAAGCCTTTAACCAGACTCAGCAAGAAAAAGAGACAGGCCCTGGCTGGTGGCTTAGTGGATAGGCACTGGCCTGCAAACCCAAAGGTTACTGGTTATATTCTCAGCCAGGGCACAAAAGCAGGTTGCAAACCAGGTCTCCAGCCAGGTCTGTAGCTGGAGGCAAGTGAAAGACAACCATACATTGATCTTTCTCTCCCTCTCTGCCTTCCTCCCCTCCCCTCTCCCTAAAAATAATAAATGAAATCTTAAAAAAACAAAAAAACAGAAAAAAGAGACAGAGGACCCAAATAAACAAAATCAGAAATGACAGAGGAGATATCCAACTGATCAGAAATACAAAGGATTTAAAGAAATTACTACAAACAACTAAATATCAAGAAATATATGACAACCTGGGTGAAATGGACATATTTCTGGAAATGTATAATCTACTAAACCTGAATCCAGAAGAAGCACAATGCCTGAATAGACCAGTAACAACTACCGAAATTGAAGAAGTAATCCAAAATCTCCCAAAGCACAAGAGTCCTGGACCAGACAGATACACAGGTGAATTCTACAAAACATTTAAAGGAGAGCTAACTTCAATCCTTCTCAGTCTATTCCAAAAAACTCAAAAAGAGGGAAGACTTCCAAACTCTTTCTATGAGGCCAATATTATTCTAATCCCAAAACCAGGTCAAGACACAACTAAGAAAGAAAACTATAGGCCAATATCTCTGATAAACATAGATGCTAAGATTCTCAACAAAATATTGGGCAACTGGATCCAGCAATACATTAAAAAGATGTTGGCAATCATCAACAAATCAACAAACAATAACAAACAAGTGTTGGTGAGGATGTGGGGAAAAGGGAACCTTGGTGCATTGTTGGTGGGAATGTAGGCTGGTGCAGCCACTATGGAAAACAATATGGAGTTTCCTTAAAAAGCTAAAAATGGAACTGCCTTTTGATCCAGCAATTCCACTACTAGGACTATATCTGAAGAACCCTGAAACACCAATTCATAAGAACCTATGTACCTCTATGTTCATAGCAGCACTATTTACAATAGCCAAGTGCTGGAAACAGCCTAAGTGCCCATCAGTGGATGATTGGATCAAAAAACTTTGGTACATTTACACATTGGAATAGTACATAGCAGAAAGAAAGAAGGAACTCCTACTCTTTGCAACAACATGGATGGAACTGGAAAGTATTATGCTTAGTGAAATAAGCCAGTCAGTGAAAGACAAATGCCATATGATCTCATCCATTACAGGACAATAATGAACAAAACATAAACAAGCAAAATAGAACCAGATACATGAATACAATGAATAGACCTTCGGTGGGCACAAGGGAGGGTGGAGGTGGGAGAGGAGAGGAGGCAAAGAAGGAGAGCAGTTTAGCCAAGGAACTAGCATGGAAGAACCATGGACATGGATAACAAGTGGGATTGACTTTGATGGGGGAGTGAGTGGGTGGGAAAGGGGACAGAGGGAAGGAAAAAGGGGATGGATGTAATACAATAACAATAAAATTAAATTAAAAAAATGAATCTGACACTAACTGAAAAATGAATAAATAAATAAATAAATAAAACTATGATTTTAAGAATTAAATTCAGCACTACCAAAACAGTGGTGTCCAGGGTGAAATATAATGCAAACCATATGTGTAATTTTGAATTTTCTAATATATATTTTATAAAAAGGTAAAACAAAACCAAATACATTTACTGATATAGCACATTAAACTTAGTGCATCCAAAATGTTACCCATCCACATGTAGTTTATGTTAAAATTATTAACCTAAGGACCAGGTAGAGTGAGGGAAGTGCTCTAAGTCATGGTGTAAGTAGTGAAGACATAAGGAAAACAAACAGATTACTTTCTAACTGAGAGATAACAGAAAGAACAGAGATAAAGGAAAGATCTGGGAATGACTCATTGTGGAGAGCAGGAACAGTAAAACTGCATTGGCTCCATCAAGATGGCATAAAGTATATAAAACAAAATGATCTCATTCACATCAACCAAGATGGCTGCTAGTCAGTCATGACACTTTGGTTCTAGAGGGAAACTACCTAAGTCAGAAAAGACACATTTGGCAAGGAGACACAGCTGAGACCTCTGCCTATATGACCAGAACAGCCATGTCTGCAGAGTGGGACCGCCCATAGACAGGTTCCTGGGGCAATTCCACACTTGCCACTGGTGGTGCCAACACACTTATCAAAAGACCCAGAAGGGTGGAGCACCCCACTGTCAAGGTATAACTGAGGCAGGTTCCAGACCCTTGCTGAGACAGCCAAGCTCCACACACCAAAGAGCTGCTCCATACCATACTGATCTCCCTTGGCATCGGCCACTGGAGGCTCTGCCCTGTGGTAGACTGAGGACTTCACCTGCCCTGCTGCCCACCTGGCTCTGGAGATCCTTCCTTGCAAGAGGCTGACGACTACCTTGTCCACTGTACTGTCTCCTGTACCTGCAGACTGAGACTCTGGGACTTGGGTTTGTTATCCCCCATTGATTGCTGTGTGTGTGTGTGTGTGTGTGTGTGTGTGTGTGATAATTCTCTTAGATTGTTAGAGTGTGAGTAGGATATTAATGCATGTTGATGTTCTACTCTGAATGAAACTGCATTCAATAAAAGCTAAGTGAATAGCATAGTTATCTCATGTGACTCTTGTACACGAGAGTTGGTGTTGGGCTGCTCAGCAGGCACCTAGCTGAGAGGTTGCCTGGATGACTTACAGGAAACACTACATCATGAATACACTCTCATGACACTTGTTTGTTAAGATGTAGAAAGAGTTTTGGAGGAAGGAAGTGAACTTTTTGACAGAATTGATGGGGAAGCTGGGAATTTGTTAAAGTCATCACAGTCTGAAGGACATCACTGGATACGTGGTTAGGATGACAATTAATTAATTAGATGATCAGCAAAGATGCCTGCATCTTCAATGTGAGAGAGTTAACAATTTGGAATCTGAGCTATGATTCTATGTATCAATTTTTTCATGATATGAAGACATTCCAACCAGCCTAAGTATAAAAGACATATTATTTGGACACAGTTTAGGAAACAGTTTGGCTGAATATAGATAAATGTTTGTAACCATACAGACTACAGCAAGAAAACCTGGGGAAAAAGCAATTTGTGGTTTTTGGTCAGTTTCAGAGGATTTTAGCCAATGCTGTAATTGATTGTTTTGGGATATAATAGTACCCCTGCCCTTGATAAAAATGAGAAAATAATGAAGGAAGCCAACCATGCTGACCAAGTTATTAGATGTCAACTCTAAATATCAACTTTCATAAATTGCTATTAGTGTAAACTGGTATATACTTTCTAAAGGTTAGGACCTGCAATACAGTATGTATTAATTCTTAAGAAATACTTCTACCTTTTGATGCAGCAACTCCATATTTATGGATATACTTTTTATTTAAGTCTTCTATTGGAAATGTGTAAAATATAAAATTTATGGAATCATTTTACATATAAAGAATGACTAATCAATTCCCAGCCAGGGCATATAACCAAGTTGCAAGCCAGGTCTCCAGCCAGGTCCATGGCTGGAGGCAGGTGGCATAAAGGCAACTGTACATTAAAAAAAAAAAAAAAAAAGAATGGCTAATATAGTCCTTTGACCATTAAGTATTATAAAAGTAACAAAAATCAAATTTATTGCCATATAAATTTTTGCATTATGTATTAAATAGTAAAAAAAGTAAAATTTAAGGCAAGTGAATGCAAAATAAATTCAAGTGAAAATTAATAGAAATAAAAGATAGTAAAAGACATTTTTAAAAATTTAATTAGTGAAAGAGAACAGCTAAATTATATCTTATAAGCATGCCCAATACATTGATATTGCCTCTTATTTCAAAAATAGTGTTTAAGACATGGTCCACTGATTCAATGAAAAGTATGATATCCAGTTTCAATGGTTTTGAAGTGTTATAAAAAGATCTTAAAGGCATCTGTAACACCAATTACGAACATTGTCCTGTAAACTTGTATTACTTTTTCTATATGTTTATATTTTCTTACAGATACCTAATTTAGTAGCAATTCTAGCAACTGCATTAATAAACATTTACACAGTATTAAGTTTAATTAATTTTTAAAAATACTAAATTTAAGTAATGACATTAAAATATGCAATTTGTATACAGAGATTGCAGAACAAACACAACTGATTTTTGGTAAGTGTGAAACTCATTGAAGAAAAAACATAGGTTTACCAGAGAGAAAATTACTACTAGAGGATATGTTATAAGTATGTGTTATAGAAGCTATGGAGCTCATCAGTTAATCTAAGATTTGGTTAAATTGAAATAGGTGAGAAAATATTTCACTAAATTGCTGTTAATCATTTGCTTCTTTTGCTTCTGAGAGATAATATATAATTGAGGCAAAAACTTTCTATGCTGCTTAACTTGATGTAATCTTTTTAAAGGGGCAAGATTATTAATACTAGGAAATAAAATATTATTGTTGGCATCTGTTACAAATTAAAGTTGTCCATGCTTTAAAAAAATTATAGTAATACGTATTAAAAATATTTATTCACTTACTGTTTTTTTTCAAGTTGCTATTGATAGTATCACCACATACTTTAAGATATTTCCTATACAAATTTATTTATAAATATATATCATGAAAAAAAACTAAGAGGAGTAAAATGAAAGAAATATGCATCAATCTCTGTTCAACTACAGGGAAGTTATTTAACCTTTTTGAACTTCTGTGATAAATGGATAGCAAAAACTATTACATAGAGTGATCATTAAGATTAAACATGGTATTATATATAATAAATGGTTCCAGTAATATGAGTTAAAAGACATTTTAAATGAGGAAAGTATTATTGATTTTTGAGAGTTCAACTGTGAAATGTATGCATGATAGAACTGGGAAGTAATGTTAAGTCACCTTAAAGAGATTAATGTGTCCTAGGTCAGCAAAATCTTACTGTAATATGATTTAATATATTGAAGAATCCAAGGTTTTTAATACATCTACTGTGTCTAATGTAATGTTTCTCACATTGAAGTAATACATTAACCTTTTTTAAAAACTCAAAATGAAAAATAAAAAAAACTTCATAAGAACAACCATGGATATCTAGCATTAATTTAAATGTTCTTAAAATAGTTATATCTAGATTTTTAAAAAAGATTTTATTTATTAATTTTTAGAGAGAGGGGAAGAAAAAGAGGCAGAGAGGGAGCGAGACTTCAATGTATGGTTGCCTTTCACCTGCTTCCAGTTACAGACCTGGCGGGAGACCTGACTTGCAACCTGGTTATGTGCCCTGGCTGGGAATTGAACCAGCAACCTTTGGGTTCACAGGCTGGCGCCTTATCCATTGTGCCACCAGCCAGGGCTATATCTAGATTCAATGTGAAATGAATTTGGCTCATATAAACAACAGAAAAACCAAAATAAGCAAACAACCAATCAAACAGAACAAAGTAAAAAGAGAACATTTATCTGTGTGCAAATGATACTAAACAAAGCTACACTTGGTCCATGCAAGATGGCATAGACTGGTCCCTCCATGCACCCCTCCCCATTATTTCCAGGGCTTATATATGACTATAAGCCCTGGAAATAATGCAAGAGGCCAATAAATGAAAACTCTGCAGTGGAAAGTGGAAAAAAGATGGTGAATGGATTAGGAACTCAAAGACTAGAGGAACATGTTGGTAAGGTCATGTAAAAAATCTTCCCTATATTCTGAAGTTTAGTATGGATGATGGCAGAAGATGACCCAGGCCTGGCATTTTTGTCACTCAACCTAGCAACAGAATATGGCCCTGGAAGGCTCTTCATCTGCTGCACTGGGTAGGTATCCCATCAACAATACCAGGAAAACCTGGCAGGATTACAAGGAGCTCATCTTGGAACTGCTGCCATAAATAGCCAGGAGAAGCACTTTTCTTCCCCATCACACCCCACACTCCCCTCTCACACCCAGTGACACTGTGCAGTCAGGGCACCGGCCAGGGTGACCCAGCCTCCTCAAGTGCCTGAGTCATATAGAGTTATTTGTCTTCCACAGGCAGAGGGGATGTTCTGCCACAACTGACACCTGCTAGGGAAACACTTTCATTTTTGAGGGTTGGAGATTCTTACTCCTTGTACAGGCAACAGCTGATCTGTCTTGGAGAAGCTTCTTTCACCCTCAAGCGGGGTAAACAAGAATCAGCTGTAGGAGATAAATCCATAAACCAATCAGACCAAACTAATGCCATGACGGCTCTGAAAATTGTCATTGTCACAACAGCTTACAGAATTAGACCATTACCCACATGATAGAACTTAATAGGATAAGTGTCTGCTAAAATTAAAAACTAATAATAATAATAATAATAATAATAGGATCCCAACCTCATAAATAACAGCTAAAATGTTTAGAAAATATAAAATGACCTATTCTGCCAAAAACTAGGAGAATCACAACCTGAGTTAAAAAAGACAATGAACTGCTGCCAACATTGGGATGAACCAGATCTTGGAATTATCTGACCAGAATGTTAAAGTAGCTATCATAAAAACAATTTAAAAATTGTTTTTATTTTTAAACAAATTATTCTCTTGAAACAAATAAAAAAGCACCTAGACACTCTATAAAAAATAGAGATTATAAAAATTTAAAAAATACAATAACATAAATGTTTTAAAAATAAAAATAAATAGAACCCCATGAACCTTGTGGAACAATGAGAAAGATCCAATATTTGTGTTTCTGGAATCCCAGGGATAACTTGGACTTTGTAGCCTCTATAACAGTGAAAAATAAACGTTTGTTGTTTAAGCTACCAAGGCTATAGAAGGTAATTTGTTGTAGACAAATACCCAAAGCAACCACTGAAAAAAAATTTCTACCAAAGGATTTGTTGAAAACACTAGAAATAAATCACGGAGTCCTAAAAAATACTCACATAAGAGAAACGAAGGAAACAAACAGAAAACACATGACAAAATAGCAAATTAAGCCCTAAGAATAATAATTAACCTAAATGTAAATGGTGTAAATATGCTACCTGAATAACAGAGATTAGCAGAGTGAATTTAAAAAACAAAACAGAACATGGCTCAAGTATATGCTGCTTATAAGAAACCAGCTTTAAATTTAGTAACATTCATAGACTAAAAGTAAGAATTCTCCCCAAAAGCAACAATATATTAATACCAAACAAAACTATAAAACCAATATAAACATTTAAATAGTTGGATGGTATTATTTAGGAATACTAATTTGCTTTTAGTGCAGCATGCTTAAAATCATGTGTGTTGTATAACTCAAGTATTCAAAAACTTATTTTATTTTACTGAACATCATTCCAAATGTCTTCAGCATCAATTTTCAACTAGTGTGCCGCTGCAGGAACACCAGTGTGCCACAAGAAGTTTTAAAATGTGCAATACCTGACTTTTTAGTCAGGAGCACTCACCTCTTTACCCTTAGGTTGTCAACAAAATGACAACAGCCAACATAATAATAGCTTTGTAAGGTATTACACCAATATTTCATAAGATTGAGAGAAATACATATTTTTACCTTTAGATTGTCAAAAAAATGACAACAACCAAAACACAACAATAGCTTTTCAAACTATTATACCAATCTTTTGTAAGATTGACAAAAATATATTTTTGGTGTAACACAGAATTTTAGTAATTAGCTCATGAGTGCCATGAGATGAGAAAGTTTGAAGATCACTGGTCTATAGGATAAATTAATGAAGCAATTCATAAAATGATAACTGAAGACATTTAATCACATACATGGAGCAGCCCAAAGCTAGTTCCAACATATAGTTCCCAAGTGATAACAAGGGAACAATGTTGTCAGATAGCTTGCATTTTTCAAGGTACACCAGAAATTTGAAAGATATTTATATCTATAAAACTAATTATTACTTGTTTAATTCTTTGTGGACAGATTTGTGAGCTACATATCCATTTATGTTGCACTTGAACTGTTAATTAGTCTTGAAGTTGTTCACCCTCCACTGGAAATACTACTTGCTGTCTTAAGTAAGTCTTTGTTTCTCATTATCTTTAAACAATTAAAATAATACTAAAATAATGCCATGAATATAAAGGAAAAAGCAAATATTTATTTAAAAGCTTTTAGGTCATAATCTAGTTGAAAAAGACTATGTTTTTTTGTGGTATGTATCAGTTTAGGTGATTAGGTTAGCATTGATATTTTAATGCAAATTTCAATATATCTATAGAAAGCTGGCATATTCTAGAAATATAACCTTTTGTGGCTCTTGAAAAAACTTTACTTTGAAATATTTAGACATCTACAAAAAAAGGAACTTGAGTCTTTTTTTTTTTTTTTAAGATGAGATGATTCTTTATATAAATTCAGTGACTCAGTCTCCTTTGTAGGTTATGTTTAATACAAATCTAAATGCAATTCTACCTGGTGGGGGTTTGGACTTCTTTAAGGTGGGCTTTCTGAGAAAGAAAGAATACATGACTCATGTCCATTTTAGTGTGTGCACTGATTGAAATAGTATTAGTTATCATTGTAAAACTGTATGTTCATTTCAAGTATCTACCTGTCCCATAAGAATACGCCAGTCCCAACTGTGACAATTCTAGCAGTTTGTTTATGTTTATTTATTTTCTCCTCAAAACCATTATAGTATAGTTTGAAAGTAAAGATGTAAACTGACGCAGACATTAAATATATAATTACTGATTGAAAGAAGGGATGAATGAAATACTTTGGACTCTAACTTCACATTATTTAGTGTACTTGAACTATTCTCTCTTTGTTACAATGCTACTAATATTTTGGTGAGAACCACCATCATAACTGTTTATTTACTCAAGCAGTTAAATTATCTTTTTTGACTCAAAGTAAGGCACCAAATCTCATTATGTTTGAATGGATATTCCAGTAAACATAATTATATGGAAACCAGTTAAATTGGTACAAAACAATTCAGAAGCAAATTATAGTACTCAAAGGATTCTTCCCATTACTATAAATATATAATCATTATTCTACGTTTCTTTCAAGTTGATTGACTCTCCTGGGGTTAGTGAGAGAAATTACCATATTTGTCTTTTATGTTAATCTCTGGGGGTAAACTCTACAAAGGCTATTAGAAAATGAAAAAACTCTCCTGATTAATTGTTTCTGATGTTGAACAATTAGCAGAAACCAATCATTTGCATTTTAATAACACTGTAGCCATCTGTTAAATGAATGCATTAATCTTGATTAGCTTGGTTCCAGACACTTGCAGTTGGAGTTTACTGATGTGTACACCGATAAGGATATTTTAAAAGTCATGTATAGCTTGAATTTCCACAGTGAAAAGTAACTGACGAGAATAATGCAAGCTTAACTAAGGTGCTGATGGAGCATAAAAAGGAAAAAAAGAAAATACTGTTGAAGAAATAGGATATTTGGATTTAAATCAGCTAATTCAAAGTAGAAGGGATAATAATTTAATATTTTATATTTTATAAACATCAATATAAATCACTCTATGATGCTTAGTCAACTACTAATGACATAATAATTGTTTTTTCTAACAAAAATAAAATGTAAAATATACACTATAGCCAAAATATTGCCCACAAGACCTATAAGAAGAAAAGTAAACTCATTCCATTAATAAAAATGTATGCTACTAAATAATTAAAATGAAGATTAAAGGGGCCATTTATAAGGTCACATAATACAAATTTCAGTCCTTTCAAATGGTCCTTTTATGGTTACATTGTTTTAACAACAGTCTTCATTTTTCTTTCTGCAGTTTTAGTAAAATGAGCTACCAGTGATCTCTGAATCATAATTACCAGAAATATGTAGGCTTATAGTTGCTTGTATATATATTTTTTAATTAAAAAAATATATCTCTATTTCCAAACAATAACAGCAAAACCACCCCATAGGTAATGTTGGAGGTATCAACAACATTGAACATATAGAGTAATCTCAAAAGAGGAACAAGAGGAATAAAAGTAAGCATTCATAACTGGGGTTATCTCAAAAAATTAAAAATGAAACTGTCTTATGACCCAGTGATTCCACTTCTGGGAATTTATCCAAAGAAACTCAAAGCACTAATTTGAACGAATATATACACCACTATGTTTATTGCAATGTTATTTACCATAGCCAAGATATGGAAGCAGCCCAAGCGTCCATCAGTAGATGAGTGGATAAAACAGCCATTGTACATTTACAGTGGAATACTTCTCAGCTGTAAAAGAAGAAGGAAAATTTACCTTTGCGACATTATGGATAGGTCTGGAGAATATTATACTAAGTTAAATAAGCCAATCAGAGAAAGACAAGTTCCATATGATTGCACTCATAAGTGGAATCTAATGAACAAACTGAACTAACAAGGAAATTGGGGACCAGATGGCTACACAGGTGAATTTTACCAAACATTTAAAGAAGAACTAACTCCTATCCTCCTCAAGCTCTACCAAAAAATTCAGGAAGAGGGAAGACTCCCAAACTCTTTTTATGAAGCCAATATTATTCTAATCCCAAAACCAGGGCAAGACACAACTAAGAAAGAAAGCTACAGGCCAATATCTCTAATGAACATAGATGCTAAAATTCTCAACAAAATATTGGCCAATCGGATTCAGCAGTATATTACAAAGATCATACACCATGATCAAGTGGGCTTCATCCCAGGGATGCAAGGATGGTACAACA